>JAUBOD010000819.1:1901437-1913915 GCA_032353885.1 Nothura maculosa | reverse complement strand
TATTGTGCAGGATGCAAGGGAGAGGCCCTTGCAAAACTTTGTATTTGTCCTTATTGAACTTCCCAAGATTCCTGCCAACTCATTCCTCTGAGGGTCAGCCTTGCTCTTGAGTCTATATTGAGTTCCTCCAGTTTGAAGACATCGGCAAGCTTGTTCTCACGTCGTCATCTCCTTCCACACTGTAAAGTTGTTAAACAGACTCCACTTTTAGCAGTGACAAGGCAGAGTCCGACTTGTGAAACACTATTGTCCAAGCCTGATCACACAATCAGCTTTTTTATCCATCTGGTTAGTGGCCCGCCCAATAGATAACAACATCCTAAACAGAATACAAGAATAGCACGAAGCATAGCGATAAAAGCCTTGCTAAGTCAACATAGATGATGTTCATTGGTACTCCCTCACCCACAAATTCAGTCATTTTATCATAGAAAGCAGCGAGTTTCATCAGGCACAACGCCAGCATAAGTGCTTCAAACACTTACCCTTGGCAAACCCAAGGGTTGCAGAGCCCTTCTTAACCCCTACAGTCTTTAAGACAATAGAAAGTTCCCTCATCAGCTAAGAGCATCACTCAGCTCTCTTAGCAGCCTCAGATTCATCTTGGGTAGCCTCACAGGTTTGTGTGGATTGAGAGGTTTTTTTTCCCAAGTAAATCCTAACTCTATCTTCATCCTCTGCTTGTAGTCATGCTCCTGCTTGCACCCTGCCTCTCACGAGGCCTGGGAGATGTTGACACAATGCAGCAAGATGGAACCTTTTGTTCAGATGAGGTATCTCTGTACTTGCACACTGCAGGAAGCCGAGTGGGAAGGCTGAAGAAACTGAGTAATCCATTCAGGAGATCAACACCTGTTTGCATTACACATTGGGAGTTCTAGAAGAAATCCCACAGTTACACAAGGAGGAATTGAGAAAAGCCTTTTTTTCCCTTTCCTTCATATTTACCCAAATATGGGGGTTTTCAGAAACAAAAGGCTATGTTCTGGAAGCATCAATTCTGAGCAGGAAATAAATGATTCATTAGAGTCAGCATAAACAGGTTTTACTTCATTTTAGAGCTTACTACAAAACATGTTTTCTAGCAAAAACACATATTTACCCTTTTAAGGTTATATCATTTAATCTCATTTCCCTTAGCACTATTTTTTAAACAGACTAATGCGAGAATTAACCTTTTTGCCAAGTTACTCTTTAATCAGCTCAGTCCTCTGGGTCTCTGTTCACCTAGAGCTGTATAAAACTGGTATCAGCAAAAATGAAGAGAACAGTAGGGTCAGGTCACTGCAGACTAACCACAGCAGAACTACAGCATTTTAAAAATCTATTCCATCCAAGAACTATAATAAAAACACGTACAAAGTTCAGAACTTCCTAGTGTCTGGGAAACTGGATTCTGCTGAGCTCTCCACGTGTCAAATACGTACCCAGGTTGTTACAACAGCAACTCTGCCTTGTTTGGTACAGAGACTGAATGGTACTAATTAAGAGGGGAAAATCATAATGGCAGTAATTAAAATTAATACTGTACATAGTGTCTGGAATTTTGCCTCAAATTAAAGGTGTATCAAGAATGAAGAGAATTAGATTAATGGAAACAGATTAATGGAAAAATGTGGTTAAGACAGCAGCTATATATTCTTTCAGAGAGTTCTTGTCAGGGATAGTTAAGTATTTCCATTCTTTTTTTCAATTTGCGCATTCTTCTGTCTTAGTCTTCTGTTCTTCAAAAGACAGTTGGCCATGAAGAAGCATAAATCTTCAGAAGTCAAGATAAACTGGGATGTGAACATAAGCCATTATAAAAACTCCATAATAAAAAATAAAGGGAGGAGCCTTTCTTGTTTCATATTGGCTATTTCATTAAGTAGCTTGGGAATGTGTGTATGCACCTTAAGGCATAACGTGTTGCCCAACACTGAACTTGTGCCATTTAAATGATTCCAACACCAAAAGTGACGTAAGAACAACTGGTCTACTTAACTCTGAACAGTTAGTCCAAAGAATCAACTCTGATGGGAGGAAAGGCCACTGGACTAAAGAAACAAGAAACCAGCTGGAAAGATCACAAAGGTCACAAAGGTCACAATATCTAAAAGACTTCCGGATGAAAAGGCAGCAGTTCTGTCAACTTAAGCACCGTGCACAACCGTGCTGTCATTACCAACCATTTTATTGACAGGAGAGTAACATGGACCTCCTAGAGCACCAACATGCTCTAATTTATCGGTTCTGAAGTTCCTTCAGAGTCTCAAACGTTTGTAGTTGTGCAAACCTGACTATATTGCAGATAACATTTTGGAGGAGCAGAATTGTTTTGTAAGATCCAGCCTTCACCAAAGCTCTTGGCTTGTCTCACAGCCCTGTGAACACCAACTAGATACCTACTGCAAGACACTAAAGCAGAACGGGGTCTAGTTCCTCTAGCTGCAACCCCAAAATACCCCAGTCTATAAATATGGGGTGACAAAGAAGTGAGCAGAGGATCACTCCTCCAGACAGCTTAAAACCACAAGCGTGAGGAGAACGTTTGAGGATTCAACAGGCCTTAAGAATACCAAGTCACAAGCAAAACCTCCCAGACTCGGTGCAGTAAAGATGAAGGGTCACAGCACCAATTACTTCTGTCTATGATCAGTTCTTACTGCACCAGATTATTTGCTCATAGGCACAAACTATAAATTTATTTCTTTTTTTAAATTACACTTCAAAGATGGCCTACATATAGCAACTCACATGGAAATATTAACAGCCTCACTGAGTGTAAAAAAAATAATGAATTCATGCTTTCTTCCACAGGTTTGCAGTGACTTAGATTAAACAATTCTAACATGAAACACTGTAACCAGTTAATTAAAAAAGCAGTGATGTTAAGTAGGAATTAAAGACAATTCTCACAGATAAAGACAAAACCAAAGACCTCAGAAGTCTTAAAGACAGACAGTTTTGAGCTAATTTAGCGAGGTGCAAAAGAGACTCTGCTTCTGAAGGCACACCAAGTGGATTCTGATTTGGAAAAACAAGGAAACAAAACAGCATCCACATTTTTAAAAAGCCAGTGTAGGATAGATCCCCAGCCTTAGCTAAAAGGTATGAGGCTTCTCCGCAACAGAAATGCTAACTTGGAACCTTCCTGAAATAGCAGCCACTGGATGTTGAATCTTATTTCTGGGAGGATGATGGAAAGGGAAAATAATGGCAGCAAGACAAGCTTGCTCAGCTGTTTTCTACTGAGCACTAACTCCAATTTTGAAGGGTTTTTTTGAAGTTCTAAACTTATTTGAATGATTAAAATATACAAAGCAAAAAAAAGCAGACAGATTTCATAAAAAATAATTAGAAAGAATAAGAAAGAATACTATTTCCATTTATTGTGGCTTTGGAGTTAATAGTGGAACTGCTGGTAGGATCCCACACTGCAGGGTGCACCTTCACTTCAACTTCTGCATCCAGCCATCACACAGCCCATCTCAGGAATTCTGCTCAAAGGATATTTATTAAAACTCTTACCGTCAAAAAACAACTGCTAATTCAAACCAAGACACATTCAATGTTAACAGAAACCTGAATCAATTTGTTTTATTGCAAGGTGAATTATAAAAGGTGATTTCTCTTTTCCCCTACAAAATAATAATAAATATAGCTCAACTTTGGGGAAAACTTCCAAACACTGACTAGAACAAGTAGAACAAGTCCAAATGCTCCTTGTAAAAGAGAAAGGCTAAGATGTTCAGTTTTTCCTATCCCATAGCAAATGTTGTTAACTGCATATATATAGCACAGTATATTTACTTTCCAATATGAAAAATATATCTATGCTTCCTTGCCAAGGTCCCTCCCTTAGGTAACCATGCTTGCAGATCTATTAAAATGGTTACACATTAACAGCTCACAACTGTACGGCCAAATCCAGCCTAGCTGGTACCTGCTGAAGAAGAATGCTCTAAAAAATGTCATCCAAATGAAAGCTTCTATAGAGTTTGTAAATCATTTAAGCTCTAAATCAGAGCAGGACATTCCTTTACCCTCAATAAATGCAAGCCTTAGGTTGTCAGCTCCCATTTTTTCCTCTTTCACTGAAATAACTATTAATCTCCAGAAGCAACTACATCTATAAATTTTAAAAAGACATGATTTCAGGTTAGCACAACAAAGAAAATCTATGTGCACGTGTAAAACATAAAAATTCTCATATTTGGTCAGATCAAAACCTACAGTTTTGATTTTTCCCTTCTTTCTCATCAGAAGCACTGACCAGCAGAATCCAAGATGTGGAGGTATTGGTGTGCAGCTGTGCATCATCTAGTAGTCACGGCACTATTGTATTCCTAGATGGAACAGGGATGAATAAAGATTCACTACATACATCTGGTTCTCCACATTTATCCAAAATAGAGAGAAAACCAGAGTTTCTTTCCAGACCTCCACCAGTCTGTGGGACACAGCATTCCCTAACTTTATTATTATATTATTATTAAATGAAGGTTTTACTGCAAGACCACTTGTTCTTCTTTGAGTCTCTTTCCTCCTTCTAGGATTCCTCTGAGATTAACTCTTTAAACTAACAGCAGTAATTCCTAACCTAAACCTTGTGTCACCATCAGCACAGAGACGCTTCTGTCAGTCAGTAGAGAAGCACTGTAACCTCTTGTCACCCAAGCCAAAAACACCATTAGAAACTCAATAAATGCATTTAGGTGAAGTACGACCCAAGCCAACAACTAAGCTTAGTGTGAACCAAGGGATTTCTTGTGTTTTAGATGAATATGAAACAAACCTTCCCCTAAGAGGAGGAAATCTTCCTTTGCATATTCATTCACTGCCTTTACATCTGCACGCAACAAAGATGCCCCTTTTCCTCTATAGGGCAGGACAGACCCCTTGTTCCCTTCCATTTGGATGCATGAGATGGATGCATGGCTCCAAGAGCAGAAAAGATCACTTCATGTTGGAATACCCTGGCAAGAAAGGGTCAGCCCAGCATATTATAAAGCAGCACTTTAAATCACAACATCTGACTCCCAAAGTTCAGCAGAAAGTTTGGAATCCTGCCTGGACAGCAGACGTACAACTGTGCTCAAAGACGATGTCTTTCTCATCAACCTACTGTTTCTTTAGATCATGCCCAGGACAGGAAAGGAATTGAAGGAGAAAGGCGTCTTCTACAATAAAGCAGAAATTCACTTGAGCCTTATTTTCCTACTAGGTCCGTGTTTCTTAGTTCTGCTGCTATTTACATTTATTATGCATCATGTAAGGTCTTAAGATCTTTGGTGTGCCTACCCAAGTCCTTCGGCAAGCTAAGGAAGAGCTTAGTGTTCAATATTCCCACCCCTCCAGAGAAATGCAGTCATAAGAACAAGCCTCATGGAGGCTCAGAGCTGCAAGACTGCACACTGGTTATGTCCAGTCTACACGATCTAAAATATTTTTACTCAGATGTTAAGCCTGAGATGAGCATTTTCATGCCTGCAGCCCCTCTAAAATAACACGTGACATATCAAATATTTGCTCAGAAACCATCCCCTATGCACACCCAGCAAGAAGCATTTGTCATTTGGGATACAATTCCACGGAAAAACACAGAAACAAGCAAACCAACCCACACACCCACCACACACACACACACACACACACACACACACACACACACACACACACACACACACACACAACACATACACACTCTAAAAATTCAGGCAACTAACTTATATAATAGTTTCTTTCCGTTCACATAAGAGACTCGGCACAGTGTTCTGAAGAAGGTAACATGGGGTAAGCTCTGCCTTTTTTTTTTTTTTAAATGCCAGGTGCAATCAACTACAGAACGAAAAAATGGTAAATATTTAGCTTTGGTACAGACACCAGCGAGGGTTAACAGACTAGACCAAGAAAAAGGCCTTTTTTTTCTCTCCACTTTCTTGTTTTTCCAAAAATAGATTGTCCCTTTGTTTCTCTCCCTTGTCAACTGGTGCAGGAATGTGAGGAAGAAAAATGAGAAGCAGCAGTGAAAGGACCAACGACGGAAACAGAAAGGCCCAAGAAGCCACTGCAGGGCTTCAGAACGACACAGACGTGATGCAGACACTTGACGCCTCTGTTGCTGCACAGCACCCGGTAGGAGATATTTCCCACCTCTCTGCTGTATTTGCAGAGCACTGAAGAACATCTTTTAATGGGATGTCTGACTTCACCACCTCAAGAGGAGGTACCTCCCCCTGTGCTATGTATGGGGCTAGATAAAGCTCCATGATCGGGTCTTGTCACAGAATCACAGAACGGTTGAGGTTGGAAGGGACCTCCAGAGATCATTTAGTCCAACCCTCCTACTCAGCAGGGACACCCAGAGCACGGGGCACAGGGCGGCATCCAGGCAGGTTTGGAAGACCTCCAGAGAAGGAGACTCCACAGCCTCCCTGGGCAGCCTGTGCCAGGGCTCTGGCACCCTCATAGGGAATACTATCCTCCTCACATGGAGATGGAACCTCCTGTGTTACATTGGCAAGGAACCACCTGAGACTGTGTGTATAAACTATATGTTGCTTTTAAATTCCTTTGGGTGGAGGGTCTGGAAAAATCTGAACGCCTCTGTACAACCGCTCACCCTGCTGATTTATGTATTTTAGCAAAATGGTAACCACCGCTATCAGGTCTTAAAAGCCATCTATGCAGGAAGTGCAGGCAGAACAGAGCACCAAAGACTAACGTATCTTCCCCAGCCTTCCAAGGGGATTCCGGATCAGCAATCCCTATGCTAGGAAGAGAGAAAGCAGCCTATTTTAGATAGAATGATAAACATGCTGATTCACGGAAGAAATGAAGAAAACCTTATGAACACATGGGCTTTGGTTGGGAAGGTGGGAGAATTCTTTAGTATTGAGAACCAGTTGAACTGCAAGAACAAGCCAAAGACTCTGGAAGACAATCCAGAAGTTAGAGGAAACGCTCCTGACTAATGCTCAAAAAAGCCCTCAGTTGCAAAAGAACAATATGAGCAAATTCATCTTTGTGTTTGTGTCTGAGTGGCACTGTTAAACACAATGGCGTGCTTGCAAACCCCGTACACTCACAGCTCCTGGGCTCCTACCAATGCCATGACACACCAGGCGAGCAAACCCTGTGGCCGCTCCTCCCGCCGCTCCCCAAAAACCCTGCGGCCCCAAGGGCGGCGCCTCTGGACACCTAATTCATCAGCAGCCACTCCGATCCCTGGCCGGCCTCAAGGCCGCAGAGGTTCTGAACTGCTGAAGGGGAGAGCATGGTTAGACACGAAACAACAACTCGGTTTAAAAACTTGGGTTGGCACAAAAGACCAACCTGAGCAGGGCAATCCATGCGGCCAGACAGGCTTCCCAGTGAAATGTGGAAAACGCCTTTTGCTTCCGGCTTTTCTTGGCCTAGTTCCCTTCTTAAAACCCACAGGAGCAACTAAATAACCCAGAAATTAGCAGGGAAACATCTTAGAAGCTGACTGCAGGGAATGAGATGTCACATCAAGGTTCTCAGAAACTACAAAGAATTTGAAAACTTCCCTACAAAGAAGTCATACTACATTGACTGCTCCAGAAGTTGATGAAATCAAAACTCATACGTTGAATTTTCATTATGTAGGCTGCTGCCACTTAGGCCATAGTTTCTTATACACCCCCTATTACCTTATATACAGATATATATATATATACACACACACACACACACACACACACACACACACACACACCCTATATTCATGAAAAAAAAGTCAAGCCATTCTCATCTCCACAAAAAAATCAAAACAACAAAAAAACCCCAAACAGCAATAGAGCACAAGTTAAATGCAGAAGATATCAGATTTGATATCAGAAAGCTGTAATGAGTCCAAGACGTCTTGACTAAAACGTATCTTTGTGCTACGGCTACCATCCACTATTTTAACCGTTTACTGAGGAAGCAATAGGAGGTTTGAGCCATTCCATGAGCATTCCATAGTTTCTATTTAATTCTTGTACACTAAAAACATTTAAGATAAATTAAGAACTCTATGGTCCAAATTAGAATAATGTCAAGAGACATGTTCTCAGGAAGCCATGTCATTATGGTTTCTAGGGCAACACGGAAAAGTCTCTTCAGGAATATGCAGACTAAATGGCAGGGAGAACGGGGAAAGCATCAGTGCAAGCCTGGCTTGGGAAGCAGTGTCTCAACAGCAGCCAAGGAATTGAGCTGAGTGGAAGGGAGTCTGCTCTAAGGGGACCTGGTCCTCCCATGGCTGGGCAACAACAAGTGCAGTTAAGCAACTTAGAAGTTCACTGGTACAAATCCCACCATCCTTTTTATAAAGAGCTGCTTAAGTTGGTCATGTTCCCCTCATATGTTTAACAGGCCAAACAGAAACCAGCTGTTTACAGACTATCAATCAGCTCAAAGCAACCCAAAGTATTAGTTTTGTCCCCCTAGAAACACAAAGGGAAAGAGGGAAGAAGCACTGGGAAACACTAGCACTTGGGGTCATCTTTCCTTCTAGGAATGCAAAGGGGCAGAACACCAAGTTCATCTCTTGCCCCACAAGGTCACATTTTTTAAGCCACTAGACAGGGCCGCAACTTGGAAATGCTCTAGACACCAAGCTCTCTGGAGGAGGTAATTTCTCTTTAAAATGACCCAAAATGAAGTTACACCTTCAGCTGCACCTGGGGGAGCCCGGGAAAGAGCCAGGGAGCAGGCAGCACTTCAGGGAGCTGCAGAGCATCTGCCAAGCGGCCCTCACGGCTCCTGCCAGGCCTGCAGGCAACGGCTGCACAGCTGCATGGGTACCCTAAAACATTCCTCACAGGAGAAAAGCCCAGCTCTCCCCCAACTGACAACCTGCTCAGGAACAGTGTTAGTATTCAAATGATATGGCATCGGGGGAAGAAAGCGTTATTTTTATCTAATTAGCAAATAAAGTCAGTGGAGAAGTGAGAAATGATCGATTTGCAGAGGGAAAGCACACCCATTTGAAGCTCAGCCACTCTCATTACAGCAGCATCCAAACACATCTAAGCAGACAACTTCATTTTCAAAAAAAGGGAAAATTTTCATTCCAGACTACTGCATAGCAGAGGCTATCGCACACCGTGAGGCTGCTGGAGTTCACCAGCCACACTTTTCCATCATAAAGGACAAGGATCCTTAAGATCCCTAAGAGTTCACCCCAGTAAGGTGAAATTCCTCTTGGAAATATTTTCTTGGTTAAGCATTCTTACGCAGACATCCAAACCTCTAACCACAAAGAGACATCAAAGCAACAATGCATTCTCAGCAGCACCACATTATTTCACCAGAAATATAATTTGGATCTTAACACAGATCTGTCAGTCTGGGAAGACAAACTTTGGTGCAGGATATTAGTGCAACACAAATACGACATCTAGTTATACTAAGGGACAAAAGAAATGGCGCAAGCAACCAAAAAGAGGACCTTTCTCCTAAATTCCACAGAGTCCATCATGAGCCTTGATTTTTTGAGAAAAAGGTTCAATCAAAGTACCAAAAATACTCACACTGCTTTTCCTTCACTGTGATGAAGGGATTTGAAGGCAACTTTAAAGCACACTCACACCACAGCCAATGTAACTGAAGAACAGTTCCTAAACCAGGCAGTGCACAGAGATACCCTGCCAAAAACTTCTCATTGGCTCCATCAGTTCCTCCTTGGACATGCAAGACATTGTGAACATTTGAGAAACCATTAGTGCTCTCCCTTTGCTACCTCATCCAAACTGCATTGAAAGTCATTCCCATTCCTGAAATTCCTGACTGAAACTCAGTTCCTCCGAGAACTTACTTAACTACAGGAATAGTTTCCAGGTTAGTTAACATCTCAAAAAAATAGCACAACAACATTCCAGAAAATCCCAAATTGTCAGAAAAAGCTATTTCCAGGTATTTTTGATCTCTTCCAAGATCAAAAAGCATGGGTACAAATAGAGCTTAGGATACCCCACACTCCGGAGCTAGAGCATTTGATCACGTGCGTGTCCCGTGAGCACAACTGGGCTGCACTCAGAGCTGAACTGGCTGCCAAACACCACAGCTAAGCAAGACCTCAGCCTCCTGGACCGAGACCTGCACACATGCATCTGTCCCACATTTTCTGTGCTATGCAAGTTATTCCTGCTTCCCGTTGCCCTAGAATGATAATAAAAAAATAAATGGATGCAACTGCATCAGGACAAACGACACAGTCTCTTAATACTCCTATCAGGTTTTCCAAAAGGAGTACTGTGATTGTTACTCAACCCAGAGCTTCATTGGAAGAGAAAAGTTTTCTTTGAAATAAAAAAGAAAAAAAATCATGATTTACTTGCAAATAATTTCTGAGAAACAGAAGAACAAAACACACAAGTCCCAAAGCCATCAGTGCATGTTAGAAAAGAGGCAACTAGAAGTCAACTATTGAGTCACATTTTCGATTTTTTTCTAGTTCAACCAGAAGTCATATTTTTAAGTTATTTTTAACATCTTCGAAAACTAAAAGGCAACTCAGTCCTTCAAAGACGACAAGAACAGTGATAAAAACAAATAAAAACGGAACACAAACATACACCCCACCAGGGACAACCGAGTGGGCTGAGAAGAGCAAGGAGCCAAGGTGAGGGTGAGGAGATGCAGGTGGCTGTGAGCGAACGGGGCGACCAAGCGGCCCTGTTGGCTCTGTGAGTCTTCCCCAAGGCCTCTGCCCAGCCAGGAGCTGCGTTACACAGGACAAGCTGGGACGCTGCTGCTGAGGCCCTGCAGCCCCTGCAAGAAAATGCAGCGGGAATCAATTAATCCCGCTTTATAGCGGGGAAGGAACAGATTGTTCGGGTGCCCCCACGGATGAGGGAAATCCCTTGTTCGGTGTCTGAACACAGAAGTCTATTTAATTACAGTAAATCCTATTAAAATGATCTTCCTTACAAAGGCTGAAGTGACCAGCTCCAGAAGGCTACAGACTAATGAATGCAAAGTTTAATTAGGACACACTGTTAGCTAACTATAATCTATTAATTAGCATTCTCCATTTTTACCGCTCGTTGCAATAATACCCTTTTACTTTTAAATTGCACCCTTCTTTTTTTGGACCCAAGTTATACAATCCCACCAGTGTGGTAGTAATTATAGTGATTGCCTAGAGAACAGCAGCCTGGAAATATCTGTTAATGTTTAATTAGGGAATAAAGGAGAGACAGGAAAAACACTGGGAAAGAGGAACCAGTGTTCTCTAATTTATACATATTCAGTAACCTGCATTCGATTCTAAGTGATGCATTCACTATACTTTTCTTGCCAGTTTTCCACAGCATCTTCAAATACTGAAAATTATGTGTTAAATGTGTTGTCACCTTCCACAGGGGCACTGCCCTCAGTACGAAAATGCAACTTTAGAACCAAAAGAATTGCAATATTTAGCTGCAACTGAAATATGTACAATAGGAGATGGTTTCAAGAGCAGATGACACCTTATGCTTCATTCAAACATAGGGGCAGCTTCATGGGAATGACTTTGCACTGGAGTCTTTTTGTCACTGTAAGACACATGAGAACGAAGACTAAAACGCTGTACAACAGGTTTCATGTTGTCACGCTACCAGAGAATAAGAACATGGCTATGAAGCAGCATAAGTTCAATAAATTATTTCATATTAACTCAGAAAAAGCAAATTTTGCTGCATCTAGTTCTTAAAGAAGAGACTGCTTCAGTGCCAAACTGGCAGTAATCAAAATTAATCTATTCTTTAAATTATAGGTCACATGAAAGTAGAAGATAACACGTCCAGTACTACAACTATGGGTTTTTTCAGTGTTTTTCCCCTCTCCTTTCCATTTTCCACAGCAAAGTCAAAAACAAACCACTGCCTTAACTAGCAAATACACCAACAGAGCTTCAATAACAAGACCACATGTGAATTATGGAAAACATTTCTTTAAACTTTCTTGGATATTTTAAAAACTCAAAAGCAAAACTCATTTTAGCATGGTGAAAGCAGACTTAAAATTAAGGAAATGCCAGGAACAGGCCACCAGGCCCATGTTCCACATGGAAAGGGTGACAGGTGTGAGAACAGGAGAAAAGAGAGCTTTCCAATGCACCTATGATATAAAGACAACTAAACAAACAGGACAACACTAAATCAATGATGAGTCGTTATTTCGGAAGCAGCTGGAAAGCAGGGCTAGGCCAGAAAACTTGAAGGGGTAAAAAAAAAAAAAAAAGCTCTTTTTTAAATGAGACAAGATTAAAAAACAGGCATAGACGCCCAAGATGGTCACACTCCTGCCTTTTCTCTAACTAGCCAGACCATCTATAAACAACCGTAAGGTGCTTTATGACACTCGATAACAAGATGGGCACAGCTAATAACAAAAGACTAGATAAGCGGGTATTAAAGAGCATTACTTAAGTGCAGGCACATTTATAACCATCTGTGAGACTCCCAAGTCTGAAGGTGTTAAGTAGAGCTCTAAAATCACACCA
>JAUBOD010000819.1:1833972-1851707 GCA_032353885.1 Nothura maculosa | reverse complement strand
CACAGTTTGGATGAGCATGGATTACTCCTCCAATCTTAAGAGCTTTAGCTAACTTACCCACATCTGGAGTTTCTGTTCCTCCAGGAACAGCGGAGCTGAAAAAGCTCTGCTCTTTTAACCGACTCTCAGGGACAGGGCTCACTATAAACCGTCTTCCTGCAGAATGGACCACCTGGGTAAAGGAGCTGGGAGGAACCCCTGAATGGAAAGAAGGTGGATATTTCATGACACATGGTTGTAACAATACACACAATCCGCAATATGGAATGTGCACTCCAACATACAAAATAAAAACGTGGCTGCACCCATCCGCTGAGAAAAGTAACTGGTGGGGAAAAAAAAAATCACAAGAGACTTACCTGTTCTTTGTGGCATGGAAGATGTAGGATCTGGCTGTTTGAACTCTAATTTCTGTAAAGTAAGATAAAATTTAAAGTTCTATTCTGAAACACAACCCCACAAGATAGTTCCTAAAATGCTAGCCTACTGAAATGTGGGTATCTGGGGCAGGCAGTACCACAGACCCAAGTACTATTATCAAACTAGTGGAGTTCTGCCCAGGTAAATGACAGCTATAGTGCTTTCCTTAAGTACTGTGCTTTGGTAGCTTCTCAGTTTAGCAATCTTCAAATTGATCCAAACATCCTTTTCTAACTGGCTTCTTCTCGAATAGCTAACAGATAAATGGATGTTTCAGAGTGGTTCTGAGTGCAAATAATAGAAACTCCAGAAACGTCACCTCTCCTTATTCCCAGCAATCAATTTCAAAGTCTCCATGTCATGTTCTAGCCAACCAAACTCTTAGTAGCTTCACTGTGGAAAGGGTCTGAGCTCAGTCTCTCAGGTGGTCAGTAAGCAGCACTGAGCTGGCAGTTTTAGTGTCCTGCTTCCCCCCGGAAAGCTCCAACCCAAGAAGCTCCAGCACTTCAGCTTTCACACAGCCTACCCAGCACACTATTAGGAGCTTCAGCAGCTCAGGAAGTGTCAGAATATGTGAAAACATGGGTCTCTATTACTTAGCTTCCTAAAAAACATTATGTTTTCATTCTGATCCGAAGCCTTCTCTAGTTGAGTGGGGTTTTTAAAATTTTTTGTTTGTTTTTTCTTCCATCTCATTCTTTATGTGAAAGAAAGCACCATCTTCTAGCTATGTCTACTCACAAAACCGTACCGCCCAAAATGGAAAATACAGATATAGCTAAAACAATCTGTTTTGAAGGGTTTTCATTTGTTTGTTTGCCATACCTGTGACCCTGGGAAGTAGCCATCATCTTTTGTCTGCATACTCTCCAAAGCCTGATCACCTTCTGGCTCCACACTTACATCCTCACTCAGCATTTCATCTGCCTTCTCAATTATCTCTCGTACCTGTTCTACAAATGAGTCGCGCTCAGTTGCTAAAATAAACTCATTCTGCACCTGCAAAAGAGAACAAAGCAGCAATGACTTTCCACAGTTTTTTTCCATATTGAATATTAATTTAGTAATTCAGATGTTATTCATCTTTCCTCTACCACTCATATGCACAAAACTAAAGCTGGTGACTGCCTGAAGAGGAACAATTGCTTTTAAATTACGTCTAACACAGAAGTGGCTGCCCTGGTTTATACTTTGCTGTGGAACAATCTTGCTTTTTTTCTTTTTCCTCCATCAAACTCATCTCAAATCTTGTTTGTCACAGTGAAATTGAAAACTAGCAACTTAATTCTCATATATCATATTAACAGTCACATGTAAGAAAAATTCTACTTCATATAAAAATGTGGAGATTTTATACTACAGGATGTGCCACTTCTATGCTATGCAGAACTCCTCTTCTAAGCATATTTTCTAACTTTCATATCACTAACTCCTCAAAGTTTTGATGACTTATGAAAACACAAGCATTCTGTTCCCTATACAGAGACAAGAAAAATGTTCAGTGTATCTAGTTTCAACACTTCATTTTGGTATATAAAGTACATATTGCTGCCAATGTTGGAGGAAATGAGCTTAAGGAGATGCGCTTACATTAGACCCGGCAATGTGCAGTTCTGTAGTTAGTTAAAGCACTTAAAGCTTAGAGCACTAAGTCAGCAATTCAGTCACAAAGTTCCCTGTGATCCATATGGCATATGGATAATGATCTTCTCTTTGGAAAGGGGAAAAAAGTCTTAGTCCACCACAAAGTCTTAGTCAAAACTTTATTCAATATTCAACAAGAAATCAATGAGAAAGAAACTCCAGATTTAGTTGATCTAAATTATATTGTAGACTTTCAACTTGGGCAACTGCAGTTTGGATGCAAAGTTCACTTTTTGTTTGTTTGTTTGAGATTCAGCAATATTTTGGTCTAAAAAGGCAAAGAGCATTTGTTTAACCTGGTGCTTCCAGAAACCTCTTTGTATTTTTACCAAAAGTTAGACTGCAGTCAAACAAAAGCAGTCTTAGTTGCTAAAACTGAGGTACAGTGGTAAAAAGAGACACAAGTCTTCACGTGAACTGAGCATGCAACACTAGCTTTGGGACAACTAGTCTTTTTGCCCAGAACTTGCACTTCTGCTTACATGCTTACAGTAGCACATACTTACACCGCTACGTAACTAGTAATTACTTATATTACTAATATCACTTCTGTGGCTAAGATTGGATTCAGTTCTTCAAGCTCAAGACATCTTACCATAATAGAAGCTATTTCCTCAGGGTTGTCACCGTCCAAATCAAATTTGAAAGTAACCATTTTCCGATTGTGTGTCTCTAGCTGGCACTCCACCACCCGATCACCTTTATTTGAAACCTAAAGCACAGCAAAACAAACAGAAAAATTCAAATGAAAACAATGAAAACAAAATTTGTCTTAAATCTTATTGAGACAAATCAAAAAATGCAGCTCCAAGAATACAATTTTCCTTTTCTGGCCTGTAATCTGGTTCAATGTGCTGCAGCATCCTTTTGAGAAAGTACCAATCACTCATGGCTTCAAGCTCACCTTGTCTACACTTTTCTCCAGAGGTTCCATTTTTCCCTCCTAGTTTCTGTAGAGGCAAGATGCTAAGGAAGGTGCCCCAGTATTTCAGAAAATACACAAGAGACATTGGTGAAATGATCTGATTAAACTCTTGCCTCTGAATTTGTATGCCACTATAAATATATAACACTTTGTGATCAAGAAGGCAACTAATATGGAACTCTCTGTAAAATCACTAGCAGATAAGCAAGCTAGTTTTGCCATATAATTCATTATATTATTAATTACATATGATTAATTAATAATCGTCTGTAACACTCTCCAAACCTCTTAACAGGTGACTTTTGCAACACCAACTCCAGAAGCAGAAGAAAGAGCTCATGTGCTCACAAGAGGAGCCACACAACAGCAGCATGTGAAACAAGCCCATAGAAGGCACAGTTCTTCAAGAGGAATCTGCTTTTGAAGCTCAAGAAAAGCACCAGCAGCACCATGCTGCCACCAACACAAAATACACTCACGTTGAGAATTCTCAGCTTGGGCCTCGCAGTCTTCTCGTGGCGAGAGCGGCTGCGCACAGACCTCCGCATGTGACGTTTGGTGGCCCTCCCCTCATGCCTTCCACTAGAGGTTGGGACATTCTCATTGCCATCACTCAGCCCTGAAGCAACATCAGAATGTGCACTACAAAACAAAAACAGCTTTAAATTAGTACCCAGTCTAGCATACCCTACTCTTTACCCCACCTTTTTCCTCTTCAGGAGAGCAGTGGGTGCCTGTTAATAGCAGAGCATGAGAGGAATCCTTTCAACATGTAAGGCTGCTCAGATACTAATTGCAATAGCAATTATTTATCTAAGATGCTAAACAGTGTATCTTCAGAATACTTTTTTCTTCTGAACACTCCTGAACATATTACTAAGGTTTTGAACTCTGTGATAATTAAAGTATAGAGAAAAACATCCCTGGAGATCTGTGTGACAAATACAGAAGATGCTACACTAGATCACTATACATGACTATTTATTTTCTCCATATGCTGCTGTAAGACAAAGCTTTCTCCAGCTCTTTTAAGCTTGTTTTTCCTCTAGGAAGTTTATTTCTTCACATCATCAAAAACAGTGAGAAAAAAGATAGATAGGGGAAAAAATCACGCAGGAAAGAGTAATTAAACATGTCAAGTTGAATTTAGTGAAACAAAACAGTGCTTACCTATCCATAGAGGAAGCCAAAGGAGTAGACTGAGCAGGCTGTGTCGATGGCAGAGACTCTGAAGCAGCAGTCTGTGAGACTCCCTGAGTACCCTGTGGTAGAAATATACAGCAAGAACCCCCTGAAAATCCTGTTCTTTTCTGAGTCACCAAATAGTCTTCAAGGTTTCTTCCCAAGTCAGCTGTAAGGCAACTTCTCTAGAACTTAACAAACAACTGAAATTTCGATAGCTCAAATTTGCAAAAGACTAAAGCAAACTGCAGTGAAGCAAATTATTACCTTGGAGAGGAAAGGGGATGGGGGGCAGCCAGCCATTCCTATTTGCTACTTCATGTCACTACAGTTTGCCATGCAGTCAGAAATCTGCACTGTGCAAAAGGCAAGCCAATGCAGAACGAAGACTCGTTCCAAGGTTCTCCCCAGCAATAATAATGCTGCAGGGAATCAGTATAACAAGAGGCTATCAGCTGCAGTTTGTCTTTTATATTAAAAAAAAAAAAGGATCTACAGTGCTAGCAAGAAGTGAAGTGTTAACAGGTTTTTGCCTGTAGGAGGCACACTCACTTCCCAACAGAACAGCCAGTGACAACAAGGTCCCCACATTTGCAAGACATTCTGCTGTAAGAAAAAGGTCGTTTGAAACATTAACATCCATCTGAAGACGAGCAGGAAAGGGGGCAGTCCCCCCACAAACACACTGTTGAGCAATACAAACACCTCCAGTGCTCTGTTTCCTCATAGCCAACATGCAGCACTTACCTCCAAAGCCACCTGCTGGGAGGAGGCAGACGAGGCCTGTTGGGCCAAACTCACTGCAGGCGGCTGGGGCGGCATCTGGGCCTGCCCTCCTAGGCCACCCACAGGAACTAAAACGTTCTGCTCCCCGTAGGGCTGCACCACAGCAGCAAGGTAGCCGGGCTGAGCCACGGCATCTGTGGGCAGGGGAGGGGAGAGCACGGCAGAAGGCAGGCAAACAGAGGCCACGGCCGAGGAGGGTGCAACGTTTGAGTCCCCTGAGTATTGTGGTGGCAGCCGAGACGGGAAGCCCTGCAACAGAAAGGAAGCAGTCAAGTTAGTGCCTGTCCGTGCAAAATAAGAAACCAGAAGTAAACACGGGGGCAACAGCCCCACACAATTCCAGGGGCACTTTCCAACCACTTCCCTCCTGTACTCTTGAAGCACATCCAAAGACCCCTTTTCCAGAGCAGGCTGCTGACACAGCAGTGCTCAGCTCCTGAGCCACCATGCTTGAAGCAGCAAATTCCCATCCAGAAGAATGGGTCAAGGCCTCAGGAAGAAAATTCCACTTCTCCCCTGCTGCCCACTTGACTTAATATGTTAAGATCTGAAATTTCAAAGACCTTGAAGAATTTAAGCTGCACAGTCACCACACAGAACAGGTTATACAATTGCTGCTGATTCTCCAAATTAATATGAAGAACCCTCCCCTTGGTCCTTCTGTCATGTGATGATGAGTGCAAGAACCAAGCGACATTCCTATGCACAGCTCCTGCTCTACAACGTTGCCTAATCCCAGCATATATATGTGTACATCTGTATCATTTTCCTTCTAGAAGATCACGTGCTGAGTCACTCTTTGCCCTGTTCAGCTTGTCATATTCACAGTTAATGCAGAAGGCAGCTGAAGCAGTCCCTGCCCACCGCTCACATTTCATGACTGGCATCAGGTACTTACTTCATGTTCAAGATCCATGCAGTCTGGCTTAGTGCTACAAAAATCCCATTTCCCTCCCTCCTTCCAGACTAGGAATGAAATACTGAGGTTGCTGAATACATTGCCACATTCTCTTTACAAAGTATGACCCTCATTTTTAAAATCATAATCAGAATGTTTCAGCTCTCTGCCCTTTTCCAGGTTGACATGCGACTTCCACACATAGTGGATGCCTACAGTTCTGCAGCAATGTTTGCCATCTGAGATGGATTCCAATGCCAACTAAGAAAAAAAATCAAAATAGTCCAAGGACTTGGTATTTTAGGCCCTTTGCCCCAAAACAGAACATATTTCTGTGGCTCAGTGACTCTCCTCAGAGGAGTGAGCTGGCCAGGGCACACAGGTCATGTCTGGTACCACAGAGGAACAGGTAAAAAATGGGGAGAAGAGCTCTGCTGGCTTGCAACAATACCTGGTAAAGAGCATCTCCAGCAGGAAGTGAAGCCTCAGCAGCTTGTCCAATGCTGGCTGGCATTCCCACGGACTGGACAGCTGGCTGCAGGAGCTGCGGGAGAACCTGGCTGGGCAGCTGAGCCACAGGCTGCATGAGCGTGGGCAGCTGGCTAGGGACAACGGTGGATCCTCCGGGCACAGCGGCTGCCGCAGCGGAGGTTGCCAGCGTGAGCAGGGGCTGATTGATGCCAGCTGCCATGGAACTGGGCAGCGACTGGAAACCTGGCTGAGCCACTGACACGTGAGGAGCTGCTACGGGCAACTGCGAGACTGAGAACTGGGGGAGCATGGAGCTTGTCAAGGGCTGTCCCATGGGTAGAAAATGAGAGCCGACAGGGACTGGCGGGGCAACTGAAGGCTGAGGGAGAGAAGGTGCTGCAACAGGTAATTGAGGCTCGCCTTGGATGATCGGCACTGGTTGGGAAACAGGAAGCTGGGGAGGTAAAGAAAATAGAGATAGATTTTTGGTTTTTAGGAAGCAGGGTTGCAGAAAGCAGAATTTTTATGCATTAGTCAGAGAAAGAATTATTCAAGCTATAGCACTCAGCTAAAGTGTGAGAGAGAGGAGCACAGATGGCAGAGTGGCTGGGAAGGCAGCTGGAGGTCCCAAGGTCCTCACCTTGCAGTACTTCCCTGGAAGAACCCAGCACGCTCTTGAAACACACCCCACGGAGGGCAAAAGAGCAGTGTCTGAATATCCCAAAGCACTGACATGCACTGACACAGAACCCAGTTCCTCTCACCTCTGCCCCCAGTGCCAAGCCTGCCTTCTTATGGGGAAGAAGTGCAAATCGCTCAGCAAGTCTGTCCACTTGGAGAATGTGGACTAAAGTAAAGGGGAAGGAAAAGCCACTGTGCCAGCATTCAGAGAATGGCAGGGATAGGTCAATTGAAGCCAGCAAATGAAGCAACTGGAGAGGCAGTTTAGACGTACAAGCAACAAAACAATAACTTAAAAACACAAAATCGTGGCTCACACATTCAAGATCAATATATGAGCCAAAACCAAAGTTACAGTCAGTCACAGAAGCTTCTTGGTCAGGGAGTAAAGGAGAAGAGCTGAATAAGAGAGAGGACAGAACGGAGAAGGCAGTCCTTATGGCTCACTACCTACGTGAACATGTTTCACACATAATGGTGCAGAAGATGTATGTTTTATGGGAAGCAGAGAATGACAAGTTCCTGAAAATGCATTCATAGTACTCTTCATCTACATCTCACAATATTTTGACTATTTAAAGATTTTTGTGCACGGAAATGCCACTCCTCCTATGCATAATAAATAATTCATGACTGCCACATGTCAATGAAATGGCTTCCAATACATATCAGTTGCCAGCAAAACTGGCAGTTGTAGTACCCTAAGAATAGCACTATCTGGATGAATGCTTTGGAATCATTAGAAGAGAAGACAAAAGTGAAAATAGCAGTATGTTGGATTTTCCAGCTGTTAAGAAAAAACGAAAGTATCTTGCTAGAAAGAAGAATATTGTTTACCTGTGTCCCAGCTGGTGCCTGAGGCATTGGCATAACCTGTGAAGTCTGTGTTTGAGAGACCGTTTGTGTGGGAGCGGCGCCAGCGGAAGCCGACGGCTGCTGCAGCTGGTACTGGCCAGGCTGCTGGGAAGAGGCCGGCGGCTGCACATTCTGGAGCAGGGAAGAGAGACACAAGTTTTTTTCCTCCTCCCAATGGGAAGTTTATAAAGCCCAATACAACTGTATTACAAGCACCAAATCTTGCTTTCACCATTGAAATAAGGGCCCTGCTTCTGCAGGGTTATTCTGCCCTGATTTTGCAAAGGCAGGACACTGAAGAAGAAAGTATTTCGAGTCAGGAGAAATTATACAAAGTCTGCCTGTCTAGACAGTAATTTGCAAATCCTTATGTGCTTTTCCTTCAACGGGACCTCTGCTGCAAATTCACGTGGGAAAAGGATATATGAGAACTAATATTTAACATGATTGTAATAAATGTCAAAAACTCAGTGCAGTTAGTCTCATAACTTTCCTTTTAAATTCCTCAGAGGATTCCTCTTCTGATACCCAAAACTTTTTGGGCTGCTGATGAGGGGGCTGGAGAAGGGGATGGTTCTTGAAAAGTCATCAGCAATCTATACAGAAAGGATTTTAGCCCCGGTTTAAGTCTCACAGTCTTACCTGCTGAGTGTGTTGGGTGGGCTGGGATGGCACCGATGCACTGCTTGAGGCTGACTGGCCTTGCACTTGTGTCTAGAGGAAGACAGAGAAGAAAAAGAATGAGCTTAAATGCATCTATAGTTACCATAGATGACAGTTTAAACCATTCCTAGCTGGAACAATTTGGCTGAGGAAAGTTTCTAGCTGTCCTTCTGGACAAGCAGTCATTTAGGCCAAATTCCACTACAAAATCCAGAGCAAAGCAGAGCAATCTGGAAAAGCATCAAACTCGATTTTAACCTTTCAAAACAAGCAGTTCTTTGTAACCCAAATGCCCCTCAACATTAGACACATCAGCCTACCAGCTGCTGCTTCCAGTGATGATGCTTTAAGCTTGAGATGCCTTGGTATGATAACTGGAAATAGAGGCATTAGATTTATTTACCTTTACATCTGTTCTGAACACATCTAGGTGGGGGGATAGAAGGAGGCTACGAAGGAAATAAAACTATATCTGCAAAGAATCAAAGAGCTACAGAGTTCTAGACCAGTAACAAAATACTCAGTGGCTCCTTGGTAGGGACATGTCAAAATCCACACTAAAAAAATATATTTTCAGACACATTACCATTGGAAGGCCAACAAAAATCAGGTACTGAAGAGGTTGGGTTCTGAGTCCAAGCTAAGACAGAATTTCGAATAAACAATAAAAATAAAAAATAATATTAAAAAAAGAGTGAATGGCATTACAAATGAATGTGGAAGATGCAGAGAAAATGGAATGGCGATCAGACCTTTGGAGTTTCATTATTATTTTTGCAAGTGTTACATTTTTTCAGTAAGATCCTGGAACACAACTAGACAACAGAGAAAAGCACCTACAGGTAAAGTCCTCAAGCCTGCATCGCTTTGGTAACTGCCTTTCTAAGAAACTTAACTGGTGCATATTTATTATATTGGGAATCTACTACATTTTTTAAAGTATTCAGTGTGCAGAAGCTTAACAACAAAAGGTTTATAAAAAAAATTATTTTTTATTATCCTTGCAACTTCATGGAAAGTGAAGTGTACCAAGAACATAAAAGTTTTGTGTTCTTTTTTGTCCTCTGTTTTAGAAGCTTTCTGAGGGTCTAGCTGCTATAAGGATTAAAAGGTTCTATCTCCCATTGCTAATATAACTATTCACACTGTCTCTATTTACACCTTTACATCTTGCTCTTGAACACATTGGAGAAGAGCTCCCAAAACACACATTCTGTAAAATGATCACTCCTTATGATACTTTCCAAACTTGCTTTGAATCCACCAGAAGTCACCCACTAAAGGCTTTTAACAAGGCTGTTTATGGAGAAATAATCCCCAAGCACTTTTCAAACCTCCTGCATAGTCGCTTCACTCCACAAGTTCTCCTAAAGCACAGAAATTACTGTTAGATTAGTACTTAAAGCTGGGTTTGACAACCTTATCAGATACTAGACATGGAACAAAAGACCAATATTACACCACCATTTGGTGCCAAAGAAGGCATCAAATTCTTAGCACTTGATCTCACCACAGAAAAAGCAACAGTTCTCCTTTATTTCCTTTCAGACAAATCACAAACTTGCTCATACTCCAACAGCTAAAATGTCAGAGTGCCCTCAATTTCAAGAACAACCAAACCAGGAGGTTAGAGAGCTGTGCTTAAAGTAAACCTTCCCTTTTCACAAGAAAGAAATATCATTTTGTGAGGAAGTTTATTAGACTACAACTGCAGACACAAGCCATACGTGTTCGCCTGCTGAGGGATACTACACTGACGACTGCAAGGGAAAATATCATGTACATTTATGCCTTGTGCTGCAAATTTTGCTTTTCTAAGGGGCACCATGTTCCTATTAACAACGTCCATTCATCTCACTAGTTCACTACTCAGCTTCTTTAGTTTCTTTCATGATCCCTCAAGTACACTTCTAAATCTAGAAACAGGGACATACTTGGCCCCCATTCCTCCTCCTCCTCCGTGCTTCCTTTCCTCCTGCGCTGTCCAACAAATCACTACTCCTATCAGCGTTCAACTTCAAATAACACGTTCCCTTCAAATGGCTACAGAGCAGGAAAAAATGATACAAAATAGGCTCTGCTATCACTACTGCTTCGAACATGGTACAAGATCTATCTCATTAAACCCACTGGCCAACAGTCAATTTTGTATCCGAGCTCCCTATTTCCAAAGCGACAACTAGGCCAAGGAGCAACGCCCACCATTTGCTCCCAAGCTCTTCCAACACTTCACTCGAAGCAGAAAACAGAGCAAGTAGTTACCGCTGCTTTATTACTTAATGACAGCCCTTTAAGTTAAAGGCACCCTAGTATGTGATCAACTGAGACACCCCCTGAGTGCTGTGACTTAGAACCACACGGAGCAAGGTTCCCCTTATAAAAAAGCAGAGAAAATCTGGAAGGCTTTGCTCCTGTAACCTGCGGATAGAGGGTAGGTGGTCCCGATGGAAGCGAGGTGGACAAGGCCTGCTGACTTGAGGCTCCCTGAGGGAAGCAGATGAAGAGCTGTGACTCCTGCAACACCTTCTGAGGCAGCTGAACAACAGGCAAGGAAAAGTCTGAACTGAAAGCAGAAGACGAGCCTCCCGTAGGAGGAGGAGACTGGAAGTCGCCAGTGTCAGAGGAAGTCAGCTGGGAGGAATCACTGGAGTACTCTGGGCTTCCTTCTGGCCAGCTCTGCCTGGCAGAGCCCCCTCTGGGCCCTGCTGCCTCGGGGCCAAGATAGTTACACTGCTCCTCCGTCACTGGCTGGAGCCGACCATGCAACCCTACGCTGGGAGGAGCGGCTTCCTCTTGGCTGCTCTCCACAGAGCACCGGCGGCCTCTGTAGAGCCGCGGGGTCAAGGGGGCGCCTTCGGCGGGAGCCGCGCTCGGCGTGTGCACGTGGAACTCAAAGACACAGCTGGTTCTGCCGTCCCCGCCGTGCGAGAGCACGGCCGGCGCCGAGTGCGGCACGAACACCTGGTGGAACGTCATCGGAGCGGGCTCTGCGCTCAGGGGAGCCGAAACACTGGACAGCGGAGAAAGAGGAGCCATCCCAGAATCCAGTCTGAGGTTCTGGACGTGCCTGGCCAGGTATGTTTGCCCAGGCTGAAAGTCAAACACCGAGCTCTGTGGAGGAGCTTGCTTCGCCTCAGAGACCTGCTTCACATGTTGTTCAGGCGGAGGAGAGCTATATACTACTTGATCGTACTGCTCCTGTGCTGGATAGTGCATGCCCACCAAATACACGGCTTCGGGATGCATGCGGTAGGGAGCATCCTCTGGAGGCGCCGGTCCAGATCTACAGTCACCGTGCACAGGAGCTGGCTCAAACACGGGATTGACTTGCACGTGCAGCGGCTCTCCAGTGACTCTGTGAGTGGTAGTGCCCAGCATAACCAGCGCCTCTGGTGTCCAGCTGGTGGGACTACCACCGGGTGGGACTAAACTCTGGCCAGTCTTCAGCACTGGCTGGAAGTGGCAAGTCTGGGCTTCCAAAAAGGAGGTGCTCTTGCGGCGCTGAGCAACTGCCACCTTCGGAGGGCAGAGAGGCGGTGGGGAGAAAGACACCGGCCGTTCATGAACGGTGGGGAAAAATATCTGTGAATCTGGGAACGGTGGTGTTCCCCCACGCGGATGCTGAGGCTGTATTGACATGAACAAGACAAGTAATTCATACATTAAAAGTGAAAGCACATTAACATGCACAGTTCACTAGGCAGTTCTGTGAAGTAACTTTATAGAATGGCTACTAAATTCATGGTCAAAAACATACAGTACTTAGGAAAGTTAGATGTGTTCTAAATATCCATTAAATACATCCATGGCAGGCACAGCAACAAATGGAAATATTTGCTTGTGTTATAGCTGCTTTTCCAGTCCAACCCCAATCACTCGCCCGTTCCCACCTCAAAAAAAGTTAGCTATGCTCCTAAGAATGAAATGGGATATATTGCCATAGGTTATCCATTAGTATCAGTGCTTGTGGTCCAATCAACTCCCTAAAGTTAGTGCTGCATGTGAAATTAAGTTGGAGTTCAGAACTTGCTAGCAGCAAAAACACAGACCCTCTATTTTACAGTTACGAGACAAGAATGAAACGAAATCTTAAAATTATCTAACATAAAAAACACAGTTCTGTTGTCCCGCCTGGAGCCTGTGTGCCACATGATACCCAGGGAGCTAACGAGAGACTAAGACAAGGCTGAACAATTTCAACCTACAAAAAAAACAAACAAGGAACAAAAACACCCCAGGGATCATCCCTTTTGATCATTTTTGGCAAATTTTGACCATTGATTTTCACACTTTGTTTTTAAAGCATTTGCTGAGACAATACACTGTTCTTTCTCTCGTGCCTTGATGGTGAAACATTCACAGGATTATTAATAAAAGAGTCCCTAAAACAATTCCACTCCATCTCATGTGCTACATCATATGAGGCTCATCTTTGCTAAGGGCTGTAAGAAACACTCACATGAAGAATACTATGCAAATAGTATTCTGTAGTTGTTCCTTTTAATTTTATTTTAAAAAAACCCTCTGCCTACAGTATGCTGAGGTATACTACAGTAGGCTGAAATAGAATTTGGATCCCAGAATCAAAAACTGTAGAAGTTTGCAGCAAGTGTACTGTCAAGACAGGTGTTACTTAAGACTTTTTCATGTTGCTGTTTCCATTAGGGTGTCCTGTTTCTCTCCCACCCCTTTCCAGAAAAGCAGCAGCAAATTTCCATATTGAATAAAATGGTCTTGCTGAATGAAGAAATTTTCCTATGGCTCACAAAATGGCTCTGTGTATTTCAAATACAGAGAAAATTTACCTCAAAGCTTATTTTATTATACACAAATCGAAGGACAAAACCAATTGCTGGAAAAGATTACCTTTTGCCCTTCTCTTAAGTTATTCTGCACCTGGCCTGCAAGTAATTACCCCAGAAATATAAGAAAAATATTACATTATGGCTTCCTCCCATGAAGAAATTCAACAGTATTTCCTATTAAAATGTAAAATGAGGGAAACTCAAATAAGTTTTCAAATTACAAAATTTTAGTACAACCACAGCTAGTAAAAGCTTTTAGGGTAACCAGCTGCAGCAGCTAGACTTTAAAAGTTGGTGTTTCGGGCCCAATTAAGATTCATTTCTTGCATATAAGTTTCAAATAAACAAACAGTAAGAACTAGTCTTCCCTTTATCTTCTGCAGTACCGTTGACCAATTTAGGCAAGCCTAAAATTCTAAATCAAACATTACCTAAGAGTGGTTGACCACTTCTCACAAAAGATCAAGGTTCTAGCAGCTTAGTTATATGGAACGAACAATCACCTTTTCCTTTTGCCATTTTTAAAACGCCAAAGGCCGAGGATGTATTTAATGTAACTTATCTTACTGTGCCAGGAGGCAAATGGCAACACATACAGGACTGACAGAGAGGGAGGGCAGGCTGGAGCGTCGGTGCTTGCGTGGAGAGGCAGAGTGCATGGGCAGGACACTTTCCAGGGCTTTAGAAAGCTTTTCTGCAAAGGTTTCTTCAGGGACAGTCCGAAGGTAGAAAGGAGAAAGAGGTGCAGACAGCGCTGGTGGTGGGGTGGAAGGAGCACTGAGAGGGATGCAGGACATAGAGGGAAGAGCAGGAAGGTGGGGAACACAAACTGACATGCTACGACCACGTTGAGGCTAAGGAGGAAAACAAAAGTTAAGAATTGAACACTTCAAAAAAATGAAAAACAAAACCAGTAAAACTGTAATGACAGAAAAGAAATGCAGACACACAGTGATAGGCCCGGTACTAACTACTGCGTGTGCGAGAAGATATGAAAATGCTGAATGAATGCCAACATATACAAGGAATGAGATATATGCACCTTGGAGGACTCGAATTTGTCTTAGATAACTGAGCACTGAGGAAGGTTTCCTAGGGCCCTTACAGGAATTATTCTGAGGGCACAAAAGACACAAGAGTCTAGGTGCTCTGGTGCCACTGAAGTGACATTTGCAGCATTTGGTAGTTTGAAAATTGAAAAACCCCCAAACATTGACTGACCAGGCTTTCCAACCTCCCTGCTTGCTGAGGTGTGTGCTAATACATATGTGCTTATACATATTGCCTCACTAGTCTCCCTCTTGGCCCCTTCCTTAACTGATTAACTGGACTAACTAGATACAGCTGCCTCCCTAGTCATCTAAAGCATCACCATAAAAATTTGCACATTACAGACTCTGCAACATGAGCTGCGGAAAAGTGTTGTTTCATTATTTGGAAAATGCAGTAAAATCAGCCTTTCAGAAAAGTATTTTCCAGATGCTGAGCCAATAAAAGCACCAAGATTCTGTAATCTTGCCACAACACAAGACAGCAGGTCCAAACCCAAACATCTGGAAGAATCTGAATTGCTTTTAAAATGAAAGTGAATGGAATGATGAAGTTTGAGAGAGGTACAAAACTTCCTGCAGATAATTCTATAGAATCTCTTTACAAAATTGAAATCCAATACAAACCTCCAGGAAAAATAATTCAGAAGTCCAGTAGAAATCTGTAAATTTTTAAGACTTCTGATAAATCTTGTTAAACTGCTCAAAATTTTGAGAAAGGGGGACAAAAGGGACTTCAAGAGATTAAATACTTTATCCTTAATCATGTCCCAAGGCAAGCCTAGTTACCCATGGCATTCTTGACTTGTTTGCCGAGCCTCTTTAGAGACATCACCTAACTATTCTTATTGATTACAAAGAAAACCTCTCCCAAGCAGTATTTTCTGCTGCAATTTAGGCCCATTATTTCTTGTCCTCTTTGACAAGGATGTGGGCATCAGATTACTCTTTTTTTCTTCCAGGAGCCTTTACATACTTAGAGCTTTCTCTTTCCTTCAGTAGACCCAACTTAATTCTTTCAGTCTTCCCACATAAATTGTACTTTCTAGAGCTCTATGACTTTTATCACTCTGAATTCTCTCCCAATTTACTCTTTGAGCAGGGTGCCTGGAATAGACTTACCAATGGTTAGGAAGAGTAGAAGAATTACCCCACAGAGCATGTTTGCCTTTTTCACAACAGCATGATGTTTTTGACCATGTTCAGCTTGTGGACCAGTGTAATCCCTGACCCTTTTTTTAGCAGAATTGCTGCCTATTCAAGTTGTTTATCCTGTACTCCTGTAGCTGATTATTCCTGTTTAAGAGTGAACACTGTGTTTGTCCTCATCAAACTGCATTCTACTTCTTTTTAAGGCCATTTCTTCAGGTATTAAAAACATTTTGACTTGTCCTCCTGTCAGTAGTTGTTGATCTACTCCATCCTTTGAACCTTCGGGAACCGCTGTCGTCACCACGGAGCACGAGCACATTTTAGCAGTGTACTAGGCAGCTTGGCTACCCATCTGTTCTCTACTTTTCTCTCATCCTCTCTCAAAAGTCCCACGATAGTGGAATGGCTTCTGGTCCAAGATCCCACACACCAAAATAGAGTTTACCCAGAGCCAGAGCTTGTTTAGAGGGCTCAAAAACTCATTCGATCAAGGAGCAGCAGTATCACAAAGCTTCAGGTTAAATGTCTTAGGAAAGGATGGAGAGGCTTTGCTTGCGAGTGCAATCAAAATCTTTTTCAAAAAGATAATAACATCAATGACTCTTCGATAAAAGTTTGCAACCACAGGTACAAAAAGGAAGAAAAGTGAGGACTCTTAAGTCTCTGAAGTGTTGCTTCTCCCATACGGTTTTACTACATTATAGGATAATCTGTCTACCTCAGGTTTAGACTTGTTTATTTAAAAAAAAAAAGAAAAAAAAAAAGAAGGGAACCACTGAAGACAATACAACAGGAGCAGAAGTTCTACTCGATTTAAAGTAGACTTCTGCATACTCTCAAACTAGATTCTAAAACACACCAAGGAAAAAACATACCAAATGAAAAAAAAAAAAGAGGGCAACACAAACATCGTAGGAAAGGTACTTTGTGCCCAATGCAGACTTTCCAGGGAAAAGTAATATGCATGGCAACTGATGAGCAAATCAACACAAGCTCAAAATAAAAGTGGGTACAAGGATGTGGGTTTTTTCAGTCTGGAGTTCTCACATGCAGCATTCTATAACAGTTAAAAATCTTACCTGCAGTGTCTGCAATTAAAGCCTCACAGAATACATATAGCAGTTTCACACTTACACACCATTTAAAATTACTCTAGTCCCTTCTTCAAATCAACCCAACAATTTGGTAACCAACCAACAACCCTGGCAACATAACACATATGCACAAAGTAGCTTGCAGCATCTTTCTAATTGAGCCTAAATGCTCATTTTCATGACACAACCTTATCCTCAGAATGTTACATCTGTCAAAGGAAACTACTAACCCATCAATTTTGCCTCAAGGCATGCTCAAGATCAAATAAAAACATATGCCTTAAAGGCAAAGATACCTTTTCAGTAGCCTTAGCTACTGGAAAAATACCCCATTCACTGCTCCCATGCAGAATTTGCATTGCATGCAAAACAGGGAAGGTTGGCTGTCAGATTTTCCTGTCACCTTTAAAGAGAAATGCAGACTAAGATACTTGCAAGTGTTTGTGATGCTGTACCCTCTGGCTTACCACTGCAGGTGGCTGATATCCTCCGTGCTGCTGTGACTGCACTTGGCCAACCGAAGCTGCGTATCCCGGGACTGCAGCTGTTGAAATGGACTGCTCGTGTTGGGAGCCATAGGACACGGTCTGCTGGCTGCTCACACATGATTCAGTATAAACAGATGACCCCTGGCCACTGTCAACTGTCCCATCAGCTGCAGATGTTAAGGATAAAAATCCACATTTCAAAAACTGAACTCTGGATGCACCATTTAAAGATCTTACAGTGAACCATACACTAGACTGTGTGTGTGCCATGCCATGTTGGCATTATCAGTCTTTTATTTCTTGTAATATTTAGGCTGGTGCAAAAATATAAGAATCTTTTCTTCCTTGGTATAATCATGCTTTACTAATATGCCTTCCCTTAAGCCAATGAAAGCGCGTTATCTTGCTATGCATGGTCAACAAAACAGGAAATGAAAGAGTTTTTCAGAAACTGAATTATGAGCCAAATTCTTTGTGTCACTCTAACTGCTACCTGAAACAAATTTAACAAGCAAATAGGTGTTTCTCATGGCTCTAACTGCACTGGTGTAAATGGAGGCAACTGCTTAGAAGGCCAGAAGTTCCCATTCTTAATAGCAGGGCAGCAAAATCTAGGCCATTT
>JAUBOD010000819.1:1821961-1833872 GCA_032353885.1 Nothura maculosa | reverse complement strand
CCATTGTCTTGTGATCCCCCTCGCAGACATAGCCAGATTCCACCTGAAGGAAGAGACATCCACAGGATTCACAGTCAAACACGGGCACTGCTGCAGTGCTACAACAGAGCTTATCACTCTCTTGCACTAACTTCTCATTCTAAACTTTGAGAGAGCTTCTACTTCCAGACAGTAGGGAAACAGTAAATACAGAGGCTGACCGGCCACACTTTGGTATTAGAGAATGACAGCACCTTCAGTGCTTGGTAAGGCACTTACCATTTCCTGTGCTACATCCTCTGGGACATCTCTCTCCAGGTCAAAAGAAAACTCTATTGCTTCATTATCTTTATATTTGCCCTTGAGTTTTTTGATGTCTTCAATTCGCAGCCAGAGCTTAATAGCAATTTTCTCTCCGTCATCTTCCTCTGCTAGTTCTACCCGTACTCCAGTCTCCTCTTGGAAGAAGGCATGATTCAAAAGATCCTTAATAGCATATCTAGCATATTGGGAAAGAGTGTAGAAAGCACATACAGTTATTAGGTTTTGATAAAGTACTAAGGAATATCATTGACTGACAGTACTACACATTTACTCAGCTACACTTCATGCTTCTCCCATTAATCATTTTGCAGTGTAGAGTTCATATTTCTCTTTTGAAATGTGAAATTCAATAGAGATGTACTACTAGAGATGGACAAAAAGCACACACTGCTCAACACAGCACAAGTGCCAAGAGATTTTAGGCCAACTGAACTAACAGGCTCTGTATTAACTAAAATAACAAACAAGAAACTTTGAAGAAACATTTGGCTTTGTTGAAGATTAAGATCTAGTACATAACCTTTCCTCCCCAGATCAGTATAGTACTCTAGATAAATTAAATATTTCAAGATAGAATCCAAAAATCTCATCTATTTAATTCAGCCCTGGTTAAGCACCAGATCTGCCCCTTTACTTTTGAACCACTTCATCTTGTGCTGTTTGGTGCAATCAGAAGCTTTGTCTCGAACTTGCAATGCTACAGATTTCTTCTGACACTGTGAACTGAGCCTGGCAATATCAGGCTTCAGAAAAGTCCAAGCAGCAGAAAACGGCATCTTGAGAATCAGTTTTCATTTCATGATTCTTGTATTTAAATTCTAATGATGGCCACAGTTAGGAGTTGCAGGCTTTAATGCAGCTCCGGAAGCACTGTTGTCCATTACATCCCTATACAGTAACATCCTCTACAAACTAAGGTATGAGACCTAACTAGAAGAAAGCCACCACTCGGTCCTGAAGAGCTGACAAGGATTGACTTGCAGTCATACCAGCTGTACAGATGTGTGAGCAAGGGTATGACAAGTGTAAATGTTACCAGTTACGTAATCAACAAAATTAAAAGACAATCTCCACTCAGACATGCACAGTGCAACAGTAGTGGTCTCAATGGCAAGGGCTGATGTGCAGCCACAAAATCAGCTTGTCCATGAACTGACAAAAATGGCCCTGGATGGAAAGTGAGTGAGGAGGACAGGGGGTGCTGGAGAAAGGCATAAGGCTGAAGCATTCCTAAATGAGACCTTCAGTAAACAACAACCATGGCAAAGCAGAAAAAAAAACTCATAAATGAATCAGTAGATATAATATTACAGTAAATCTGTAAGTTATGCACTTCAAGCAGAAATCATCCCACAGAAACTGGGAATAAATACGAATAGAGAAAAGTTAGAACAGAGAGTCCACAAAGTGATCAGCCATCACATGCCAAGAGAATCAAACAGATGGGCTGAGGAGGGAAGAGCAAGTGCAAGGGAATGAGGAATCCAACAAACAATCGAAACCCTGGAATCTGGAAGGACTGGCATCACTGTTTTACTGACTAGCTCACAGTTATAATAAGAAGGGTGCATTGCCTGAACAAACTGATAAGGATGGTTGCTATAACATGAGCACTTTTCCTGCCAGCATCTGCAAAGAACACTCCAACATGAGTATCAGGCAAGAACTTACCAAACAACAGAACTTGCAGTGTTCACATCCTAATTTTTGTCAAAACAGTTAATCATAACAGTTATAAAATGGGTGGGTACAGAGAAGAACTCACCTTTCGCCTTTGTTTTGCCGAATGCATCCCTCGATAATCTCCTTCACTTCAGGGATTGCTACTTTATCGAAGCTGGCTGGCTTGACACCCTGCAACATACAAGTAACAACAGAAAACCAGGAGGGCCCGCTTGGTTTAAGCTGTGATTGTGCAATATTTTACTGACAGAACTACCACTTCTCCATAAATCACTGGCCTGAATTCCTTACTAGCACAAACTAAAGAAATGTGACCCCAATCTCACTGCCAAGATGTCTGTTCACAACTTGCACAAAAGTGGATCTTTTTCCCCTTGTTTCTTAATGACACTTCCATGACAAGTTATGGCAAATAGATACTGGGTTATGCCAAGACTACCTTTAAATTCCTCTGGAAGGAGTGTTGGTTAGAGGAGCATGCACAGACCAGACTGAAAAGGGAAGAAGTGTTTCCTATGTAACAGTAAGTCACAATATGCACATAATTAATTTAACAGTTTTTAAAGGATTCTGTTGCTTCCTCTCATGTTTCCAGCATACCATTATATGAAGTAACTTGGACAAAGATTCATTTTACGGGAAATGAAACTAGGCAGAAGATAGCATCTAACTGGGTCATTAAAATGAAAAAACAGCAATCCCAAACCCCCCACATACACTTTCTTATATCCTCACCCTTGCCAGAAGACCAACTAAATGCAAACCACACTGTGATTGCTGCTGCAAGTTCAAAAAAAGTGAACTTTCAAACATGGCCCTTTTCAAAACCCCCTCCACAACACAACGTAATCCCCTCTCCAACACAGGGCAAAGCCACTGGGGGCAGAGGAAACAAAACCTAATTATAAACCCTTCTTACAGCAAGATCAGCTGCTCATACCACTCAACTAAACAGACCACAAGGACTGGCCAGTTGCAAATGCTGCAAAACCAGGCAGGCAGGGAGCCAAACCCACCATGATTTCCTCATAACCAGAACCTCCAACCCGAGGCAGATGTGCACATTGGCTCTCAATTTTACTTGACTCAGCCTCTACAGTCAAACCTTTAAAAGAGCAGATTGAGAATGGCTGGAGCCACCATGTTTAAATAACCTCAGAGCCCTAGATTTCAGACCAAACATACTTGAGATTTGCAGCACTTGAATCCAGTAACTGAAAGCCTGTACTACTAGTGTAGAGTGCTCGTTATCACATATACTTGATGCATATGATCCTGCGTCACTGGTGAATCACTATTAAACAAGAACAAAACGCACAGAGTAAGTGCAGCAGGGGCACAGCAATGTGATTTTTGCCCTGACCACTCTCACTGCACAAACCAGTAACACTTCCCATCAAGCAAGGACATCAAGACGTGATCCTTCATACACAGAATCACCGTATGGTGGACGCTGGAAGGGATCTCTGGAGATCTAGTCCAACTCCCTTGCTTGTGTCCAGGCAGCTTCTGAGTATCTCCAAGGAAGGAGACTCTATAACCTCTCTGGGCAACCTGTGCCATTGCCTGTCACCCTCATACCCAAGAAGTTTGGTTTCCTATTCAGAAAGAGCATCCTGTAATTATCTTTCTTCTACTGCCAGTAGAGAGGTAGTCCTGAAATGAAAAGGCTGAGAATCTCCAAACTAGACCATGTACAGCTACAGACCTTTATTTAACTGTGATAGGGAGTTCCACCTACATTCAAATATCACTTTTTTCTTGGCCAGGTGGCTTCACTTTTTCACTGCCTGGATGCTCTGTACCCCACTCTGCCAGGAGCAGCAGGACTTCAAAAGGTGCCAAAACAAGATGGAGTGAGCAGAGAGTTCAGTCTTTCAGTGAACAACTGTACTCCTTATGGTTATGCTTTACAAAGGTGGTGTTTGCTCCTCTGGAACTGAGAAGAAAGGCAGTGGAGGACAGGAAATAAAGTACATAGGTCTAATTTAATAAAAACCTCCAACCTTACAACTGCACTCTGGATTATCCATTCCTTTGCACTAGCATCTGCTCTTAGGAAATTCTGGCAATTGAGATTCACAGAACTGAAGGGTGTATTGTGACAAAAATAACTCCTGAAACACAGCCCTTCAGTGAATATTAGCTTAATGCTTTTAAAAGCTTCAGTGAGCAGAAGACCTTTGGAGAGATCAATGCCTCAGCTGATGGGACACCAGACCAAAGTTTTGTGAGAGTGAGCTTAAACCCTGTGACCAGGTCATGTCATAAATCTCCAGCTTTCCACCAGGACATCAGTAAGTCCTACACTCTATTACAAGAGACGGTTTATATAATTGGTTTTAACATACACTGCTTGAATTGAATTACTGTTGCATTTGTCTCTGCTTATATAGCAGAGGTTAGTCACAGTGAGGACCACAATAAAAGGTGACTAAGCTTAAAAAGGGCCCAGAAGTGCAGGCTCATATGTGCATAGACAGATCTTTCTATATGTGTATATGTATGGAGAGGGAACACTCTCTATACAGTAAAAATAACTTTTGTAGGGATTATATCATTTATTCTACCCAAATTTGCCAGACAAACCTGAAGTTTAACACATCTAAGGTTCCTAAATAACTAGAGTCTCAGATGTAGCAACGGTCTCCATGTGTTTCTTTACATTGGGACAGTAAAGGCAGAACTGAAATCTCTTAATGATCTTATTTCAGGAAAATAGAAAAGCTAAGATAAGCATTAAGAAAAATTGTATAGAAAAATACTAACACAAGGAAACCAGAACACAAGCTTTCTATAGGAAGAAGAAAGCACGAGGTTACAAACATCAAGAAGCCTGAAAAGGAGACTAAGAACAGATTTTAGAATCAATCATCTAGGCTGCTAGCTCATGTATCCCCTAGCCTGAACAAAATCACATATCTGTTCAGAAACCCCTAAGCCCTGCCAAAGGGCTCTATCCTATAGTAAGCTGTTTTGCGAACTCCAAATCAAGAGTTCTATTTAAATTTTCCTTCCATTCTGCTCAGGAAAAACAAAATTCCTCACACTAGGCTGTAAACCCAATAAGGGGGGAGCTACAAACAGCTACATCCACTTCTCAGGTTCTTCCACAGCGCAGAGGAAGGGCTCTCTGAGCTTCGTCTACAGCACAGGCCCAAGGCCCCTTATGTTGCTGGCCAGACCACTTAAGCATTGCCAGCTTTAAAGACTAAGCAAAAACATGCATTTCCCCCCCCATCTTCAAGTGCTAGCCACAGTGTCGGACTATTTTATATATCCCACAGGAGAGACAAGACTATTTTCTGCACTAAAACATTTCACCCAGGTATCAATGATAGCACTTAAGAAGAAGTCAATGAACTCTTCTTGATCCAGAACTGACTATACAGCTTAATCTTGCCATCTCAGAGAAACCCAAGGAGGCCTTGTGATCCAAATGACCTTGTCATGTCCTTAAGAGCTCATATGAGCTGTGCAGCCAAACACCCTTTCATTGGTTTCTAAATCCAAAGACCCTTAAGGACATACCAGACTACTCAGTATTTCCTGCTTCAAACACTTCAAACAGAGTTACTGCAAAATAGCCACAATTCTGGATTCCTGTCCCCATTTTCCCTTTGCATCCTAAAACAGCTTGGAAGATTCGCAGGGCAACTCCAGTCTTCACATCAATTGGTCCCATTCCCTGGTGACAGTTCAAAGAGAACTAACAACTTCAATCATGTTAGCTTTTTTTTCTGAATTTATGAGAGAAGATATAACAGTGATGCACAATAAAACCAAATTTTTCTGAAACTACAGATAGCAAAAGGCTGCTGCGGAAAGCAAGTGCTTTCTGTCATCCACCTCCCATTCCCATGCTCGTGCCATTTGCTCCTGTTTGCCAGCACTAGCACTTCTACAGCTGCAAAATGAGCCACATTTTGCTATTTATCAAACTGAAAAGAAACCCAGACCAAGAAGGCCGTGGGAGCTGGATTTGCCCCTTGCGGCTCCCTGCAGAGCTGCTCCAGCTCTGGGGTTTCCATAAGGGAAGCGTGAGCCCCAGAGCCCGGCCGGGCAGACCTGCTGCTCCCGTGAAAGCAACAATCCCTGAACACTCACGTGCTGTGGGAACATCCAGAACTTCGGAATGGCATAGGGTTATATATGTTAGAGCATTATATATATTGGATACCAGAAAGTGCAACAACCCCAAAGAAAACTAAATGCTGATCTTGTAGTCCTCTTTAAGCACAAGCACAGATTCTTACAGGTGATAAAATCACAGATTTTATCATGTTGTAGTCAAATTTAGAAAACCTTGTCTCAAAATGTAACACAATTTTTAAACAGTTTTATGATCCATTAAAAATATATGTACGTACTCTTGAAAATACTAGTAAGTATTTTTCAAAAGTAAAGGCTATCAAGGACATCTCTGAACAATCTTTATGTAAAAAACATGTAATATTTTGCATTAGATCATCAGGACCAATGCTATACCATCTCACCTCAGAAGATATTACAGATATTACTTGCTTTACAAGAGAATTCTAATCAGTGTTGAGTGCCTGTGACAGCACAACAAGCCAGAGTAAAAGACACAGCAAGTGACACACACCCTCCCTCAGCAGAGCTAAAGCAGAAGAAAAGTGAGGTGAAGAACAACATCATGGATAGGAAGCAGCAGGAGCAGTAACAGCTCCAGCCGGGCTCTTTAGAAAAATCTAGATTGAAAAATCTCTGTTTTCAGAGAACTTACTGAGAAAGTACAACCACATTTGCAAGCTGCACAGCCAGTTTATGCCCAGTCTGACCAGTTGAGCAGTTCTGCGTGTCAGGAATTCTCATTCACCTCCCCCAGCCTTTGCACACTTATCCCATACCGTGAAATCCATACATACCTCTTTAGCACAATCCTTGAGCGTGCAGCAACAACAGTGGGAATTAACAATTACAAAGACGGGACAAATGTCTCTTTTTGTGAAATCCATCAGGAAAAGAGACACATGCACCAAACCAATCGGGATGCTCCTTTCCACAGGGAAGATGCTACCCAGCTGCCTTAACGCACAGCCGAAGGGAAGCAGACATCCAAGCTAGAAGGGAGCATCGTTTGCTCTTGGAGAGCCCCTGTACTTTTCCAAGTCCAGTGCATGAGGCTGCGGAGAGTCAAGTTTAAGATCCGCTTCGGCCACTCTCAGGCTCCAAGTGAGAACGGATGCAAGCAAGAGAAGAGGCCGCTCCTGTCTGCCTGCTCGGCCACCTGTGCCAGGAGAAGGAGGAGGAAGCAGCAGGACAGGACTTTACTTCCTACATGGACCCGCCTCCCGAGTCCCCACCCCGGGTTTCTGCCCCTTTTAAGGCTCTGCCTAAGAACATCACCCAGCTGCACTCATGCCCTGCCAAAGGGGCAATGTAAAGGGAGCACAAAGGGGCAACAGAGCTGGAATAGGATTTGCTGGTGCTAATTTTATACTTGGGGAGATGGGGAAAAGAAATAGGGGAAAGGCTGCAGGTTTTTCTCCTCTTCAACTCACGGAGCTCCCTAAATACCCCTAGAATTGAGGAACTTCTCTTCCTCCCCTGCAGGATACAAATCAGCACTTTCCCCTTGGGCAGCTCTAGGATAACACAACACACTGCACCCCTCTCCCTCCTGACAACCACAGGCACTGTCATCTGCTGCTCTCTGGCTGGGCACTTAGGGTAAAGGGCGTTAAGGTGATTCCCAAAGTGTTGGACACGGGTAGGAAGGGGCATCATTGCCTATTTCCACCACTTGTGCACCTGCAGAGCTGTATTTTTTAGCATCTCTTGCTCTTCTAAGTCTTACACACCCCTTCCTGCTATCTAGTTTCAAACAGACGCTATAAAACTGGCTCGCTAATAAAATAAATTGTCTGCAGATTCAGGGCTTTTTTAAAGGACACGGGAAATCCATGCACATCATGTAGGATGTGAAGCGTGCAAATAAATTCCGACCAACCAGTGAGGATGAAAATTCGAGCACATTCTTAAATTTTCGAGATCGCTTTTTCCCCCTCACATAATATACAACAACTACACCTATGTTAGCAGATCGTGCAACACCAGTGCTACAAACCAGCACTTTTTGATACTTGAAACTGCAAGCTAGAAATTTTCAACCGCACATCAACTACCTTTGGATCATCATCTTACTCTGAAGTGCTTGCTGCTCTCTTGAATAAAGAGCAGTGCAATTTTGCTTGCCACTGCTTATCACTTTTGGAGTTGCTGCTGTTAACTGCTGTTCTCAGACCAAAAACTGACACTCTGTGGTCAGGACAAACCCAAACCTGCTTCGCAGGAACAAGTCGAACGTTTCACTCCACCTATCAGGGCTACCTTTTTCTTGGGGCCACTGTACAAGCTGCAAAGAAGGTTTCAAGAGTTTCAGCTTTTTGACGCCTCCACCTGACCACGTTCACCCTCTTTTCCAAAGTGCTTTAGCTACGGAGCTGGAAAGGAATCCTACCGTAACGGATTAATCTTCTCAAACAAAATGTTCAGACTTGGCAGTACAGGGGCTAATAGAATCAGTGGCAAAGTCAAATCGCAAAAACAAAGTAATTAAAATGTCCATACTTTCTTTTTTGCTAAGTTGTTACCAACTAGTTTGAACTAGACCCAGGCTGCCATAAACCATTAATTCCAGGAATTTAGAGAGAACATAAAATTCCAGTGGAAAACAAGCTAGTGAATCTACCTTCCTGCCCATAGTCTCAAAAAAAGCCCCCAGGCAGCAGTATATATAGCTTTTAAATTGGTTTACCCCATGATCCTCTAAATACAACCACCTGCTATTAGTTACTTCTCCTGGCCCTCAAAATCTTTAACCATTTAAATGGTTTAACCACTTCCTCCCTTCTCCACCTTTTATGCTTCACCCTCTTCCATGTCTTTGTTAGAAAGAACCCCTCCAGTTTAGTTCCTTCCCTAATTTTAGAGTACATCTATAACCAAAAAATCCAGAATGTATTTTAATTCTCATGCCAGTCCAGTTGAACACTTGCATTCTTATCTCTTATGAAAAAAGTGGAGACTTCAGCTTAGCATTTATTCCATTAAAGAGAGATAAGCTGTCCACAAAAGCTTCTTTTTCTTGCTCATGTTAAAAATCAAGACATACTAGTTGAGACTGTGGTAATGAAATTAAAAAGCCAGCTTAATGCATGTAACAAAAGTGAAAATCACAGTATTCCAGCAGCAATTAACTCTGGACAATTAACACCTCTCTCCAGAAGGAAATCAGTTAATCCTGCACAGTGCTGCTCAAGATCCACACTCTAACAGAGCAAGCAGCACGACTATAGCGCAAGCAGGAGAGCCTCCCGAGGGCTCGAGTTACCTCATGAGGCACCACTTAGACTATTGTGAGCGCGAGGACAGGCCTAGCTTGCTTCTCCCCTGATCAAAAATAAGCACTGGTTGCACATTTTTGAACCATATTTAAGATACCTCTTGACTGAGTAATCTACCATTATCCAAACCAAAATACCTCCCCCAGCTATTTGAGGGAGCTCTTCAGTGCCACTGAAATAGCTCAACCAGCCCTTCCTCAGGCAGGACAAGCTGGAGATGCAAAGTTCACCCTTTTCAGTAAAGTCTAAGCAATCCAAGTGCAATGAATCTTCCCAAACACTTGCAGCAGATCCCTGGCCATGCCCTGACTTTGCCAAAGCAAGGCAAAGGCAGCAGATGGGAGGTGGTGACCACACAGCTCTGTCTGCTGCAACCCAAATGAGCAGGGTCTGGACACTGTTTTCCTGCTCCACTTACTTTAAAATGGTTTATAGTGATTTTAACAAACATAAAAAGACAAGTGACACACTCAGTAGCAAGAACAAGCAAATATCTCCCAACTATGCAGCATGATGAGAGTTATATAGACAAGGTATATCTATAATATGATCAACAGATGCATACCAACTTATTCCTGAAGTTTACATTTTTGAGGGTGCTTGAAATCACATATTTATCAGTCTGCATGAGCTTATCTTTGATATAAAGAATACAGACTCCTCTCAGTTGAGCAGCCATCACTGCTGGCTCCCCCTCTGTATTCTGCAGATCATCTCCAAGCCCAGAAGCTGAGGAACCATACCTGCTTTTCCAACAGCTTTGCTAGTGACTAATAGGTAAATATACAGTATTGAAAGTCAAAACATTTACAGTGTAAAAAGTTTTACAGCTTCACGTATTTAAAAATCCATCCTATCAGCAAAGCTAATTGAGGGCAGATGCATTGGACTCAGGCTCCCATGTTTGGCCTACGCTGTTTCTACACAATTAAACTTAACAAGAATAGCTATTAATTCTTTCTAGACCCTGCTGGCTGTGATACTTTCCAGCACACATAAGTAAAAGGTTATAACAACAAAGCAAGCAAAACCACCCCTATATTTGTGATAGCACTGAACTGTAAATTACACCGTGTACTACTGCTGCATACACACCTTGCCTTACAACGTGAGTAATTAGCTAGCACGTACACAATGTACGTTAGTACCCAGGCATTTTAAAGTTTTATTTTAGAAACGTGAGTCCTCTGCATTTCCGAACGGCCCGGTAACACAAGCAGCAATCAAAGGTCAGAATCAGGAGCCGTTATGACTCTCTGAAAAGATGGTTTTGCTTTAAAAAGTAGATGAACTTATTCACAGGACAGCCTGTAACTGCAGTGCCCTTCTCTAGCAGGTAGCATAAATTAGGTAAGCTTAAGGAGAGCAAATTCAGTGCCTAAAAGGCCACGTGTACATGGACAGATTTCAAGCAATTACAGGGTAGCTGCACTTGGTGCTTAGGAAGTGCCCTGTTCAGAACTCACAGAATGGCTGAGGTTGAAAGGGACCTCTAGAGATCATCTAGTTCAACCCCTTTGCTCCAGCAGGGACACTCAGAGCACTCACATGGAGATGGAGCTTCCTGTGTTTCAACTTGTGCCCATTATCCCTTGTCCTATCACTGGCCACCACCGAGAACAATTTGGCCCCTTCCTCCCTGCATTCTCCCCTGTGGTCCTTATACACATTGATCAGATTCCCTCTCAACCTTCTCTTATCCAGGCAAAACAGGCCCAGCTTGCTTAGTCTTTCCTCATACGAGAAATGCTCTAATCCCTAAATAGGCAGCATAAGAGCACAGCTTCTGATGCAGCGGTGAAGACCGATCAGGCAAGCAGTCTGAGCACCAACTTCTCAGTTTTTACTCTTGCAGGAGTCAAGAAAGGACATGTAATCTTCATACACAGTTCTTACCTGCACATTTAGTTATTTTGCCTTTACTTTTTGAACAAGAATATGCAGTAATATCAAATGTATATAAATCTTGAACTAGCTGAATGAAGCTTCTCTTTAGTCACCACTTCAGTTTGGAAATTACTTAAAAAAGGGGAGGAAAACGAAAGAGGAAACAGATGCCTACACATACATCTCAGCATTATAAATTTGCAAGTGTGATGGTGAAACAATCATGAAGAAAAAATACCTGTTTTTTTCAGTCTGGAAAATACATTCTTCATAAATACTTTTTAGTTGTGCTCTCTGCTTTAACAGATAGCAATCAGAGAAAAACATCACTAAGCATCCATCTTAAAAACACAGCAATATTATCTCTAAAGTCACAGATTAGATCCAGCTAGACCTAGAACTGTATTAAATTTTATATATATATATATATATATATGTATATATACACACACACACACACACACACTAACCCAACATTTAATCTCATAGGCTCAAGCACATTCACTTTAGGGACTATCCCCTTACCAGACACTTACTAACAGGACCAGAAACATTTTGCGAATTCTGGAAATAATGCAAGATTCAAATAACGCACCAGGCACAATCCTCAAAACTTACTATCCCTTTTGTTTTGTGACTTAGTGAAATTTCTTCTTGTGAAGGATTGT
>JAUBOD010000819.1:1809794-1821861 GCA_032353885.1 Nothura maculosa | reverse complement strand
GCACCAGGCACAATCCTCAAAACTTACTATCCCTTTTGTTTTGTGACTTAGTGAAATTTCTTCTTGTGAAGGATTGTTATTAGAGTACCAAATATCCAAAAAGATCCTTAAAAAAGATCCTTTTTTTTTTTTAAAGGAGATCCTTGCTACACAGGAACTTGGCGGTGAGGAATGACAAAGCAGAAATGCCTCTGAAGAGAAAATACTTAAAGAGAAAGTCACAAGTCGGTAGCTCCTTTAGGAAAACACATTCTGCATGACAGGCAGATTGTCTTCTACACACCTTCTAGCCTGGTTCTTCTCTCCGTTAAACTTTAGTGGCTTTTCATCTTTTATATGGGCACAAACCAGAGCACGTCAAAAGACATACGCATCCATATGTCTGTGTGTGTTTTGGGAACAATCTGTGAGTAACTTGGGGATAATACAGAGAGCTTACAAAAAATCTGCTGGAGTTCTGGCCTATGAATCACATAGGGAGTAAAAAATAAGCTATTTTGAGACTAACACTGCTCTGAGCTTCCATAAGACTAAAACTTTCCTGGACCATCCCAGTCCTATCATTGCAGAACTAGAGCAGAACAATTGGTAGGACCAGAAATACCAGCCCATCCGCTGCCATTGGTATTTTTGAATAATGGTACTATAACAAATAACACTGAAATATCAGGGTAATGATTAGCGTGCCATTTCGGTGATTCATTAATGGTTATGATAACAGTGCATGGCCGGGGATGTTAAAACACCGACTACCTCCCTGCTCCCCTGAGAAGAGTCAGCTTCCTGTCTTTTGTTAGATTAATTTAACCCCAGGATTTTGCTGGATTAATATAACCTCTTAAGAGCTAAACAGATGTCAGGACAGGGCAAAACAAAGACAGACGTCTCACAGCATCAGTTTTAGGAGACCTCACCCTTAAGAGATTTTTTTTTTTTAAGAAACCTAGATAAGTAAGCATGATACTGAGTTTAAAATAACAAACAAAAATACACTATAGTTAAGAAAAGCACATCACAAGCACATTTTAGAATTTCACACTGAGAAGATACATTAAAGCACATTAGTTCTTCATTTCATGCAATTCAGTTGAAGCTCACAGTCTCCCCCATACTTTGATTCATGATCATTTTAAAAACAGATGTAATTTAAATCTAACAATAAACATTTATATCTAGCTCAGATTTGTGAAGACATGCTCAGGGGTGAGCAGTCTGCATGGGAAAAATCCTCTTTTGCCAGGATATAAAACAACCAGCCAAGGTTGTTTTATAGCACCAATATTGAGGAAACAACTGCTGAAATCTGAAATCTTTGGTGTGGGATAATATGAACACTAAGATCATATACAATGATGATCTTAGCCTAGAAAGAGCTCCTTTCAGAGATGATTCATTTTTTCTTCTGCCTTCAGATTTGATTGGCCATAGCTGCAACTCACAGCTCTAAACTGACGCTTCATGTTCCTTACCGAGATTGTTTTAATTAAAACAAAGGCAAACCTTCAAAAAATAAAGCATCATTCTTTCCATCTTTCCCTCTTAAGGCTTGTGCATCTGAATTGATGAGTCACTGACTGAACTTCCATACAGGAAGGCTCCTCGCTGCTTTATATATTCATTAAAACTTTATTACTAAAACGGCTGAAAATGACACTGTTTTAAAAAGCAAAAATCCCCTGAAAACACAAAATACAACAGAGATGTGTACACAGAGGCTAGTGCTTGGGCATTTTTTAGTATACTCAGAGTGATGCTGAAGAACTGGGTCTGGCCTGCAATTCTCTTCCTTTTTTATGGTGAAACATCACTACTTTCTGTTTTTCAATTAATACAATTAAAAGCTTCCTGTTGACTTGTATCTGGTTGAAAGTGCAGTTTTTCATCACCTGCTTTAACAATCTGCACTTTTTGAAGATTTCCTCCCTTTCTTTTCCCACCATTTTTTTCCAATGCTTTTTTCACTAGAGAACTTGCTAGGGAGAGAATGCTCTAGGTCTGTCTGAACCAAATGGAGTTACTAAAGGTACAGAAAGAGAGCTTTATAACTGCTCAACAAGGCACAGGCTGGTAACAGAAATCAAGAGAGGAATTTGCATTAAAGAGCAAAGAGTTTGTAGCTTAATTCAAAAATGATGCTTTATAGCAAAACTGCAGGGACAGGGAGAACACGAACTTTTGCTCTCTTTAATTACTCCTTCTCAAGAGAAAACAAAAATGCTAAAACAGTGACTGAAAAGCTAAGAGCTCTTCCACAGACTGTTTCATTTTTAGATATGCTGGGATTCATGAACTTTCTTTACACCCCGCAGGTAAGATTACTCAAAAATCCACAGATGAGGCATCAACATGTGCTGCCCAGGACCCCTTGGCCCAAAACAGGAGACAGATGGACCGACTTGCCCACCTTCCTCTGGTGAAAGTTAGGGAAATTTAGATGACTACTTTAGACAATTTATAATGCCCAACTTTTACGTTACTACAGAGACAAATTTCACCTCAATTGACCAAACTGCAAAGCTCAGGTTTCCAGTCAAGGTAACGACCTTGATCTAACCAGCGAGCTTCAGTTCCCACAAGCCAAGGAAATTACAGATTTTAAAACCAGTTAGATACTGGCTGGTCAGGTTACTCATTATGTACCTTGTTCCCCCAGGGCTTTTTTTAAGCTCTGCAGAACAGAGAAGAAAAGTGGTGCCCATTCGGTGGAACACTTCAGTGCAGAAGAACTCGTTTTTAAGTCAAAAATGCAAAATGTCTTTTTTTTCCTTCTCATGCTAAGCCCAGCCAGAAGAGAGACTTTCATTTACAAGGAGGAGACTGGATTTCACCTGAAAAACAAGGACAAAACTGGACCTTGACAAAGTATGGAAAAATATAGGTAGGTATTTTTAATATACTTTTTTCATTCCTTATATATATTCATATGCACTATATATATATATATATATATATATACACACAGCTATCTAAGTCTACAAAGAAAATTTAAAGGAATGTTTATACAATGTGGGCAGAAAGTTTTCTATTCATACTCTGTTTAGATAAGCAGTATATTTCAAACTGAGGACAGTTCTTATTAGCTTTTATGGAATGATATATTTGGATTTTTGTTTCAATGACAGGTATGACTTAAATCTGCCTAATAAAGCTTGTTAATCATGTTTAGACTAGTGCCAGAAAGGTAAATTACCTAGAGAATATAAGACTTAGATATCCAAGTATTGGAAATAGGTAAAATTGAACCTCTGTGTTGAGGAAATTCAACAGACATACAGTATAGAGTAAAAGACATACAGTAAATGAAGTCTATACTGCATATGAAAGCGGTGGCCAGAACACAAGCAAAAAATACTAACCTAACCTTTGGAGCAACAACAGGGGTTACATAGATCTCAACGTCTCGGAAAAAGCAACTGAAGCTGCTGTAGTTGTATCTCCAATGTGCTGCTTCCTAAACACGTTCAGTCCAAAAATTAAGATGTCCATTCTACAACTCCATCGATATTTTATTTTATATACAGACCAAACAGATCTTGTGAAAAATGGATATAAATATGCATAAAACCAGTCCAGGGAGGAAAAATACTTCACAGAGAGGGTTGACAGCAACCTCGAATGTCCTTCTCAAATTTTAACAAACTTTTAGTTCCAGAGAGTATCAAACAGAATTTCCCACCTTTACTGGGTTTTGGTTTGTAATTGCTGTGATGTGGTGAAGATTTGCCTGACCCCTAAGCCAGCAGTGCATCACGCAGCTAAACAAACCGCTGTCTCTGCACAGACTGGGATAGGGAAGAGAGGGAAAATCATGGGAACGCGCAAGGCTACGTTAATAGTGCAGCTTATCATCTGCAGTTCATTACAGGCCTAGGTGTTTTTACCAAAGCACTAAGTTCCCACTGGATACACTCAAACCTAAATGAACAGGAATAATGCTCAAATCTTGTAGGTTTTTTGTTTGTTTATTTAAACAGTTAAAAAAAAATCTCAGCTATTGCAGTATTTTTAAATAATAATATATTTGGAACCATCTCCAAAGTATTGTAGAGGGTAGTTTTACAAAAGAAAGTATGGAGTTTTTGAGATAAAATTGCAAATCTGTGATTTGGCAAAAACAAAGAAACTCAAGCTCCATTATGCGTGAGAGTGAAGACATGTAGAGATCATTTTCCATTCAAAAGAAGCTGCTAGTGAACGGGCCTAGATGGAGCACACTGGAGGGTGCGACTGTCACAACCATCTGCTCAGTCTCTACCAGAACTACAGAACAACTCTAATTTAAAACCTTGATCCCTAAAAATTAGAAGCAACTATTTTAAATTAGGCATACACTCGGGTTCTTCTACTGAAAGAATCATTCTGTTCAATATGAGCCATAAAGTCTCGTTATTTTTTTCTTAGGACAGGGAAAATTCAGGAAAGTTGCCCCAACATTCCTGAAATAAGGAAAATACAGAAGTCATCAATAAGTTAATGTGAACAGGAAAGAGAGTCATCTTGAAAAATCCAGTTTCAAAAAGCAGCCCTGTTTTCAAGAGACAAAGCAACAGAAATTGGCTGGGCTAAAGAACATCTTAACTCGAGAAGGAACTTCAGCCCTTAGGTAAGCAAATGTCTAGCTATCAAATTTAACTCCATTATTTAATTAGAAAACTGTTCAAAACTGGAAAGATCCTGAACAGAAGAGATACAATACATAATTGAATATTGTAAGTAATGCTAACATCCCATCTGGACATCAATTAGAGCAATAACGAAAGGACAAAACGGGAGGCAAGAATTTATGTTTGTTGTACTGAGCCTAGTCCTGACAGGATGCTCTGAAAACTGAGTCACCTTCTACAAGTTTCTAAGTCAAACAACAATAATTTCAGTTAATGAAGCAACTATCCATTGTAGTAAGCCTAACAGCACGTACAGAAGGGAGAGAAGAGAATCAAAATACCCATCTCCTGCACAGTGCAGCTGCACAACCCGATCTTACTGCCTTTGGGGATTCAGTGGGTTTTAGCTCCAAAATGACATTTTCACCCCAGTCAATGACAGCCCTTCATTACTGTCTTTCCTTCTGGTCTTTCTCTATGCTCCTGGATAAAAATGACCCTTTAATTTGAGGCACAACAGGGCTACAGCTCCTACCCCAAAATATTCCTAAGCATTTACCAACAAAATAGCAGGCTGGAGAGTTGACTTGGAAACGCTATCAGTTTCTACAACCCATGTTAACTTACACTGGAAGGAGAGAGGGAAATGCATTGGCAAATACTCCCTGTGCTCCCAGTGTTCACCCATACAAGAAGTTTCCTGACTCCATTCTGCCATTGATGATTTATACACTCTATTTTTAAGTAATGAATTTGTCTGACTCACACCTATAGATACTGTCTAATCTCCTAAAATCATTTTTGAAAGGCTAGTAATAAAATCTTGTTTTCTTACACAGAGAAAAAGAACAGAACACTTCCAGGGCATTTCTACAGGTTTGCAGAGCTCTTATGGAGTGGTTTAAAAAAAAAAAGTATTTCATTCCACTTACTAACACGGTCCTGCATTTTGTGTTACAGAAGAAATCCGTAGTTCTCCAAGCTCAGGAAGACAGTTTGTGCTTTGTACCCCAAGACGACTGTCTTTTCTTCCCAAAAATTACTCCTTTGAACCTATTTAAGTTTTGTTTTTAACCAGGAAACATCTCTCTGACTTTAAAAAGATAAACAAATCAAATACATCAAAACCAAGCCTTCACTCCTAGCCTAGACATAGACACAGATATGCTTCATTTCATCTTCCCATCCTTCTTTCCCTGGGAAAGGCAACAGTATCGTCTTCATTTCATACCAAAGGAGATTTTAGATCTCTCTCAAAAGTGATGGATGAAAAGCTCAAGAATTCAAAATCTAAATGCATCTCCCTATCATCAATAGAAACCCTTCTGGGAGGGACCCAATAACAGAATTCCACACTGCTTTGAATAATATGCTGGACCACCCAGTGTTTCCATCTACTCAGAAGTTCAACAGTTGACCAAAAATGCTGGGAAATAAAGACCTATCAAGGTTGCCAAAATTGTAACAAAGAGGTGGTAAGCTGAATTAAGGTAAGTTTTTTAGGTAAGTTTATTTGCTAACAGTCCTTTTAAAACCTTCCACTTGCTAAGAACTTTGGAAACCAGCAGCTCATGGAGACTCGGGCACTTCCAAGTCCACGAGTGTCTCACGAGCAGTTTCTCCTCTGCACAGCTCAGTTCCTAGCACTTTCCGAGGAAAGGCAAGGCAGCAGATCCACTTCACATGCCACCCTATTCCAAGCAAACAAATCCATCAGTTTCACACCAAAAATGTTTCTTTGGCTCTAAGATATACATATAAGGATACCAAAGGATAACACTAAAACTGTCTTTACAGGCTTTTTTTGTTCTTTCACTGATCAAGACAGCTCAGAGATCAGGTTTTGCTGTAAGCAGAGCAACTGCTAGATTTTACCCTTGTTTCTTTCATTTTAGAAAATGATGGATGGCAGTTCACTACCACACACACACAAAGCCATTTATTTCTTTTTCCTCCAGTTCTTGTGCCTTTACTATATTCTCCTACAAACAAGGGGAATCCTCCCTTACTTCACCAAGCCTACCCTTCATAATTCACTACCACCTGGAGTCAGTAATTATGTCTGTCTTTTATAACATTTGGCATCCAGAGTAAGAGAGCATTTTATTTTTCCAAAGCTAAGCAAGACTTTTTTTTATTAAATCCTCAATTTCTCAAAGATAATACAAACTATCAGACAAATGGGAACACTTGGTCTCCTATCTGTAGATAAAGGAGAAACCTTATCCTTCCATGCATATGTACACGAGCATTCTGGAAATACCAACATAAAAGAAGACTTGGCTTTTCCGAGTGGCACCTCACTATTCTTTCTGAATGCCTAGATGAGAAGGCTGAAGACATTCATTTTTCTTTTCCACAAAGGTGTAGTTTTCATGACACACTTTCACAGACCACAAAATAAGTCTACCTGTAAATATCCTTAAACATTTTGTAGCATTGTAGCCTTCATAACTTCAAGGTCTGTAGGTTCAGCCTAGCCTAGTTGCATGAGCAAATTCAAATCTCTTGGTTCTTCTCTCACCTTTATTAGGTTTTACTAGCCAAGCCTACACCACTGCATGTACCAGCCTTTTCCTATGTGAAGCACTTGCCTTCTATCTACCAAGCATTTCCACTGCCTAATTAGAAGTGTGCCTTACACAGCAGCTAGAGACTGCTGAGCATTCACTAAACTACTAACTTAAAATCAGTGTAAGGAACAACTTATGATTTCTCTCAGCATGCAGCAAAGCCACAGTATTTTGAATGCATGATCCAGCTTTATTTCAGTGAACAAACTTACCAGGTAATCGCCAAGATCAAAACACTTACCCAGCATTTTCAGAGTCACAATAGCTTCAAAAATTACCTCCTTTTGTGTTTTGTTTTAAACTCTACACATTACCTACTTGTATACTGAGGAAGTATTAACACATGTGGAATTTTAATTCCACTCACTTTTCACAAGCTTCTGACTGGCTGTTTGGTAAGTTGAATCATCTTACTCCCTTCCAACCCATTCCTGTCCCTCCAAACCCTTGTCAGCTTGTCTTTCTCCCCACTCTTGTGCAATGCCAAGCCACTCCTTTGGCAGCTGTGGCAGCTTTAGAATCTGAAGTGGGGGGAGGAACTTACACTGGTCACTCGTCGGTAGATCTGCGCAGCATTTTGGCACTCAGAATAAGGATACTCAGACGTGGCCATCTCTAGCATACACATCCCAAAAGCATATACATCAACGGATTCATCGTATTTCTCCTCATACATCTCGGGGGCCATGAACTCTGGGGTACCTTAAATTAAAAGAACGATTCAGACTCTAAATGTCTCAAAGCGAGCAGAGGCTGCTGGCGTTACTCACCGCAGGGAGAAGCGGCTGGGCAGACCTGTGAGACAAGAGAAAGTGGAGGCAAAAAGAAGAGGGAGGAAACCCTTAGTCACTCTGTTGCATCAACGGACTCTGAGAGTCTTGCATTGCAAGGCCTTTCTGGAATAAGAGTGTTGTGGAAGTGCTGAGGCAATTCCTGCTTTCCATGTGTTACTCGATGCCATTATCAAAACAGATTGGATCGAGCTGGAGTCAAATGGAGAGGTGGGGAGAGAAAGAGGGGAAACCAGTCAGACTAGCCATAGGCTGCAAACCAAATACTAAGGAGTTAAGCACTTACCTTTTCTGCCTGTAAAAAAGGAGGCATATTAAACCTTGTGTCAAAGGTTACCTGACGGTCCTCTGCTGCAAAGGAAATAGCATTGGTGAGAGCCCACAGCTAGTCTCTGACCTCGTGCTCGCCACGTACTCTTTTAAGCAGAATGGTTCAGGAAAGGCCTTGCAATGAAAAACTCTTAAAATTATAAATCCTTATGAGAAAGATGAAAAAGTAATTTTCTGCAAAGGCCACTCACCACAGCCCTTTTCTTCATATACTTACCTCCCCACCTGCAGTATATTTATAGGCCTACTGCAGATACAGGCATTAGTGAGGGACATCCTACAGTCAAAAATACTTAGAAATACAGAGAGATTGAGTTACAGGCACAGAGCGTGAGATTCAACAAGTCCCATTTAAATAGTTTGCAGAAAATTATTGCCCAGTGAAGCATCAGAGCACCCCCCTCTGTAAGCAAAGAGATGGAGTTGTATGATCAGATTTACTTGAGATGCAAGTTTGCTTTTTGAAAATTTAAGCAGAGAATTATTTCCTGCAGATACCAGATTCAAGACAATTTACAGATCACTCAATACAACCACATTGCTTGTTTTGACCACGCTAAACCAAAAACAGAATGCAATTGTAGCCAGTTATCCAAGGGCTAACTGTTGATGGTTAACAAGAAGTGATAATCTTCCAATTAAAAGTTTGAGGATAAGACAAAAATGTTTAAGAAAATTTATCAATACAATATATATTTCATTTCTATTAATAGTTCCACCTGGTTAAGAAGCAGGAAATATTTTAGCAATAGTTCGCAAGACAATTTACAGGTGTTTATCATTTATCCCATCAAGGATTTCAATATAGGACTGTTGAGCAATTTTGCATTTTAGCAAGCTTTAAGTATTAGGAGCATGAAGAACAACTTAATACCCTGCAACCTATTCAAACAACTATAAAAACAAAGCTGATAAAACCGATTCTTCAGAAGAGTCACAAGAAGGACTAGACTGTTTCCATCCACCCAACAGCCACGGGCCATTAGTGAATATTTAAGGAAGAGAACAGAGCAAACACAAGGCAGTATTTCCTCAACACATCCTGCTAACGTACAGAAATCCACATCCAAGGGAATTCATCTTTGTATTTAATAGTCTTGGTCGATTTTGGTAACTTTAGTTTCTGCCTCTATGCAAACTAAAGTGTAGCAGATGGAACACCAACTCTTGGTGACAATACAAAGAATTTGGCTGTACAAATTAATGCTAGGCTGAACATCGAAAGGTTGTTAGAAAGAGGAGCTGTGTCACCAAACCACAGTTAGACATTTCTGCTCAGGTTTACACGTAGTGAAGCAAGAGTGGTTTTATCAACAATGTTGCACTAAGCCATTGGGCAAGAGAAAAAATATATATTCCAAAATACTTATAATATCAACATACAAAAGCACAACCGTAACATTGGCATATAATCTCATCAGAAACACTGAATGACCTCAACAGCCCAGGAACAAAGCCTGCACTTTTGGGGACTTTGACCTTCAAAAACTTTCTTAAAAGACTCAGGTTTCCAAGTAGGTGGGACTGGCTCCGCAGCCTGTGGGCCAAGAGAGACTTACCTATCACACTTTTGGCGAAAGAAGCTCGTTTCAGGGTGGCCAGACCCAGGTCTCCAATCTTAACAGAGCCGGTGGGGCCAGTAATGAAGATGTTGTCGCACTTCAAGTCTCTGTGGATGATGGGAGGGGTGCGTGTGTGCAGGAACTGCAAGCCTTTCAGGATCTGGCGGCACCAGCTTCGTAGCACTTTGATTTTCATCACTTTAAATCTTTTCAGATACCTAAAGAAAATGTAAGAGTCAGTTACATATGCTCGAAGGTTGGTTACTATGATATGCGGGCAGCTGCCTTGCTAAGAAGAGGACACAAATAACTTAACATCGTATTCATCATGATATCACATTATCTACTCATTTAAGAGTTGCTCAACCTTTTATGCCTAAAGTGCTTTAAGCAGTTACAGCATTTTCCCTGCCTAAATACAAGAGGATGGAAGGAGCAAGAGGCAGAAAAGAGCAAACAAGCAAAAAGATTCAATGAGGTAAGGAGCTGTTGAAAATGGTGCAAAATCCATGAAGTCAGAACTGACTGTTAATCTGAGCACCTTGGTCTAGGATTCCCAGCTGAACTGGAAGGCTGCTTCAAAACTACTGCTCACTACTTCAGAGAAATAAAGTTTGGAGACGGGGGGAAAAATGCAGGCAGAAGCAGATCTTAGGTACACTCAGCCAAAGAACTGGGGCGGAGCAATTCCCACATGGAGTCAGCGTGTCTCCTTGCTGGAAGAGCGTGGCCCAGAACTGCTCTAACATCGCCTCTTTTAAACTCCATAGCAGACATGTCAAATTTGATCCTCCAAATGTTTTCCAGTGCTTGTGACAAGAGTATGTTCTTATTCTATCCTTTCTTTAACAGATTAGAGAAGCTAGAATATAAGCAACCTATCAGAGTATCCAAATGTTTTCAGGTAGCTCAGCAGGCGATGAACGTGTCTTAGGCTGATATATTCTCAGACTCTCTCTTCGTGTATATCCATTTAAAGCAAAGACCTCCTTTTCCTTCTTCTCTTCCTTTTTAAAAATGTGGGCTAAAATACATGCTGAAAAGGAATTGTTGAAAAGTATGCTTTGAACAGAGAGAGCTTGAATTCTTACTCAGCTAACATTGCTCAGTTCAAGCCTAACCAGTCTTAAAACACAGAAGGACTGGTGGCAAATTCTGTCACCACTCTGAGGTTTAACGGTTATAATCTTAGAGTAAAACCAAGGCAGGTACATCAGCCCATGGCAATGTTTGTGCTCTACATATCCTCTTGAGGAGGAGAACAAACCCTGATGAAATCACTTGGACTAAGGTCAACATAAAAACTCAGGGCATTAGTAATCCTTGTTATTTTAGATTTCTCCAGTTCAAAGACAGTCCTGGCAATTAAGTTGCTAGAAGTTATCTTGCTGTGGAAGCAGATCTGTAAAAGCAATCAGGACCAAGTTCCAAACAGAAATCACAAAACAGAATGTAAAGAAAGGCAGAGGAAAAGCCAAGCCAAGCCAAGGAAGGAGAGAAACCAAAGGAGGCTCTGGATCCCATCAACTACCACTTGAATTTTTGCTATTGACACAACTCTCATTCATCTCTCTTGAGCCCGTTCCAAGGATCACATGGCAGGGGCACTTCAGTTCAGCAGTTGGAATCCCTAATGACATTCTTGGTTTCAAATACACGAGTCTGCTGCCAGCTTCTCACTCTTAAAGGACCTGGGCCCAGGCCGTCACGCAGCATCCTGCGGTGCTGCTGTCATTTCTCCAAAACATTGTCATGAACTAAGTCACATGTCACTTGAGGCAGGAAACATTTTAAAATGAAATCATGCATAACTACAGGAATGCTAAAGATCAGCTAGCACTTTCCTTTTTCTCACAGGCACAAAACACCTCGAGTTGGAAGGGACCTCAGGAGGGCTCAAGTCTGATCTGCTCCAGGCAGGCTCAGCTATGAGGTCTCATGGCTGCTCATGGCTTTATCCAGTCAGGTCTCAAAAATCACCAAGGATGGACACAGAGCAGCCTCTCTGAGCAAGCTCTTGCATCCTCCTTTTAAAAAGGTTTCTTCTTAAGTGCGATTTGAGCCTTTGTAATTCAGGCCCACTACCTCTCGCTCCCCACCATGCTGCAATGTTAAGAGCCTGACCCAGTCCTTTGGACCTCCCCATGGGGACTGGGCTGCTCTTCAGTGTTCCCCAGGCTCCATCTCTCCAGCAAGTCCAGAACCCT
>JAUBOD010000819.1:1749478-1770047 GCA_032353885.1 Nothura maculosa | reverse complement strand
CGGCGCCTCGCGCGGCGCCTCACGGGAGTTGTAGTTCGGCGGCGGCGCGGGGGCGCCTCGCCGGCCCCCGGGCGGGCAGGGCCGCGGGGCTGGGCAGGGAGGGCGTCGCTGGTGGCGGGGTTCGGAGTGCCGCGCTGTGGGGCAGCGAGGCTGAGCGATGTGGGGGCTGCCCCCCAACTGCTGCGCTTCCAAAAGGGGGGCGCCCCGAGGGTGCACAGTGCCTTCCCCATCCAAGTAAAGCAGAAGTAAAACACCGTAAATTGAATAAATTGGGTATATCCTCCTTGTCCCCTACCAAAGATTTGCACTCAGGTGCCACTGTGGCGTTCCACAGTGCGTGAGGATGCGGGCTGGGGGCTCTGGGGACCGCAGGGTGACCACAGACCCAGGAAGGCAACAGCCCCTCACTATTAAAAACCCTCCTTCTTTCACAGGCCCCCTGTGTGAATAGGTCTTGGAAGCCGTGCAAAGGGAGCCCACCCTTTGGGCGAGCAAATAAGGGCGAGGATTGTACAAATGGAGGGTTTTATCTCAGTGCAGATCATCAGAACCTATGTTGCTTGGCCAAGCAGTAAATCTAAAGCCAAGCGGCTGCTGCGTAAGCATGCACCCAGCTTGGGTTATTTCAGAGAAACCCCATTTGCACACTTTGCCCCCCGAGTCATCCTGTCCCCGTCTGAGTCATGACTGAGCTTTCTGTTGGGTGAAGGGTGTTCAACAGTCAGGAGGGCCGCCGGGGCCCGCATGAACACTGACACAAACCGGGAACTTTCAGGTTAGCAAGCGGCTGGTACATGCTAGTCATCTCGTTTATTTATATCGTGTTCCTCTTTTGTGTGCACATATATCAAAACCGAGCACTTTCCTTCTTACGAGTGCAGTGTTTTGAAGTCAGTGGGAAGATAGTGAAGGAGGAATGAATGATTTGGTATCATGCCTTTTAGGCAACTGCAGTTCAAAATTTATGCAAGGAAAAAAAGCTGTTGGAAATTTCCCTATGTAAATAATCTGTTCTTAACAGATGCACTGGCATTTCAAATACTTTTTTTTTTTTTGAGTTACTTTTTAAACCAGCAGTTTAGAGGAAGTTGTACGTTGCATTACAGCGTTACTGATAGGGGCCTGCACTCATTCTGCTTGGCAGAAGAAAAATGGCTCAAAGAGGGATCCACCACCCTCAGCCACACAAGACCAACCTCGCATATTCATAGGCCTTATATAATAAGTTCAGTGTCACACAGCAACGGAAACATCATTATTTTCTGTACATCCGTCTACTATTCTTTGTAACAACAAACAAAACAACGATGAAACAAAACAATCCCTTAATGAGAGGACTGATGTATACTTCACTGTACAGCTCTTGTGGAAAGACCTCGGCACTTTGTAAGCCTCCCAGAGCTTCCTTCACTGTAAAAGTTGGTTCGTATTGGTATATTCTATGTCCACTTGAACTGCATTGGCTTGAGTAAGCAGACACTCTTTAAAACAGTGCTTAAACTATGCACAGTAATTTGATGAGCAGCAAAGAGGGACAGGATCAAAACTTGAGTAACTCATAATTCAGGCTGCCACATCCCACTGCACTGCCAGCAGGCCAGCAGACCATCAAGGTCTTAAATAGCAAGCAAGCTTCGTCTAACACTTGGCTACAAGATTTTGTGCATCTCTCTAGAAAACAGAGCAATTCAGCAAGGGCTGGTGACCGAGGCCTCGTTGCCCCATGGCCTGGTCAGTTCTGCCTTCGCTGCTGTTGATGCCTTCTGGAGCTCTGTGACAGCACAGGCCTGTGTTCCTCCACTGCCCATTGCATTTTTACCAACATTTTGGATGGTGTAGCTAGCAAACCTGGGAGTAAACAGCAAGCTTTATTCCAGCTTGGTGTTGTTTGTAACTTCAGGAGTGTTTAGCTAAAATAAAGCAGCAGTAAATCAATCCCTTTGATGTAAGCCTGCACACTTGGGTGAATTCTGCTTGCAGCATCAGTGATCTTTGACGGGCAGCTCCAAAGCCCTTGCCCAGCTCCACCATAGGAGCTACTGCAAACGGGACATGGACTATAGAGTTCAGGAACCACCTCCCTGCGGTCCAAACTCGTGTGGTTTAAATGAGACCTCGTGCACTGGCTGTTCTTACTCAAGTGAATTTCACCCATTGTTCTTAAATATCTTTTCCCCTAGTTAATTAAGCAAATTCTTTGTAAAAGAGACCTGAAACTCTGCAGTGTGTAGCCACAGGGGGCCCGAGGCAGTCTCCTGCTAAAAATTGTGGTAATTATGTAAAAAAGCACCACCCCAGAGTCTGATCCAGCACATTCCTCACTGCCCTTGAAATTCAATAGGGTTAGTCATCTGAGTACAGCATTTTAAGTATGAGGTCCATAACACCCAGCTCTTCTCAGCAGCACCTCTTCTGGGCAGAGATAGAAATAGCAGTCATCTCTGCAGAAAAAAAATCTGAGCATCTGACCTGGAGGTGGGAATGATGGATTTTGTCTTCTTTGGCTCTGAAAAATAAAGTGGAATCATACCAATAATTACATTTTATGTGGGTGCTGGTTTAATTTTGTCGTTCTAAAAAAAGAATGCAATAAAGAGTGTGGGTTTGCTTTCCCTTCAATTTGATGTCTTTTAATCTGTAAAACTGCATGTAGGCTAAATGAACATTTTCACTATTGCTGCAAGATTTAATAAAGTATTAAAGTAAATTCTACATGTATTCTGTGTTTGGAAACAAGTAATTAAAGTAGTTTCAGTGGCAGAGCTGCTCAGCCAATTAAACATATTTCTTTCTCCAGTTGCTGCTTAAGGAAATCCACAGATACAGGAGTCTGACTGTACTTGAGAAATTACAGGCAAAGAGAGTTAAATGATCTTTTGATTAAATCCAAAGGACTGACACTTGACATCATTGTAAAAATATCTTCTTTCTCTCAAACCTCTTTTATTTAGAGCCATCTTGCTTGGAACAGTAACAGTTTAAAAAAATAACTCTGAATGAAGTGTGATTTTTGAAGTTGCCTGAATCAGAAACTTTTCTGTTTGCTTTCTGCAGTGAAACTTCATTCACTGCTGGCATTCATGACTGCCCATGTGACAAAGTATTAATGTGAAACAGCTATTTTCTCTTATGCAATACATTATGCAATACAAAAGGCAATGCCATTACTTTGATGCATGTCATTTTATTCCATAACCTAAATGCCTTTAAAAGAAAATTGTTCATCTAATTATTACTACACATGACCAAGTTGCACGTACAGTGCCATGTGAAGATCACAACAAGCCAAGTTTTCTTACTACTATTTTTTATTCCTTGATATTTTCAGATCTAGGCTTCTGCCACAGTACTCATTTGTGCATCTTAATGGAGAAAATTAGTGAGACAAATTGTTTCCTGACCATAAGTTTGAAAAATGAGAGCATTTTACTTTTCAGAAATTCTAGTTTGTTTGGGGTTTTTTATTTGTTTGTTTATTTTCTGAATATCATATTCAATAGGAATTTTTGTTCCAAAACATTACATTTCTTTTATTCTTCTATCTTTAATGAGGTTTTGTACTTTCGAGTTGCTCTTAAAGTCAGGTGGTTTATGCTGAAATCATTTATTGTGACCTTTGGAGATACCTCTAGGATTTATGAGCAGATTTAAGTCTTCTGATTTTGGGGTAGCTGACAACTGTGGTAGGCATTACAGGGTAAACCCTTCCAAAATTTTTGAAAATGGGTAGTCTGGCTACAAGCAGAGACCATAGGAACTGACAAAGAGCAAGAACTACAAGTCTTACTAGACTCAAAACTAAACGTACTGTTTGATCTATCTTGGCTTTAAGAGTCTGAGTTTTGCAGGAAGATAAGCTACACCAGCCAAGCTGTATAAGAATGACTGGGTTCAGATGTGATTATTTTATTTGATTTTTCTTCTCTATTTGTTGAGATAATGTCAACAACCCTGTCTTAATAAAACTGGGATGTAACATGTGCTTCTCCATCCAAGCAACACATTGCCTTTTCATCCTCATGCTAGCTAGTAGAATAGAAAGTATTACTTTTTCTTTGCCTTCTCACACCATTCGCACCATTCACTGAGCCACATTAACAAATATACTCCAGCCATATGAAAGTAAATCATTCAGAGAACAAATGCAAGCATATATCATTGTTCTGTTGTCTGTTTTTAATGACAAAAGTACCATTTTCAGTCATATTAGCAGCCATCCTTAGTCTGCAGCTCATCATAGGCTATGCTGCTGGCTCCCCACTGTTTGTATCCAGTCAACTACTTTCAGCCTATCTATTTATCTATTTATGCTTTCTAAGATTAATACCTTCAGATAACGTCAAACAACAGCAACACGATAAAAGGATATATATAAGAAAAAAAAAAAAACGAGTTTTATCAGAGATAAGATTCAGTGATTGTTCAGGCACTGTTTCAAACTGTTACAAGCCATAATGCCTGGCACTGCGGCCAAATTCAGTGTCACCCCACGAGAGGAGAGGAGAAAGGTTGGCTATTGCTCCATTCATTCTGTATGTCCTTTTCATGTCTTTTCTTGTGACGTTTCTTTATATAACACCTTTGCATAGCAGTCTGAGGGTGAACGTGAGGGAAGCAGGGATTTCTGCTGAAAGCAGCATTCTCTGCTGTTCTCTGTGCCTGTGGTGATTGCTTAGGATGTCTCATTTATCTTTTTCCCTCTTAGGCTTTAGGGAATTCTGTACTTCACAGCCGTGTCATAACACATCTAAGGCAAGCACACTTCTAAAGCAGGGGCACTGCTTTAATGAAGAGAGGCTGTTTGATGAAGGCGGATGGAGGAAAGTGTGAGAAGATGATGATGCTGGGTTTTTAGCTGGATCTGTCAGGGATGCTGTGCAGCATGCAACCTGTCTGGCTTGCCATTCACCACTCGCAAGCTGCTGAAAATCAATCGTTCGCACAGCAGGCCCAGTCCTGTTCCCCTCTGCATCAATGTACAAAAATAAAATGCTCCTCACTTCCGTCAAAACAGGAGCAGGCTCAGAGTCTGGCATAAAGAACCTCCTTATGTCCTTTAAAAGCACAGCCTGGGCCAAAGGCAAAGCACTAATCTGTTTTTGTGTTATTTATCCTAGCTCCAATGCTAGGATTCCTTGCGGAAGGTGCTCAGCATTTCTGATAGATACTGATCATTCCCAATGGATGCTGAGAACTCTCCGTGGCCACTGATGGCAGGGAGGGTGAGGGCCCTCCGTCCCTGATAGTGGTGCTCAACGCCTGGCAGAATTGATCCACTGATAAGGCAGAAAACGCTCCTTTTCCTACAGAGAAAGTAGTATGTGCTCATTTGACGGAGAAGAGCAGTACAAATCTGTAGTGACCTCCTCGCACGACTCCTCCTCCCCTCTTTGCAAAATACTTTGCATGCCATAGCCTGTACGAGGAGTAGTCAGCAGGTTGCAAAACTGTGGGCGCGGGACGTGCCCCTTGACTAGGTCATTCGGTTCCTCTTGCTCTCTGCACACAGCTGAAACATAACCCATTTTGGCAACCCACGGCTGATATGGGGCCTGCTCTAGTGGTGTGTCAGCAGAGAGAGTCCTTATTGATTATTTAATCACACTGGTATTCGATATGACTTAAACAAAGTTCTTTACCTGAATGGGTTCTGCTAGCACAAGTCATCTCTTACACACATGCAAAGTTTTTACACCACCTACTCAGGGGTGTAATAGCATTTTAATAAAAAAAATGCAGCGTAAACAAGTTCTTGGGTATCACTGCCAGATGCCATAGGTCAGAACAGCTCTCATGTTGCTCAAATCTATACCCAAGGCTGGGCAGAAAATCAAGGAACTGTAGCTACCTCCTAGATAGCCCTAAATCTTCTGCCACACTTGATCTCACTGAAATGCTCCAGGAAGCCTACTTCATGTCCATCAGAGTTGTTGTGAGGCTAATGAGCCTCTGGAAGCTGCAGGAGAAAAAAGCTCACTAGAGAAGATATCGAGGTGGGCTTGGAAACTTATATAAACTTGAAAAGTACTCATTTCCCTTTGAACCTGTGTGATACCACATATCTTTCTTATGGGATACTACCTAAATGAGGGCAGTCCTGATACAAGTCACAGAGTTCTAATGACTAACTACTGTCTAATGACAGTAGCTTCTCCAAGCTATTGAAGAACACATGAACTCATCAGATAGCCTCAAATAAAGCAAAAAAAAAAAATTCATAGGCCAAAACATCCTTGAGCTGTGACAAAAATTTTGCTTAAATTTTTGTTTGTTTCATATTGTTTTCTTCTGAAAAACAACCTCCCACTTCTTTCCTATGCCTCTGACAAACTATTAACTGCAACCAACAACAGGAAAGCAAAGGTTATGCCTTTTGGGGACACAAGCAACCTCATAACAAAGACCAGACTATGAAATGCAGTAAGAAGGATGTCTTTCTGGTCAGATAAATCCTCAACTGCCTTGGGTAGATGGGACAAAGTCTCAGGAAACAGATATATTTAGATAGAGCCACGGTTTCGAAACTTCCAACTACAAAAAGATTAAGTAGACAGATAGTCTACAGGAACCCAGGTACAGAGGGCAAATTATTAAGACTTTTTGATGAGTCAGGCTGGTTTCCTCCGATTCACCCCACCTTCTTTGGGATGCTGCGGCCCGAACCACATGCTTTTCACCCCCCTTCATCTTCAGGGGCACCTTCAGCCCCCTGCAGCAGCCCCACCAGCCTGGCTATAGCCTGGCACCAAGTGTGCAGTGTCAGGACCTGATTCTGCAGAGGCTTCAGTTGACAAACAGCACTTAATCTCATGAATGGTCCCACTGACGGTTTACATTGCACACAGCAGCATGTGTAGGAAGGATTAGGCACTGAGTGATTATGTGCTTACAGGTGCAACAAATAAGATTCACAGCAATGCATGTCACAGAAAGGCAAATTGTTCTTGTCTCTCCTGAGTACAAAAAATCCTGAAATCAAACATCATACCTAAAATTGGCTCCACTGTCAAGTGTCAGAGATTTCACAACATTCATTACAAGGTTTGCCGAGATTTTCAAGCAAAAATCCCAGAAGGAAATAGAGATCCACTCATTAGGACTTCCAATATCACACCGAGTAAATTACTTTTTTAAAAAATCTTGAGTTACACGGAGTATATAATGTCAGGGGAATTGAACAGTCTCTGAGCAGCTAACACTTCTGGCAGCAGCCCAAGATACCATGAGCCATAAATCACAGAAATGTCTGAGTTTGTGTAAATTCTGCACTCAGCATCCACAGGAGTTTTCCTCCAAACTTAAAAAATCCTAGTTGATGCTTGTTTCTTCACCCAAAATACAAACGTCAACTATGTTATCAGATGTATGAGATATATGACTGTTATTACTTGCATCTGAACCTTTTGTAGCCCCTTACTCTAGAAGGCATGTAACATATCTCACATGATGTATGTGAGATATATATTAAATTAGGTCTAGTGGTTAGGATTCGCTGCAGCCTGGGTTCAGTTGCCTGTCAGGGGATTGACTGGCTGGATGAACAATGGGAAAGCCATGAACGTTGCCTATCTTGACTTCAGCAACACTTTTGACACAGTCTCATGGGAAAGCTCCAAAAGTATGGACTGGACGAGTGGACAGTGAGGTGGATAGGGAACTGTCTGGATGGCAGACCTCAAAGCGTGGTGATAAATGGGGCCAAGGCCATTTGGAGGCCTGTGGCCAGTGGTGTCCTCCAGGGATCAGTACTGGGCCCAGTGCTGTTTAACTCATTCAACAATGACTTGGACGAGTTATTGGGACAGAGTGGGTAGAGTGCACCCTGAGCAAGTTTGCGGACGGTACCAAACTGGGTGAAGTGACCAACACTCCAGAGGGCTGTCAGGCCATTCAGAGGAACCTAGACAAGTTGGAGAGTTGGGCAGAGAGGAACCTCATGAGGTTCTACAAGGACCTGGACCTAGGGAGGAATAACCAGGACAGATTAGGGCTTGACCTGCTGGAAAGCAGCTCCACAGAGAGGGACTTGGGAGTCCTGGTTGACACCAAGTTAACCATGAGTCAGCAGTGTGCCCTTGTGGCCAAGAAGGCCAATGGGATCCTGGCTGCATCAGGAGGAGCGTTGCCAGAGGGTTGAGGGAGGGGATCATGCCCCTCTACTCAGCTCTGGTGAGGCTGCACCTGGAATATTGGGTGCAGTTCTGGGCTCCCCAGTATAAGAGGCATGTGAAGCTTCTAGAGAGGGTCCAGCGGAGAGCAACAAAGATGATTAAGGGGTTGAAGCATCTGTCTTGTGAGGAAAGGCTAAGCAAGCTGGGCCTGTTTAGCCTGGAGAAGAGAAGACTGAGAGGAGATCTGATCAATATGTGTAAGTATCTGATGGGAGAATGTAGGGAGGAAGGGGCCAAGCTCTTCTCAATAGTGGCCAGTGACAGGACAGGTAATGGGTGTCAGTTGAAACACAAGAAGTTCCATCTCTGTGCAAGGAAGAACTTCTTTCCTGTGAGGGTGCCAGAGCCCCGGCACAGGCTGCCCAGTGAGGCTGTGGAGTCTCCTTCTCTGGAGATCTTCAGAATCCACCTGTCTGGGTGCTGCAGATGCTCTGGGTGTCCCTACTGGAGCAGGGGAGTTGGACTAGATGATCTCTAGAGGTCCCTTCCAACCTCAACTATTCTGTGAAATTATAAAACCATCAAAAAAGAGAACAATGACAGTGCTGTGACAGTTTCTTGTTTATGGAGCCATTATTTACTTGCTTAGAGTGTTTAAAGTTCTGTTAAAATTCAGATATTACTACCATTATTATCATATTGTTCAGGACTTGAAATGTGATTATTTGCACATTAATAATAGCCTATAATTATTTGCAACATTAAACACCAGATAATGTTAATGTAACACAGGAAGGTAACATTATTACTACAGGGATAAATTTTGGAATGGAAAAAATGGAAAAGTTTGACTATGTATGAGTGCAAATACTCTCCCAATAGGATGGAGCTAATACTGCATTACTTGACAGCTTTTCAGTGACAATCCCAAAGCAGTACTTAAAATCTACTGCACTAAAATATGTAAGATGAGAGAAAAAATAGGAATATATTAAAACATGAAACTGATACTTATACTAACTGGTATAAACAAAAACAATCACTCAGCTACCAACAGAAGAGTAAGCTCATCATTGTCAGCACACAGTAAGGCCACAAATACTTTTTTGAAAATTGGTTTTTATCCCTTAATTTTCACATCCTAAATATGAACATTTTCGTGGTCAGCCCTTCCTCATGTTTCAAAATCAAGACGAATGTCCTTAATGCCTGTATAACTGGTAACACTTGTATTCCACACCAGGGTATTAAGCTGTTCATATCATTTTATCAGTGTTGCTGAGTTCTTTGTATGGGAGAGAGAAGTCACCACCACCGCAATGCGATTTCTGACCTCCTGCTGGTTACCAGCTCAGCTCACTCAGTTGGCTTGTTTAGAGTTTTCAAAAATTCAAGCTGACAGCTATACATCCGAAATGCTGGACTCAGCAATTTTGGAACATATATTTAGTTCAGTGTCTGGATTCCTTTTTTTTTTCCCCCCCAGGGTGTTTGGTAACAACGAAATATTTTGTCTTTAAAAAAAAGAGAAAAATTATCTTTAGACAGACACCCTTTTACTTAAGCCTGTTATGCACAAAGCAAAGGCTATAATTTTGCAGGAAACAGTCTTGGTTTGGACTTGTGAGATTGCAGATGCTAGAAATCTAAATTAATATTTACTTGTAACTACTTTGCTTCTGATTCTACAATAAGCTTCCTGCATTAAGTAAAAAGATATAAAATATGGGAACTTTCCATGTGAAAGCCCCTTTTACCACTCATAAGCATACTCTATGTAGATTTTTGAGAACTTTATACTTGCTCAGGATCTGTAGATGTCCTGTACTATAAGTTGCTTCCTTCCAAAGTAGCTCATGTACATCCAGGGTTTTGAGAAGACAAGCACAAAGGGAAGACAGAGCCCACAGAGATATAATATTCTGTGTGCTAAAGCAAGAAGTGGGGAGGAAGTCTGAACACATCTGGAAAAGGAAGAGAAAGGATGTGCTCTGATTTTTGGAGCATTGTGAACACAGAAGGAGGATAAAAGCCTGAGAAAGCAGGTGAAAAAAAAAAAGGATGTTAGTGCCCTGACAAAAGCCTTTGTAGCCTTTTCAGTTTAGACAGTGTGTTTTTCATAGCTTGAAACAACAGCACCATTTTAATCGTGGGTTTAACACTACATGGAGACGAGATCTCTGTCAGAGGGACAAGGAAGGGCCAAGGGCAGAGAATTCCTATGAAATCATGAAAAAGTAACGTGAATTGCTTCACAGAGCAAGAGTAACCCCCCTGCCCATAAGCGAGTAAGGAGCTTCCAGTCCAAATGACACCTTTACGTTCTTCACACATGCCAGTGTGAAGCCGCCACACTACCCCAATCAACCTGATCCTTCTCTGTGGCCCTCAAGCAGATCACATATTATTCAGATTGCTGAGGCACTCAGCACCTCACTCTTAGTCACCCGTGGCTTGCTTTCGTACCTCTGTCCTGGATTGCACAACAGATATGGTTATTGCTTACTTAGCGTTTGCTACAAAATCTGTGACATCACTTTTTCCTCACGACTCTACAGGAGGAAATAGCATTTTAGGTGAAATGCTGCGGTGAGCGTTGATGGGAGAGGTAGAAGAGCTGAGGAGCACACCGACAGGAAAGTGCTTCCAGGCCTATCTTCCCTGCCACATCCCACTGTGCTGAAATAATCAGGCACAGTACCTGGGAAGAGGATGACTAAGAGCAGCTAATTAGCTGCTCAATCTGTTGCCCTCAGCAGCCACTGGGCTGATTCACACCCACTGGCACAGTCGGCAGCTCCGGAGCCAAGTTTATTCTCAGGGGCTCCCGTGGGAGACTGTGACTGGGATGAGGACTCCACATGTGACAACCTCATATCTGGATGCACTGGAGCAGCCCATTCCACACTCTCCACCCTAGCAGAAAGAGGAAAGGCAGCTACTCGTTTCTTCCTGCCACGTCTCTCTGCAGCAGAAACTGAGCCTAGCTCAGTGGTACTGGATATTAGTTTCTGCTTTCCTCCCAGTTTGCTGCTGCAGTAGCAAAGAGTTGGCAGAGGGCCTTCTGTATCATATTTGATCTGTTGACACTTGCAGCAGTGCTGGACTCTAACACTGTAGGAGTTTCCGTCTGGAGAAATATGGTAGCCCTTCCTGCCTCTTCATTCCACTCCCTACGGAAAACCTCCTTCTTGTTTTCCCAAATGCTGGGCCAAATAAAATATACCAAAATAACACTGGAGACAGGGAAGGAATCTCTTGCCTCAAACTTGGCCTTTGAGAAACACAGGCAACCGTTTCTTGCCTGAAGTGCAGGAACGCTGGTGGAATCCAGGCAGGGCTTCATCAGCAGGGATGGCAAGTTCACCATGCAAACAGGTTTCCCCCTTGTCTGTGCTGGGCAGAATGTCCATTTTTGCCTGATTTCATACTAGGTTGGATTAACGAAAATCAATGCACTTTACTCCTTAGCTGATGAACTGATAAAACCTATTAGGAAATAAAGTGTCACTGCATATTGAACTCTGGTGGAAGAGCTGCCTGCTGGACCAAGTGCTCTGACACTTTGATGATGCTCAGAGAAGGGACAGGAAAAAACCACTTCTATCAAAGTTGTTAGAGATCCCACCTCACTCCTAGAGCTTCTTATTATTTCAAGGATGATTTCAGAATTGTACAATTCTGCTTCCATTGTATAATGCATTCAACAGCTAATACATGGGACCAAGAATGGCATTATGCAGCATTACTCGCCTGCCACAAAACACCATTATTATCCTGTCCTGTGCAGAGCACAGCTCTATTATAGGAAGTCTCTTGCTGGTGGGGGAGCTAAGCCCAGCACAGAGATACTACAGAGCGTCCTTTCTTACTTGCAGTTCTTCAGTGTCATTCCAAGCTCAAAACATTACATCATTCCACCATCAAATAGGCTGGGATTTTGCCCAGAGCTGATGATGTAGCATAGTGCTGTTCTCTAAGAAGTAAGATAAGCCTTACTATCAGGCTTCTTTTATCACTGTCTAGCTTGGGACATCTTTAACTTAAATGTATCAGACTTATGCACAGTTAGATTAATGGTGCAATCCCTTTGAGAGAGACATATGGGGTTTCTCTAAAATACAGCTTTTCCCTTTAATTCTGATGAGGTGTGTATCTGAAAAGTATAAGACCCTATTTAATATACTCTCTCTTTTGTGGATTTTCATCCCTGTGAGTCATCAGAGTCAAAATGATATGTCCAATGGTAATGAATGGCCAGGTAGCGTGTGCTGTAATTTCAGCTCTTTTTAGGGGGTTGTAGTCTCTTCGTGATCCCCACCTGTCTCCTCTTCTAACAAAGCCCATATGGCTCTTCAGAGTCACCTACTCTCTGGTTAGATGAGACGGGGTGTGCTTGAAGTATAACTGCTCATCAGCAGAGCTTTTCGTTTCACATATAGGCTGCTAGGAATGGTTTTACCAACAAGTTGTGGGCATTTGTAGGAAATATAAATTTAAAGGCCAGGAGGGCTCATTAATATACTACCTGAACAGCCTGTTTAAGCTGAGATGTAGACATTTATCTATTCTTGCATTCCCATGTCATACCCCTACCCGTTTGAATCACAAGAGGTGTCCAATATCTAACCAAAATTCGGAGAATAGCCTTCTGCAGTTCATCTCCATCCCTAAATAAGTGATGTCAAGGTAGCTAGTACAGACTGCAGGCTAATTTATATGAGATAAAGTTCTCGGCCTCCATGCTCCACTCTGCTTTCATGCTTTCCTTTCCTCATATGGTCTACTGTTTTCAGTAGATACAAATTGCTTGTAAAAATGTATAGTATATAAAGTGCACATATATATATATATATATAGTGTACAAAAAATGTATATTTATAACATTTATGATCTCAGGAAGTTTTTCTCATGATTCAACAGCCTCTCAGTGATAGCATTATTTGGCAGAGCCCCAAGAAACAACTTTGTGTCACTAGCTAGTTTTTCATACCTAACTATATTGAGGTCTTACCTTTATACAGAAACATTTAAGTGCTGATCAGGAGACCCTCACTCATGGGTCTCTTAATATCAATGACAGCTATTCCAGCACAGCAATTCACAAAATGAACTTTCTGCGTCCACAGCGACTTGAAGATATTAATCAACGAATGTTTATGTGGTCCGTGGTCAAACAATGAGAAAAGGTTAAAAACAAATAAGTAATCAGTAAAATGTCCAGGGAATCCCTCATAAGATCACATTTCTTCCTATACAAGTTTTCTTTTTCTTATGTAACTTTCCCCAATAAACTGTCCTGGAAACAGCTTTGCTGTGGTTTTTTTTTTCACATCCGACACCCTCTGTTCTTTCAATTTTTCTTATAGATGTTATGGCTGAGATTCTCCAGGTTTTGCTTCTTCTCATCACATTCCCTTGCTCTTTTGCTCAGCTCCTTCTACTTAACTGGTTGGATTATCCAGTTCCATCTGACTTTCCATCTTGCCACTCCAGCTTGTATATTGTCACCACCTGCATCTCCTCTGAGCCTGCGAAGCTGCTGTCAGTGGAGGTCTTTAAGAACAAGTTAGACACACACTTACCAGAAATAGCATAAGTATAGCTGGTTTTGCCTTCAGGCAGGAAACCAATTAAAGGACTTAGTGAGGTCCCTTCTAGACCTGTATCTTTCTGATTCTATTATCCTCTGCATTATGGGAGAGCAGTAATGGAGCCGAACTTCTTGGCACAAATCTTCCCAAGGGATTGCTATCGTTTGCCAATGAGCTTTCAGCTGGAGCTGCCCTTTTGGTTGTCTGCAGGTGCGAGGGCTCAGCTTGTCACTTCAGCTTCAGCAATGATGTTGAGCATCCGAGCTTCCTCTCTCTATGAAATTCTTGACTAACTTTCATTTTCAGTCATTTGACATTTTCAAAGTAGACATTTGTAGCTACTTCTCTTATATTAATAAGGATCTGGAACTTCCCTAGTAGTCATCTGCTATTCCATCCAGCTTTAACCTTAGATCTTTTGAGGCAAACATCACCCTTGTGCACTGAAGGCACGCAAGCCTACAAAGATCAGTTTGACAACAGATACGTAATTGAGAATGGTTTCATTCTTTCTGTTGTTGAGTGCTTATTTGTTGTTGTGAAAATTCTCATTGTTGTACAATTCTGACAATAGTTGTCTTTGTGTTTTCTGGTAATGCTGCAGGAAGAATACAACACTGCACAAAACACCCTATGCTACTCTTCAACTGCTCTTCCAATCATGGACAAACTGTCAGGTGCATGTGCAGAATATGCCAGTTGAAGAATTGAATCTTTCCAAAATTAGTATTTTTCTTTCGTATTACGTTTCTTGGCAAACAGGACAAAGAGTAAAATTTTTTTTTCCTGCACATAAAAACATTCCAGAATAAATACTACATTATGCCCATCCAGCTGCAAATTGCTGTTATCTGCTATGGACAATTAGCTTATTATACTTCCTCTTAAAACCTGATACCATCCCATAATCTTGGAGCCTAAGTATAAAGGCATCCATTAACTTCCCTATACTTTGGATCAGCCTGCAAAAATAGCTGAGTGTTCCAGGGTTCTTCCCAATAGGGTTGCTCATTATCAGCTCTCAACTATTGTGCTAACAGTTCCACACTGAGTACAAAAAGAAGCAAAGGGGTTTGCCAGCAGTTTTCTGTTATTTTAAGCACTCTAGACTGAACTTACATCAATATTGTTATTGGTGTACTTAAAATAATAGGCAAAGGAATAGATGACTGGAAAAAGGTGAGGTGAGTAGGGAGGAGTAGGAAATGCCGATGCTGCTGAAAAAACATTTTTTTTAAAAAAAAGACAGTGTTTCACCAAGGCTTTATGACAAGCGCCATTGACTTATATGGAAATATTCCTAACTTGCACCGAGAAGAGAACAAAGGTTTCATAAAGGTAGAAAAGAGTTAAAGTAAATGTTAAAAAAAAAAACAAAAAGGATATTTGAAACAACCAGGAGAAGTTTTCAAGCAATGATACAGAGTACACGAGGTTCGGGAGGCTTCCAGTCTCATGTAACAGCTGAAGTAAATCAGTGCAGCTCACTGGGAAGGGAACTCACAGAGGACATTTTCAGAACTGAAGGTCTGCCTAGTATAGGGTTTCCTTAGAAAGTTAGGGTTGTCTTTGTGCTGTTAGCCAGTATCCGTTCACCTTTAGAGTACCCAAGTTGTCGGATAGTAGTGAGTTGGCAGAACTGTTCCTTTTTCCTTCTTTGACTCTTCCCTGAAAGTGTTTCTGTCTGCTCACCTTTAGTTTGAGAGGGAATGCATAGGTGTATAGAGGGAATCTACATGTGTAAAATGTGATTATTTCTTTAAAGAATTGTGCTCTATTCTGTATCCTCACATTCCTTTTCTCCACTCCCGTTTTCTAGTTGCTTTTATTATCCATTAGACCTCTATAAGGTTAGCACACAGGAGCACCTCAGATAGACAGATACAATTAGACCTGACAAAAACAAATATTCTCTTCTTTTCTGAGCAGCTCTCTTTATGCCACAATAGCCACAAGGCTACTGAAAGATAAAGGGCAATTTCCTTCTGTTTTTTCCTGGGGCTGGTAGAAGGACACCTTGTCCCTCTGCCGGCTCTGCTAAAAAGCTGGCAGGGCAGCTGCTCCAGCTCTGCTATTAAGCTGGCACGCAGCTGGTCCAGCTTTCTAATGAAAAATGCACAGGAGCTGGGAGTCTGCCCCAGGGTATGGATCCCCAATGAGAGATGCAAATAAGGAGGAGTGGATACTTGGGAAAGGATGGAAGCAGAGACAAGCCCGGCACAAAGCGGTTTTTCCCCTAGAGTTTCTGATAGGCACTTCCGCCCAGGTTGAAGGATAACAGGGGGTTTTCTTATTTGATGAGCTGAATTTTCCTTTCCTTTTCCATAATTGTTCATTATGAAAAAAAAGCCGGACCTGAGACCATTTTAGGGGAGTGCCTGCAGTATTCATTATTGTAAGCTGGCCTGTGAGGCTAAAGAGCCTCTGTCGACTTCACTGCATCCAAGATGCTTGTTAAGTTATCTCAGTTTCTTCCCTCCCTTTCCTCCTTACCACCTGGGGGATGCCCATTGCCAGCAGCCTTCAGTGATGACAGAAAGCACCTGGCTGCCACGCTTGGAGGCAGGGAGCAGATATTGAGGGCACAGAGCCTATGTCTGTGGGTAATCAAGGTAAAATACCAGCTTCCAGGGAAGCTCTTTTGTTTGGATGCCTGGTGCTGTCTGACAGGGGAACTGCCTGAACCAGTTTTCAAGGAAAGAGAATGGCTCCTGAAATGGTAATTCTACTACAAAGAGGAAAATAAAAACTAGGGTGAAACTTGATAGTTCTGAATGCTGGATTCTGGAAGTCTTGTGTCAGGGTCTATAATCAAGTGGCTACCTTATTATTTAAATTCATATCTCTACATACACACACACACATTTTATGTTTGCTATGGATTATGTATGGGGAAAAAACTATGATTCTCCTTGGTCTGTTTAGGTCATGGTGATGTTGCAACTCCTACGCTATGGGCAACCAGAGATACTTGACATAATCAGGTGTTATGGTCAGTGTTTCCCTAGGACTGGCGATATTTGTGAGAAATACTTTTGTTATCACATTTCTTGGCTTTTTCAGTCCAGGTTCTTTTTGTCAACAAAACAAAGCAAAAAAAGGTCTTTCATATTTGCTGGTGAGTAAATGAGAAAAATAAAACTATTTTCCTTTGGGAACCATTTTTTTTCTAGTGTAATGATAAATTCCATTTGGAAAAAAAATATGCTTATTCCAAAACACCTGATAGCATTCTAAATCATTTTTGTGTGTGTTTCTAGCTATTATAATCTAATCACAACTATTTTTAGAGCACCAGTGAATAACAGCATTAGGCAGCACTGTTTTCTGCGAGACAGTCTGAGACTCCCAATTGAGCTTCTGCTAGGGAAGCATATCATAAAAAACACCAGCACAAATTTGCGCCTTTGTCACAGAGGCAGGCAGACAGATCAAGGACAGAGAGGGCCTGCCATTTGAAGTGTCTTCAGGATGAGGATATACTGTCAGGGTTCGGGAAGGAGGCGGCTTTGTTCTGCTGCTGCAATAAGTGTCTGGAGATAAAAGGGAGCGCTCCTGCACCGAGGCCATCAACCTGACACTTTTCAAGACATGAATTTCACTTGGAATTAAGCATGAGCTGCTAGACTGAAAAATCAAATGGATTTGTTGTGTTGGGTTTTGTTTGTTTTTTACTTTATTTACCGTCTTAAGCAGAGTGCCAGTCACTCTGTAAATGAACTGATGCATAGTTAGCCTACTGGAATGGAGGATTTTACAGCATAAAGATCAAGCATTTTAAATTGCACAAGCGTAGTAGCAGAATGAAATCTTCACAGACTTCATTACAGTCCCTAGGGATGTTTCCAATATCTTCAGTTTTGATCAAGGCCTCAAAACTTGGGGAGCACTCTCATTAAGTCATTTGCTGCTCTAACGTCCTTGTCACTGAGCCACTACGCTAACAAACTCTAATAAACCTGACTGCAGGTATCAGGTCATCTCTTGCTCTTGCAGCAGCCCTTTCAGGTCCTGGATGAAGTACAGCCAGGAGGACACAGCAAAGGGGAAGCTGTTTAAAGACACAGTTCATCTTGCACTACGGCTAGAGAGTTAATTAAGTTTTCTGATTCTCTCTGACACCTGTTACTTATAAACAAAGCACTATTTAAATGCACTTCTTTTTTAAATGTTTAACACACTCTTTAATAGAGAGAAAAGAGAGTTCTCCTAAGCCTCCAGCTTTTGTTATTAGATTTTCAGCACTTCCAGCATTATCACTTTGTCCATCACACACAGTGTGCAGAAGCCACTGCCAAGGAGGAGCTGACATTTAAGCTCTGTCTTTCATCCAGAGATCTCAAAGCACCTGATGAACTTAACCAGCTGATTATTTACTACATATACAAAGAGCATTTTGCTCACTGCAATTCAGCCATCTCCAGAATGAAAGGCAGTTTTTTAAGTCTGACAGTATACATTACTTCAGAGATATTGACATAAAATAGTGGATATCAACTTAGTGAAACTAAAGGGAAATTTCAGACAGAACTGGTTTAATTATCTATCCAGGATGTTATTTGGTAAGACAGATTGAGACTTTTCCAAAAAAATTGCACAATTAGTTAAGCTCCTGGTTTTATCTCTGAGCTGAAAGCCACCACCCTGCAAAACATGGCCTGCTGAATCCCACTGTGGAAATTGGCTGAATGTCCTGCCTTGTGAACTGTCAACCCTGGTTTCAACTGTGTTTTTTCTCTTTAGGATAAGGGGGGGCTAACATCACGTGCATTGGCAGCATGCAGAAAACAATAGCACATCATGAAAAGAGTTTGTGCCTGAACAAACAGGCTTAATGAATGATGATACTGATGATACTGCGAGGTGTCTGCCATGCGCTTTCTGCTAGAGACCCAGGGTCGTGGATTCCCATGATCAAAGGTAGCACCTTTTGTCTCCTTCCTCCTGTTTTGGCAAACCCCTGTTGCACAGCTCAGATGGGACAGACTGGCTGTCACACAGAAACACCAACACCTGATTTCATGCATATGGGAGAAAGGGCTGCATCTTGCTCCCATCGCTTCACTTGAATGCAACTCAGTGGGTGCAGCAGAAAGGGGATGTTCACTAGAGTAAACTCTGGTGTCATCCAGACCACTGTTAATTTGAGGTATATTTCAGACATGAAGTGATCAACTTTAAATATATGATGGTATAAATGAGGGCAAAATACGATGCTAAAGTATTAAGTTTACTCTTGCTGTATGCGTGACTCAATTCTTTAAGAGATGTTTCAAAACATTTCCCATCCCCAAAGACTAATTAAAGACCAAGTCCTTTAGCAACAGCTCACCCTGAAAACGGAAAGCTAATTTCTCCTGGAATACACAATAGAATACCAATGTTTATGCTCTCCGGTTGCCTTTTCCTCCCCTCATCCATTTCCTTTACCTGCAACCTGATCTGCAGTGGCAAGAGTGAATGACTTACCTGAATGGGCAAGAACAATTCCTGATAACACCCACTGGCAGACAAGGAGCCTCACACCATTTAGACAACTTTGTGACTTTGTGGACCAGTAAGACCACAAAATAATCCAAGTGAGAACCCATAGCCTTGGCTTCCACATTCACACTGGGCCTGGCTGAGCAGAAGGAGCATTCAATCACATTACTGGAGCACCTAAACATTAGCACTTTATTTAATGCTTTGCTGTTTTTAAGATTGGAGTGGGTAGCACCTTGCAGGTATAAACTCATTCCTCCTGCTATATCAAAGGAAACTCTGGATATGCTGGTGTGGATTTGGATCTCTCCACCAGTTTTAACTAGTATGAACTGAGCAGTGCCTCATTTAGAGAAAAAGCAACCAAGTTGACACTGCTCTGGCACTAGTAAATAATGCTATGGTTGAAATATCATAGCAATGACTAAAAATCCAGATTTGGACAAGGTCTATAGCAGAAGTCGTGTGCTCAGGTACCAGTTGTGCAATCAAGGACCAATAAAACTACAATTAAGCTTAGCACAATGATCCCGATAAGGAGTTACTATAATGAAAATACTTATACTAGGAAGGATTATATCCTCACTTCCCAACTGTAATCCAAATCATCTTGCATAAATAAATAGTTACACTAGTGTAAAAGTTCAGACGATGGGACAAAAGAAGAGCATGCTTTGTTTAGTGAATCCCTGTAATCTCTTTCTTTACAATATTCCCTCATCTCAGAGGCACATCTGGTGTTTTAGGAACATTGCATTCAAAAGTACTCCAGGGCCAAGAATAACAAATGAAAAATGAAAACACTCAGGCCTAATGCTGATCTCATATGGGTGTAAATCAGAGGGATTCCAGCAAAACCATTGGAACCACACCAATGAAATACTTATGTCTGATTCAGAATCGGAACTGTAGTTACCAGTGATTTTCATCGAGTCAGACTTGATGTCAAGGCTGAAATTCTCCCATTTCACTAGAAAAATCTGACTGCATCACATCCTTAAAAGGATTTTCATAAATGCAACAAATACCGTGGAAATGACAAAACTAAAGCGAAAATATTTTTATTAGATCTTGTGTCTGTACCACATAATGCAAGGCACCTGCCAAAGCAGATTCAGAATGAGTTTTTGGTTTATAATTTGCAGCACAAAAAAAGGAGTTTGTGAGCAAATAGATGAATGCACTTCATTATTTGCCTGGTAAGTGCTTGATCTTTCTATTGGCTTCAGGGAGGACAGGATAAGGCCCTAACCACAAAGTCTTCAGTATCATGACCTTAAAAATATACACCATTGCACTTTGTATTTCTTGTGTTGGTTTTAGGCATTGTCATAACAACAGCACTGGTAACATATGGCAATGTAATTTGAATAGACTGTC
>JAUBOD010000819.1:1732747-1749378 GCA_032353885.1 Nothura maculosa | reverse complement strand
ATTTCTTGTGTTGGTTTTAGGCATTGTCATAACAACAGCACTGGTAACATATGGCAATGTAATTTGAATAGACTGTCTTTAAATAGGAAACAGTTCTCAGTGCTTTTTGGCAAAACTGTTTGAAGACACCAAAAATTAAAATCTCTGTCTGCTGTTTGCTGTTAGAAGATCCTAGATGGCATATCCAAAAATTGCCTGCACTGAAATCATTCTTGAGGCTGAAAATTGTCTCCCCTTGGAATCTAGCAGCAAAAGGATATTGAATAAGGGTACAATAGATGTATTAAGTTTCCTGATAGCACCTTCCATGGTAAGATCAATTCTTTACTCTTGTTGCTGCACGCTTCCAAGAATTAAATCACATCAAATCAGGACTATCAAAAAACACAGGCCTTCTAATTCCCAGAGCATGATACCAAAATGCAATCAATCTTGTGTAGCTGCCAAGTGCTGCTGTCTTAATTTCGTCTCATTGTACCTAAATTCTCACCTCCCTTTCTCCCTCCTATTTAAAGTAGTGGTGGAATCTGCCCTTCCCCTGCTGTTTCCTTTCGGGGATGCCCTAAAGTTTTCTTATAGACTAGATGACTTTCTGTGGATGTAAAGGAGCTTTACAGGAGGTAGTGACTTCAGTTATGCTCCACATGCTTCGTAGTTTGCATTTCACAAGTTTATTTGCAAATGACCATTTTCATTACCTCCTAGGCACTGCTTGTCAAATTGCTTGACATTCATTAGCATTTGGAGGCAAAGCAGCCCATTAAGGACAACATTCCAGGTATGAAGTCTCTCCCTAATTTTCCCTACTGCCCTTTAATACTTTTCCTACCTCAGGATGCCCTTTTAAAGTCCACTTTGCAAAGAATCAGTATACTGCTTGCTTTGTAAACAGAATAACCTCCCAGGCTTGCTGTTGTTTGACTTTGCATTCAATGAACATCAAGGCACACAGCAGCCAGAATACCTGACCTTAGAGACTGAAGTTCACTAAGAAGCCCTAAGATCTCAAGGCAGAGTTTCATATTACTGGCTTGTGTGTCTTTCATTGATTGGAGGTTTTACAGCTGATAATGTGTTTCAAGGTTTATTTGGAGACTTTGTCAAGAGAGACGGAGGAAGGGAGAGAGAATGCAAGTCTGAGCATTTCTTTTACAGCTAATGTGTAGCATTAAGGTGGGAATAAACAAAGGCAAGAGCAGGGAATGCTGTTAATGGATAGTTTCCAGACCTACCCTCAGCTGGGTCCCTTCTCTGCAGGAGAGAGTTGGGATAGGGGTGGGTGGAGGCCTGGGCATTGCAAGGAGGGAGAGTACAAGAGAAGGACTGGAGGAGTTGTTCCTTTCAGAGCATTTGTTCATTTTCTGTTTCCTTTTCTCTCTCTGAAGCAAATGGCAGTCACAGAGACATACTGAATATCTGAGTAAGAACAATCCAAGATCACACTTGAGCTTCCCATTCTAGGCTCTCGGAAAGCAACTTACAGGTGGAATGTTGCTGCCATGAATTAGACTCTACAAAGTTTGTTCATGGCATGCAAAATGTGTCTGTGCAAGCTCTGCTATCAGGGTTAGATTCAGAAAGGCTCCAAAGACACATGAACACCCAGAAGAGCATCAAGGTCTATATTCTGCCAATTTCCTATGGGTCAGGTTCAGAGGAGATTCTTAGAAGAAAAGTAAACATGTATGTAAGGAGAGTCTTAAAATTTCCAAACTTTACCCTGGAAAATGCTTTTCAATGCTTCCAGGCAAGGCAATGCTAGAAAACACTCCTGAGGCTCAGGCAGATACGGACCAAGGTGGTAAGCACTGAGGTCAGTAGAAATATCCGTAGGGAAACTCAGCAGCACATTTTATGTTTAGATATCACTGAAGAGACTAATCACTAAGAAAGAAGTTAGTTATGAGTCTCTAAAAGCCCATGCTTTTAGAAATAATTGTGTAGCAGGGCTGTGTGTGCATGTGTCCAGATGCGCTGTTGTTCAAAAAAGGTTTAAGTGTAAAATTTGTCTTGAACCAAAGCAACGAAAAAGGAACGCGATGCAGCCTTCAACTTCTACAGGCTATGGCTTAGGCGTTAAAGATAGGGGATTATGTATGTGATATGCAAGGGAATTGTATGCTGACATGCACATAACCCTTTTTTAACCTTACATGCCTGCCACTGTACAAGGTAAAGATTGGTAGCTCACTTTTTCAGCCACTTAGGCCATAGCTGATTGTACTCTTGGGAGATATCTTCTCCTGCCAGCCTTGTGGTTAATTAGCATTCTTAATCTGCATTTCCAGGGACAGGTGTTTGTCTAAGGAAGAAAAATATCCAACTACCTAAAAAGCAGAGTTCAATGCTCAAGAGGTACTCTCTAAATGGGATGTAGTTTCACTACTCCAAATCCTTCAGCAGAGCACCAAAGCAGAGGGGGCTGCTCAAATTGCTGGGAATTATCAGTTGCTGCTAGTTACATGAACCTCAGATGCTCGGAGATGACCTTCAACTCCCTACAGCTTGATCCACCTTCACTCCATTCTCACACTTGGATTGTGGTTTACCATGGCTTGTTGAAAATTTGAACATTGCTGAATCTAGGATCTAGGATCTATTCTTCAGGCTGGAAGCAGTGATTTTTTTCTCAGGGACAGATAGAAAATTCACTGAGTCAGACCTCACAAGAAATATGGTCTGTGCCCCTGACTCCTACTGTCAGTCCAAACATACAGAATATTATTTATTTACTGCTTTGCACCCTCTATGGCCACTTTCACCTGTGCTAAGCGAATGCAGGCTGCCAGCAAGGCAAAACTCTCCAATACCTCAACTAGAAAAAGGCAGGAGAGCAACAAGGGTAATTGGAGATCTGTGAAGTATAACCTATGAGGAAGCAGTGAAAGAATTTTTGTTTTCTTAAATATAGAGAAGACTGAACAGAGACATGATAACAGTCCTAAAAAATGCAAATGGCTGCAGCAAAGAGGAAGGAAATAATCTCTCTCTCCCACATGGAGAGGATAAGAATAACAGGCTAAAATTGCATCAAGAAGGCTTTTGATTAGATATTGGCAAAAACATTTCTAACAGCAAAAATGGTGATACCAAAGTTCTAAAACAGTTTTCCTTGCAAAGTGGGTGGACTCTCTACAACTGAAATGTTTTCAGAGCAGGCTGGAGTGGTATCTGTGCTAACTAGACAGGTACCATTGACCCACTGCTTGAGGCAGAAGGAGGAACTAGGTGACCCCATAAAATCCCTTTTAGTCTTGCTTTCATATAATTCAACAATTCATTGTCTAAGTAAGTTTCCACATATTCTCATTCCAGATTTTGGAATTTTAGTATACCTGCTCCAATTCAACTGCATCTTTGCTTTCTAAATCCCCAGAGGCTTCTATAAAATTATAACTCTTCCAGATTCTAAATTATGCTCTCTTGGGTTCTTTGCTAGAGAAGGAGAAACAAGTCTTGCCAACCTGTGTTTAGGACCATACCATTCACTGAGAGACATGAAAGACTACTAATCCTAAATAAGTAACCAAAATATGGTCCTTTGGCTACCTGATCACTTGTCTTTGCTTTTGTCTTTACTCCTCAAACTTAGCCCTTTCTAAGTCTGGTTTGATCCCTTGTCCTTGCTGCCCTCCCTGGCTGGCTCCTCTGGAACTTCAGTGCTTAGGCAGCCAAGAACCTTCTTATTTCTGACCCACTTCTTTTTCTTTGTCAGTTTATTAATTACTTGTACTAATGTTTCCATCTCCCTGGTGATTCCGCTTCATGTACACATGGATGGCAGCAGTATTCCCCTTGGGCTTCATTCTGTGAAGTTAAACAAGATGAGCTCTTTTAATGTCCTCTCAGAAAATAAGGTGAATCCATCCATAATGGGTCAGTAGCACACACGTCTTCCTTCTGCTTACAGTCAAGAGGTGGCCCAGAAGTACAGGAGGGAGAAAGGGAGTCTCAGAAAGAAAACAAATCAAGCCAAAAAGCTAAGACCACTTTTGTAAAACAAAAATCAAGCCATAGGAAAGGTAAAGAAATAAGATTGCCTTATCATTTGGCCTGATAGAAGTGTAGCTACCCTACAGAAGTTCTTGTGCTCCTGGTTATGGCCCCTTCTGGAGCACCACAATATACCCCAAGGTGGTGGGCAAAAGTCCATCATTTCTATCAGTCTCCACACAGCACAACCTCCTTTCTTCTACTTTCTGCTGGCCCATGCTGAGGCCTGAGGATTTCATCTCTTCTTTCCCACGTCTCCTTTTGCAGAGACCAATCCCAAGGGTGGCATTGGCACCACAAGGCTGGGGTTGCACATTCAGCAACAATGCTGCTTGGACCGGCTCATCCCCACCCTTCTCTGCTCCCCAACACGTTTTCCATGTCCCGCCTGGCACCCTCCCCACTGCCAGCATAAGTATTTGTGCAGTTATGTGCAAAACCAGGTCAGGGAACTGATCCCAACCAGAAAAAAATGGCCTGGCATATTTTTTTTTCAGCTGGACCTAGTTCTGTCTGGGTTTCTTGGGTGGCTGCACAAGTTCTTGGCTGGCATAAGGAAGGGAACAGGATGGGGGCAGAAACAAGCAGCTTTGCCATCCTCCCTCCTCCCAAATGAGGGTGGCTGCTTCACAGAGCCTCTCCTCCGCACTCAGCTGGCGTGGGCTGATCTTGCAAGGGAAAACCTTTTGCCTCTTTCATGACGTCTTTCATGACCTAGATGCTCCTCACCCTCCTGTCAAGAAATGCTGCTCCCCATATGCTGCTTCCCCATCCACCTCTACTGGGTATTACCAAAAAGATTCCTTGTGATCTCTAATCAAAGCAACATCCATTAGAACTGCCATTTTGGAAGTTTCCTCCTTCTCCTTCATGTTTCCTTCTTTCTTCTTTCATGTTTTATAAACACAGACTAGAGGAAGGTTTGGGGTCACCGAGTCTAAAGCCAGCAAGTGCTGCCACTCATGTCACACAATCTCTTTCATAAGTTGAGCTGCATTTTCTGTCTTAATCTTTGGACCGTTAAAAATGCACTTTCCTACGTCATAATGAACAATTACTGGAAATATAGTCTGAAAAATTAGTCTGTTTTCTTTGTAAGCAGGTTTAATAATAAATACATTTCTGTTAGTGACTTCTTCACAGAGGCATTCCTTCTTTTCTTAGGAAGTTATTACAATTCTAGTTAAAATAAACTCACTTCCCTCTCTTCTCACATTTCTAGGCTGTAGCAGTGCTATCAATATGACATACACAAACAATCTCCAAGAGACATTTGATCATTTTAAAGTTGTTTCATTCTAATGTGCTTGGCTCTAGGCACTCCAAAGGAGGTTGAAACAGCCATTACTACTAACACACTTTGCAGAAAGACTCTTTCATGCTATCTTGGGAGTGGGAATTAGGAGCCTGGCTTGATTTAAGCGTCTAGAAGGACACAAGGATTACTGTAAGTTTTGCCTGATTTCTGTAGGTATTCTGAGGACACTGTGAAGGAATATTCTTTTTGCAATACCTCTCTGGAGAGTATATAAGAAAAAAATCTCACATAGCATTTAGATAAAGTACAAAATAAAACTAATTCTAAAAGGAACATCGTCATATATCATGCGGTCTTGGGTAAAATAGCTGCATTTGTTATATCTGTTCATCTACTAAATAAAATGATGTGTGGTCATTCCCATCTGACCACTAGAAGATATTTTGGACCTGTTTTGATGCTTATGGCACATCTAGGGACAGAAAAACTCTGGCCAGACTGTACAACAGGAACTCCCAACAGTGACTTTGGCAAACAAGGCTAACATCCACCCAGTATAAAATACCCATTAATAAGCAATATTTGTTTATAAGCTGATGAACCATGGCACCTTTTTATAGACTGTACTAAGAAAAGCAAACTAAACCAGGTAATTATCTATATTAGCATCTCAGCAACAACATATGTACACAGAGCTGTTAGCTAACATATATATTCCCAACAGGCTGTCTAGTCAACAACTGCAGAAAATAGCTATATTTTAATTTAAATGTTCCTTATATTAAGGGGGGAAAAAAAGCCATCAGGTGTGGAAGAGCAGGGGTGAGTAACCTGCCTTGCCCCTCCCTTTCCCTGGTAGGATTCAAATGATGATCACTTCAGTGATAACAAGGCACAGAGATCTTAATTTTCATTCCTGTGTAGGAGCCATAAAGGTGGCTTTCATTATGACTGTAAAATCAACTTCACTGAAACTTAAGCAAGCAGTGACTATATTTAAGAGAAATATTTTTGTCTTGTTGTCTTTCAGAATAAGATTACAGTAAATCTAAGGATCTAAGATTCTAAGAAATGCTCACAAAAGCATTATTAAATACAGAATCCAGGTAGTGTGGCTTCTATTTCATGTTCTAGGAGGTAAGTTGTTTAGAGCAGATGTCTAGCAGTTGGCCGGGGGGGCAGATTTGGTCCAGAGGATGGTTCTGTCTTATCTTTTCATCAGAAAAGTTGTCATTACCACTGTATTACCATGTCCCTGAGCAGCAGTACCCAAGGACCCAAAGAGGGAAAGAATCTCTTGAAACCGTTATCGCCTCCTCAGTACTAGAAGGTGTGACGCATTGTGCAGACATAAGGTATGGGGTGAAGGACCACTGCAGAGGTGCAAAAGCCCTTCTCAGTGTGTCTCTGTGCCTTTGCTTGTCTCAGGTTAATTTTTGGCTGGATTAGGCCCTATGTGATTGATGAAAGAGCAAGGAGAGAGGCCAGAGGTGGGGGATAGGTTGGGGGAGGCTGCAGCATCATTAACCAACATTGGCTTGTGCTGCTGTGGAACCACGGCCTAAGGGGCAAATGAGCTGCGTGCCAGTCTCGCTTTCCTGTGTGGTGTCAGCCCAGTCGCCAGACACATCTTACTGCCATAAGGAATAAAACATACTAGATGTTTGACAGGAAAGCCAAAATCATCAGCCCTTGGAAACGAAGCTGCAGCACAAAGTGCTGGTATTACTGCAGAACGAGGCCTTGGCTGGGAAGCATCAGTGAGACAGCATCATCCATGGACAGAGGTGTCAAAACCTTTCATAAGGCAGAAGTACTAGACATATCCTTGGCTAAAGTATTTAAACAGAATATATTAATTGACATAAATTTTCTGAACTACTGTAACTACAGAAATTGTTCTCCAAAAAGCAAGGCAAGCCTGGCTTGCAGGCAGTACAAAGTAGCAGAATTTCTCTGCAATGCTCAGAACCACACGGACTTTGATTGCCTAAGGATTCCACCCAGCTTATTTTCCTACACTGCGACTTGATTCTGGCTGCTTGCATTTCCATTCGGGCATCATTTTTGCTTCCTGTCAGCATAAGTGAAAAGCAAGATTTGCTTCAGGCCGGGATGGGCCATAAAAGAAAAAGCTGGGGAGGGGAAAGGAAGAACATTTTGGCTGGGGAAAGAAATGAGAAGATCTGTCTATAAACAGTAAAGTGGAAACTTTCTCCTAGCCGCGACGTCTCTAGCAGCAGCAGTAAGTGAGTGCAGCCCCTGCCATTATTTTCTCCCCTGTTGCATGTGCAGGGCACAACGCTCTGGTGCGTGCTGGGCAGCGAAGAGCAACGGCGACGGCTCCTTCAGCCTATGCCAGGAACGTCCTGGTACCCTGGCCGCATCCCCGGGTCCTGGCCCAGCTGAGCTCATGGGGCTCAGCTGGACGAGGCAGCATGGCCGCGTCATGGAGGCGACGGTCATGCCAGGCCTCAGAGGGACGCTTGTTGGCCGGGCAGCGCGCTCAGTGCAGGACCGGCCGTGCCGCCCCCGCTCGCGCCCCCCGGCCCGTGCCAAGCGGGCGGCCGGCCCATGAATAGCGGGTCTGTTCCAGCAGCTGCGCTTCCCGCGACGGGAGAGGCTCCCGGAGCACAGAGGGCCCCGCCGCTCACGCCGTCCGCGGAGGGAGAGCGCCCAGGATGGCCTCAGAAGGGGAGAGCATCAACCTCCAAGTGAGTCCCGCTTGGGGGAATGCCTGCGGGAGGGGAAGGCGGGAGGGAAGATCCGGGCACTCGCACCCCAGCTTTGGCAGACAATTTCGCTTGAGAACTCGGCACTGTTTCTTTCCACTGTCTTCCTTTGAAGAAAATCTAGCGGTGGTATCTCTGCCGTCTTCTGGCAGGAGCTGTTAGGAGCCTTTTCCTGAGTGGGATAGGGCAAGAAGCAGGAGATTACTCAGAAGAGAGTAATTTTGGGGAGAGGGAGGACGGCAGGGGCAAGAGTCAGCACTAGGGTCTCAGAAGAAGGCAGCAAAGACTTTATGAGCTACAAAAAAATCTGAGCTGCTCTTCATTTCACAAAGCCCCTCTGTGTTGGGCAAAAAGCTCTCCCAAATTGGGGAAGAGGAGAAGAAATAAATACAGCAAGCGCTGAGGGCATGCAGAGGCCAGGGTTTCCTATGCAGGGTTTATAGAGAAACAAAACTTCTTGATAAAGCTCTTTCAGTTCTCCGAGTTCCTCTTCTGAGTGCTTGTGTTTTTTGAGCAGGGTGTTTCTTGCACTCAGCATGTGCTCTAGGAAAGGGCAACTACCAAGGGTTTGCAAAGAGAAATTGCGAGAGATGAAGTGAATCAAACCCTCAGATCCCGGGCACTCGCCAGACTTCAGAAGTCCAAGTCCAAATCTGCACTTCAGACAGTTCTGGAGAAGGCAGAGGGGAAGTCAGCATCACCATCCAAACTTGGCAGCTGATTTTTTTTTCTCTTCATAATAAAGACAGTCTTGACTGTCTTCAGGTGCAAAAGTAGGGCCCATTTCAAAGACACTAAAATGGAAAGATTTGTGCCCTAGGAAATAACCAGGACAATTATCCCAGAGGTGGGTAAGTAGATTAGATGGAAAGAGCTAGGCTTCCTGAGCCTGCAGATCATAAGGAGAAGGTGGTAGGGCTACCTCAGCTGTGTGCCATGTACATGGCACATTTTTTAAGACCCTGGAACAGTTGTGTCCAACTAAGAGATAGGATGACCAAGGAAAATACATAGGTAGCTTTGGCGGGTGGTGAAAGTGGTTGCTGTTCAGAATGGAGAAAAAGAGAAGCTAGGCTTTCCTAGAATTAGTTAAAAAGAAAAAATATATAGAAATCTGTACATCAGGAACTGGAAATGGAAAGCAGAGGGGACAAGGAAATTGTCTTTAATATAAACCCCAGGTAATTCCTCATATTTGAAACCTTTCCACAAAATAGGAAGTTTTAGATCTATATTGGATTTGTAATCCTGTTTTCATAGGTGAATGAATCAACTCGACTGTATAAGACACTCATAAGCTTTTGAAAAATTTACATTTTTACATGGATTTTACATTTACCAGCAATCAGACCTTTCTTTTGCAACCCATTCTGAGCTTAAATGAAGAGCCGAAAATGATCCTCAGTATCTTCAGTAAAAAATTAAGATACTCAGCAAAATTGAATAAGTCCTGGAGTTCCTGAGTTATAAAATTAAAATAGAATTAAGTATATTTCTGGAACTGGAAGGCGTGAGGTGTTTCTCTCCACCTCTACATAGGATCCCACAAGAAAATCATCCAAGGAGGTTTTCCTTTAGAGGGATTTCACACATGTAACATACAGGCAAATGCTCACAGATGCCTGCATGCTTATAACCAGGCATGCTTATAACATGTGCTGGCAGGGGAGGGAGAGAGCATCACACACTACCATGGAGCTGAGACAAGTGGAGAGTCTTGGTGTAAAGTGACTTGAGAAGTGGGAGATGAGGGAAGAAATGAGCAGTAAAAGAAGGAAAATGTCTTTCTGTTGATGGCACATTTCAAAGCCTCTGCTGAGTCCCTGGCCATGGAGCAGGTGTCTTCCTGAGAGTTTCCAGCTATGGGTTTATGAGCAGCCCTGAGGGATTGCACGCTGCCCATGCTGGGGTGGTAACATGTGGCTCTGCCCAGAAAGAACTTCTACACAGCAGCCATGGGAATTAACTGTGGCACAATACAGAAATCAGAGGTTTTGTTTATGGAGAGCGAGTTCTTCATCCAAAGCAGTAGCGCAGCACCTACGAGCATTTTTAATTCCACTTTTACACGTACAATTTTGACAGCTAGCAAGAGAATGAAAAAGATTGGAGCCTTTAGCCTGGCATAGGGAAGAGCCAGAGGACTTTAAGGAAAATTGAGTGCCTGGTTTTTTGGCTCATCCCGAAAAAGGAGAACAAGAGCTCACTGAGCAAAGTTAAAAAGCCTCTATAACAGGAGCCACTCCTTCACTCAGCATGTAGTCAGCATGTGGAATTTACCGTCTGCTGGAGCAGGTCAGAACGTTGAATATTGGAGACAGCATTGAGAAGAGGTCAGGAAAATATTATGACCAATAACAATATTTACAGTTATGCAAGCTAAAAGAGGTACTTTCAGATCCCATAGGCTAATGGCAGGATAAAAATAAATACCCTTTCCAGTTCCCTACAGGCACTAGCACAGTAAGTGACCAGAACGCAAGTGATATTTTGCATTAGAAAAGATAATATGCCAATTGTCCACAAGTGAGAGCTAGGGCCACTTTTTAACAGCAAGAACAAGCTCACATTAATACTTCCTCCCTCACAAAAATTCTCTTGCTCAGTGTGTTTCAATGGACTCTCTTTCACAGTTCTGACTTCTAGGAAAGCTAAGAAAACCTCAAACTGCACGTAGAGAGATGCTTAAAGGAAATGACGCAGAAATGAAAAAAACCCACAAGGCAGTAGAGCAGTCTCACCAGATCTACACTACTCAGAAAAAAGCTAAGACAAAAGGCAAAACCTTAACTTGAATTAATTTTTTTAATTAAGAAAAATGGCTTACCTATTAAAAGATAAGTCTTTAGTATGATTTACTGGACTTTTGTATTTTTCTTATCAGATATCTCTATAACTTCCAAGTGAAAGTTTTCTCTTCCTCTATGAAGCACCTCCATTGACAAGAAACCAAAGCAGGTAGACCAGTAATCTGGTGAGATACAGGAGAGTATATCCTGAGATAGCTAGGACTGGAAAAGCATATTTGGGGCAGAAGCAAATTAAAAAAGAAAAGAAGGAGAAAGAAAAGATACTTATCTCTTTTAAAAAAAATACAGGTTTACAAATTATATTAGCTTAATGGCTTTGATAGATATGCCCTGGCTTACTGATCTTCACACTTTCATGCTGTTATAAGCCCTGTCTCTCACCACTTCCCCTTCCACAGAGATTTACAGAGCAGAGTAGAGGAGGAGGGAGCCGTACAGAAGGACTCTTCAGTGGCAAAAGAGCCATTAAATCTGCTTAACTGTGTGGCTCAGCTGCTGCAGTTCATGATCTGGCATCTTAACACAACCCTGTTTCATTGGTGATTTAAGCTAATGTACCCAACCTTGAATGGGAGCAACTAGGACAACATGCATTCTAGCACTCCCACCTGAGCAGTAATAACCAGGTGAAAGTGTGTGGAGGGCTGAAATCAGTAATACTCACACATCACTACAGCTAAATCTGTCAGAGCCCCATATGAATATTGGAAAATGGAGCAAAGATGGGGGCTCATTCAAAATGGTGCCTGTGTTTTAGTAGGTTTGCATTTCTGGATTTTTCTATTTATGAATGGGTGTTATGTTCCGTACAAATGGGTGTAATGTTTAAAGAATGTTCACTGGATGAATATCATCCATATTCATGTTGTAAAAGAGACTATATGTGGTTTGTTATTTCTTTCTTTTCTTAGTTGTCTCTTTGGCTTATAAATTTGGAATCCTCTGGGGTAGGAGCAGAAATAATACCTCCCCATTTAGGAATTCATTCATACACTCAAATTAAGGAGGAGTAAATAGATAAAATAATCATTCTGGAAAATAGATCCTACATTGAACCTCACTAGCAGAAGTTGTTGGGTGAATACATTGAATTCAAGTACATCTGCAGAAATCAAGACAAGTTTACAAGCAATTTGCAAGGAAAAATATTAAATAGTTGAGTGATTTACTCCAAGTGCTTAGTTTGACCAGGTCTACAACGGAAAGATTTTAAACAGGCAGTTATAGACCTGAGAGTGGGGACTTTTCCAAAACGCCCACAAAGCAAATGGAAAGTCCCACTTCCCACTGAAAATTCCATCTCCCACATCCCACTTTCAGGCTAGTCCTGCTGAGGGAATGCAGTGCGAATGTTCACAACTGGGTTAGACATATTTTTTTTGTGGCTTTAATGTGTGCCCTGAGGCTGTGGTGTGCTTACAAGTTCTTGGCTTGGGCACATACTTGTCCGCCTCTGGAGCAACAGCCGGCTGGTGCTTTCTAGTGCTGTGGGACCTTTACCCTCATTCAGCTGTTTCCTAGCAAGGTGGCAACCTAATAAGCCATGTCCTCGAGGGCTTTGGTAGAGTTGTTTGGGTCCTGGGATAGCTGGTATAATTTGTGCTTGGTTAATGACATTCTGTGATGAGAGGGAGCCTTTCATTATGAAAATCTCAAGGAGATCTGAAAGAAGCTCTCTTGCATCATCACTGTAGAGTGTGTCCAACTCAGCCATCAAGATCTGGAGGAGCTTATCTCACTCTGTCTAGCAGAACACATTAAATTGGTGAGCCCCTGAAGAAGGATCTCATTCTCCCCAGAGGAGAGGGCACTCCTCTGGATGCGGCATTCCCATTGCCTTGGCAAAGCCAGTTCAGAGAGCTAATCTGTGTGAAAACAAGTCACTTTGGAGTAGGGTTAATTTTATTTTGTCTTGCAGTCCTGAACGGATTCCTGTGAGGCTCAGACAAGTTCAGATCAAATTGCTGAAGGTCAAGCTGTATCCCAAGGGTGAACGTCACCAACAATAGAAGGACTTGGACTGCAAGACATACAATTAAAATTTGAGAGCAAAATTCTCAAGTAGGGCTAGTTAGAGGGTTAGCCCAAGATTCAGTTTGCCTTGGTCAGTCAAAAGAGATGTGATATATCATATTGCACATAGGGGAGAAAATATCGCCTATGTGCTTTTATTCCCCCCATCGCAGGAACCTACCAGTCTGCAGGGTCTACCTACACCGTTCCCACCCAGCATTGCTTTTCCCAGGAAAGCTATAATACTAACACTAGAAGGCTGACGAGCAAGATGACAACACACTGAGAAGAAGGAAACTTCTTTTTTTATAGCCATTACTAATCACTTCTTTGTTCTCCAGTCGGACGTGGTATTTCTCCTCTACCCTAGACATTCCTCCTGCCACCTCTACCTGGATACCGTCAGCATTCCTGCTTTGGGCAAACAGTTCATTTATATTCTTTCTAAAGAGAAGGGTGGTTTTCTCTCAACTTGAGGAAAAGAACCCCACATTTTGGGATATTTGGGGAAACGAGGCATGTGGAGTGAAATATATACTTGGCATTATCCCAGGGTAATCAGTGGCATCATGCTGGTGACTGATCTGGTCCCTAGCAGTCCCGCTTGATCAGGGGTGGAAATAAAAGTAGTAGCATCTTAATCCACAATATACACTGGGCAAGACTAGTCCACGGCAAAGTTTGCCATGCAAATATGGTGCAGGTGAAGGGATTTCCTGGCCCTCCTTCAGTTACACAAGGAGGACATCAAGTCATGGCTCAACCAGACTGACTGGCTGTCCAGTAAATCTGCTCCTACTGAAGTAAAGGGCATGAGGAAGTCTGCAACAGAAGAGCATGAGAGACTGTTGAACACAGGACTCTCCTGCTGGGTTTAAACCTGGAATAGGATTAGGATAGCACTGCAAACACAAAGAAAAAGGTAATGAGTTGGCACTAGAATGCTGATTTCCTCTGGCATATCTAAGAAGTTGCCTTCTGGGGGCTATAAATTGCTGGGGCAGGAAAGTGACACTGCTCTCTGGGCCTTGCTGGGACAGGATGTGCAGACCTCCCCAGGCCTCCTTCTAGACTGCCTGCAGGTTGCATGTGCATCCCAGGGATGCTCTAGGGTGGAAGTATTTCTTGATAGGCAAATTCATGCTTGACATGTCTCCTCTGAAGCCCCAAGAGGTTCACAGGAGAACCGAGTCCTTTAAGCTTGTGGTGGCAAGAATTTCAGACTTACTCCACTATCATAGTGGCTTTTAGGACAGCCTTTGTTACAGTTCTAGAATCTTTCAGAGAAATGCAGAATGGATGAGGTTGGAAGGGACCTCTAGAGATCATGATGCTGGCCTCCTGCTGTACTCAGTGGTGTTGGTCCTTGCTCAGGAAGGTCTCAGCAATGAAGAGTACAAGAAAAAAAAAAAAAGAAAAAGCAAGGCACAGAAGGAGCTAGAAATAATTTTTTTTTAAAAAAAGCTTGTTGATATTGTATATTATGAGACTGTTAAATCCTCTTCTTGTCAGGTGTATATAGCACTCAGACAGCATTTTCTTTACCAAATGTCATACTAGAAATATATGTGTCACTCAGGGCCAGAGCTGCATGAGCACTCAGCTTATTTCCCAGCAAGATTTACGGCAGCCTGTGTCCCGGGGTAAGCAATGCATAGTGTGGATGATTGGGAACCTCAGACCACAGCTAGAAATGCTGAATACTGTGTTGGAAGGGAAATTGGTTGTATAAGAACAAACTGAAGAAATTCAGATGCTTCTAAACAGGGCAGAGAACAATGTCCCTGAAGAGAAAGAGAGAGGAGAATTTCAACTGTAGTTCATACCCTCGACAGTGGGAGAGGACTCCACTGGTTGGTGGCTACAAAAACACTTTAACAGCAGCAGGTGTTTTTTTTCATTTATAAAACTTGTAGAAATGAGGTGGGGAGAGCAGAGTGGGGACAGGCCCAGGATTCTTGGGACTACCTTACCAGTGAGGAAGAGGGGGAGCCATGCTGGGCCTGAAGGACATGGCATTGCCTGGAGGCACATGGACCCTTTAAATGGAGCCGCGGCTGGAGCACCATCCTCCTCTTGGTGCCCCTGAGCCAGCCTCTGTTTTGGCTTTACCCCTGTGAGGGCGGCTGAGGCCTTCCAATAGTAAACCTCAGCTAAAGTGAATTTCCGTGTTTTTGTGGAAAATTTTCCTCCTCTGGCTTCATTCCCTCCCATTCCTGGGAACTGAACCATGCATCTGTGTTTCTGTTTGTCCAGCATAGGAAAACAGGTATGACATCTCAATTGATTTACCCACCCAACATGGAAACCGTCAGCCCTGATTTCTGTCTCTCAGCCCCTAAAAAAACTTGTGTTCCTCCAGCCACTCTTCTAAGAGCCAAAAATGGGTGAAGCTGCATGCATACAATAAACCCCACAAAAGCCACGTGAGCATTTTCACAGCCATTTCTCCATCCCTGGCTCGCAACTCGAGTGTTTATAACACTGTCTCCAAGAAAGGGGAATAGAAGCAATGAGCTCCAAGAAACTTAACACATAATCTGAATCACCTCAGGTATGTAGACATGTACCAGAAACACTGGAACTGAACACCCAAGTAATAGAAGAACAGATGTACAAATGCCGCAAGAAATTCATATGACCAGTTACCAAGTAGCTTGACACACCCTTTTGAACCAGGCAAGTCATAATTCTTTGTCAAATTACATAAATCATCTTGTGATTCTATAATTACTGTTCTGAGGACTATTATTCTTGAGATCTTAAAACTTTCCATGAAAAATAACCCTTGGGGGAAAATTTCTCATGAAGATTCACAGGTCAAAACTCAACAAATGCTGGAAATTCTGGGGGAATCCTATCATCTGCTTCAGAGAAATGAAACAAGAAATGAGATGTTGGGCTGGTTCAGGGTTTGTTTGGGCTCTTCTTTCTTTGGGGGGTTTATTTTTGCAAATATTTATGCAAGTTTGCAGGATTTTTCTCTTTGCAGTCAGACAATTCCAAACAATATTTAAGGGGTGGGGAGATAGATAAAGAAAAAGGACCCAGCTTCACTACAGACTTTAGTCATCCTAAAAAGATACCTGCTCCTAAATGTCTGATAAGAGCTAAAGGGGAAGCAGTTGTAACTTATGTTTTTCTGAGGAAACAAAACAAAACAAACAAAAAACATTGAAATATTCCACACTCTCACAAGACTTGAGTGGGAAACAAGTCTTGCTATCCTTAGTTCTCAAAGTGCTTTGCAAATCTCAATGAATTTAATTTCACATTCCCTATGGAGAAGTGGATGTTTCCTGGCTGTTCTACAATTGAGTAAATCACAGCAGAGCAAATTAAAAGACCATTACCATTTCCAATGGACATACAAGTAGCAAGAAATAGAAAATAAAGACTGATCATCTCAGTTTGGCTGAATGGGTGAGTTACCACACAGCAGCAGTGTGACCTGCTTCACACTAGGGCTGTTGAAGTTCTTAGCAAAACTGATCTCCACCTTTTTACCAGGTTTTTTTTTGTTTATTTTAAGAAACTGTTAAAATTTTACAACATTTTATACAACCATCTGAGGCTACTTTATTACTTCATTGCAATGAAGTAAAATATTAATTGAATCTGCCCATAAGAGACAGCATCTGCTCTGCTGTATGTAGCTTCAATAGAAGGCACATTTTGCTGACAAACTTTCAACAGTCCAGGCACAGATGTATTTGCACCTCATTCTCAGTGGAGTGAGAATCATGCTCCACCATATTGGTGTCAGAAGCAAACCCCAAAGTCAAAGTAAAGCAAGCTAAATTTAATGAAAGGTAAATTCTAATT
>JAUBOD010000819.1:1720848-1732647 GCA_032353885.1 Nothura maculosa | reverse complement strand
CCACCATATTGGTGTCAGAAGCAAACCCCAAAGTCAAAGTAAAGCAAGCTAAATTTAATGAAAGGTAAATTCTAATTGAGGATTATCACACAAATTCTTGACATAACCTTACCATCCTACTTTCAGTTTGCACCTTTTTCAACTGATTTAGACTAAATGCTCCTTCATGTCTTTGTGTGACTTTGAAAGCAAAGTACATCTGCAGAAGTTACACAGCTTCTACAGACTGAAGGAGCACTGAAGGAGGTGAGATTCATCCTCAATCCACAACTGCTCAAAGAAACTCCTCTATCAAGAGAGTCTGGGCTAGGAAACCTCCATTGCCGAGTGTCCAGCTAATCCAGATCATTGTGAAATAACTTGTTTAGGGAACACATGCGATTACATCTTCTTCCAAAGAAAAATTAAGTCACCTGTTTTAACAATTCTGGATAGAGACAGAAACAGCAACTCCTTTATACAGGCCCCCAGCCCCCCTATTGCAGCTTGGTAATTGTTCTCAATCTTTCCTATTCAAAGGATGGTCCTCTTAGCTGAAGATATAGGTCTTCTAGGATGATCAGAAGAGCATGAGGTGTAAACTCTGTGTTCTTCTTAGGTCCAAAGAGCAAGGAATGAAGAAAACAGATACAAATACATAGTACAACATAACTCTTTGCTCATATTTTGCCCCTGACAATATGATGAGTGAACATCCACACCAGACAGAAAGATGTCCAGCAATGGATTAATATGCCCCAAGAAAATATAATAACCTGCTTTTCTGCTCCCTTCCAGTAGGAACAGATTTGAACTCCAACTTCATCTTCCTATGCTAAATTCTTGGGAGCTGATTCTGGATCAGTTCCTGAGTCCCCATATTTAGCATGCGGCTATGAAAATTTGCCCAAGGGGGCTGTGTCAAAGGGCTTTTACTTAATGACTCTATGTACACTCTGAAGGAATCTCAAGCGCTCACAAAATGCAGTTTCCCCTCTGGTGTTTGCTGTTCACCTGGCTCAGCAGCTCAGCCATTTAAAACCATTGTGAGTGGATTTAGCACTTGTGAAATAACGCTGGCCTATTCAGATCTGACAGGCATGGGCAAAGGCCACCAGAACAAGAAAAGCCCCTCGTCCCTCCTCCTCAGCTGAGGAGCCAGGATGTAGTGTAGTTCATGAGAGTGAGCGAGTTCATTCACTTTTCAGAAGAGAACAAACAAACAAACATCTCCTCCTTAAGCCTAGGGAACAAATCATGAAGGAAAGAAAAAAAAAAGAGGGAAGGTGAGGATATAAGACATCCAAGATCTACCCGAAATTAGAGGCCTGTCCTCTACTTCTATCAGACAGCCAAGAGAACATCCCAAGACACCAAAGAGACTTTTTTTTAAAAAAAAAAAAAAAAGAAAGGCCAGGGTCCTGCAAAGCCCACAACCCAGCAGAATCATGGGAAGAAAGGAAGAAAATAGGAAAAAAAAATCAGAAAAAAACCCTCAGAGGCCTATTTTTTCCTGACAAGGCAGGTAAATTTTATCAGTCAAATCTTAGAGGACACTAAATAACAGATCATGGATGGCAAACAGCAGAGGAAACACATACAGCAAAGAAAAGACAGAGCACTGAAAGACCTGCAGGCCCGTGTGCCCAGAAAGGAGCGCAGATGGAGTTGCCCAGTTCATCCTTGCCACAAGTAACAAGCTAAGCTGGAGATGTTTTATCTCTGAGCCTCTCTAGGGCTCAATTATGCTGCTGAGACCATGAAAAAAAAAGAGATAGTTAAAGCCATCTCTGATGTGGATGGTGTTGTAGGTCTGTATCTTTGTTCATTTGTGTCATTTTGAACATCCACTCAGGAGTGGACTCATGGAGGCAACCAAAAAGGTCCTTGGTGGCTACCAATTAAGTGAGCTCTTGGTTAGCAATGTTGCTGAATAGCCTGCTGATTCATTTCCAGGCCCTTTGCCCTACCTCCAGCCACAAACCTCCAAGCATAAGCTTGGGTTACTGAACTAGTCTTACAGTGCTGACTTTCTAGGCCAGGTATGTGGTGAAATGGCCGCACTCCTATGGGCTGGGTTTCCAGCTTGGGGAACGGGCTCAGGAGTAGGATTTGGGCCAGCTTGGTGGTGACCTCAGGTATTTGCAGCCAGGGTGGGGCAGGGGTTGAGCTGAACGGGTCCGGTCGTTTTAAAGGGCTTCCTGTTGCCTCACTCTCGCAAGGCACAAACAGGGACATTATATCTCCTCTGGGAGCAGCTGACTCAGATGCTTGGCCAGCTGCAGGGAAAGGTGCCTTCACAGCCACCAACAGCAAAGAATAGCCAAAAAAAAAAAAAAAACCCACTTTGTGGCTGCAAATGATAACGATACAATTGTATTTTTTTTTCTGATCCAAAAGCACTTTTTCTTCCTTTTCTCCCCAGCCTGTTTTTTTCCTATCTGGTAAAGGCTTGTTTCTCAGCTGGGCTAAGGCCAGTCTGTCTGTTATTGATGTGCCTAACTTCATTTTTCCCTCCCCCTCCCCCTGTTGTTGGTTTTACATATTATAAGTGTTTTACAAAAAGCAAATTTCAACAAACTAAACCTCAGGGAAGTTACGTGAGAGTGAGTATCTCTGAGATGTGTTTTCAGCTTTGCCAGGAGCTCTGTACAATCAACCATGTGTGTCCATGGACTTGATAAACCTATTTATGAAGTAAACTGTGAATTTTCTGCTGAAAGACATCACAAGTATAAACTGTTGCAGATTTGGCTAGAGCAATGTGAAAGTGGGAATATGCCCAGTGACATATTGCTGTCTTTCCGTAAGAAGACACTATGTCTAGCTCTCTGTTCCTTCCCCTCTGTATGAGATAAGAGGACAGTATCTAGCTGAGTAACTCCTCCACTCCTCCAACTCTGTCAGGCATTTCCATACACATGGTGTGTCCGTGTCGTACACATGGTGATGAACTTCTTCATTTGTTATCATCTGCTCAGTGGCTGTTACTTCTAAAGCAGATTCAGCAGAAATAAGGAGTGCAGTTATGGGAATCTTATCTTAGCACCAGCAAAATATAAAGACTAAGAGTGGGCTGTGATTTACCGATGACAATATTTGCACAGGAAGATCTATGTCTCTTGAAGGCCCTCTTCTCCTCCTGGTAAACTGAGAAGGGAAGATTGACTTCTGTGATTCCTTTCAGTTTTGCTATAGGTAACATCCTTTGGGCCCAAAAGTGTGGGAATGTTGTATCTGTTATGAAGCAGCATTTAGTCTGCCCTTTGCCTGAGGCACCTCTATTGCATACACAGTCAACGCCAACATGTTGACACCTGCGAGCACAGGGAAATTCACATTCTGTGCTCAAACGCCTCAGAAGCAGAGGTGTTAGCTGGATATATGAAATTAAGGTAGGGAGGGCAGGGAAGAAGAGGGAAAACTTTTCAGCTACATTTAAATATAATAGATATAGTTGAGGCGTTCAAACAAGATTGAAGATGGAAGAGGGTGTCCTTTGAGGCGGTATTTCTTTAGAAGGTGAATTACAAAGAAAATACTCTTCAAAAGGCCTCCCAAAACCCAATAATATTTATTCCCAGGGCCGAAAGCTGAGAAGAAAAGTCAAAAGGATTCCATTAAATATTTATCTTCCTGTCAGGGGAAATAAATATAGATTAAGAGTTACTAGTGATGACAATCCTATTAATTGGTGGAAAGTGTGTGGGTTTTTTTGCCCTTCTTCTCTAAATATCTCAGCAGCATCAGATAGGGTATTAGGATACCCAAACAGGACATAAGAAACTGAAAAAGCAAAAGGGAGTAAACTAGCATTCTTTTGTAGCTCTCCAGAGAAACAGACTATAGTGAACATGGAGAAAGACACCAAAAAACACCTTTGCAGGAGTGCTACAGAATGCGTTGACTATAAAGGTGAGGTGTTCCAATGACTGCGAGCTTAGCAGGAAGAAACAGAGACTTTAAAGGAGGATTGTGATAAAAAATGAGTAAATTATGGGAAAAATGTTGCTTACTCCTCCATCATCGTGTGCTAGAGCAAGTAAATGCTTCAGCACAAAACTCAAATTGGGAAGCAATGAGCTCTGTTTCTTGGATGTCGATTAATGATGGTCACAACAATCAAGGTGTTCCACATATTGCTACAGTACTTCCCAAATGTGCTGTAAAGATAAAGACACACCTACGAAATCTCTGAAAAACCCAATTCTCACTATTGAACCCAGGATTGTGGGTTCTGCTATGCTATACTACAGCTGCTTTTTAAGGTTCTTATTTTCTCTGCAGGGCTGACTGGAAGCTTGGTCCAGTTTTACACTATTCTTTATTTAAATGACTATTCACAGCTATACAAAATGTTTGTATAATGCTACAAGATCATTCACATCCATTCTTTCAGTATTTTGAACTTTTTTTTTTTGCAAAAGGGTTAATGAGAAAACAAAACACACCTGAAAGGGAAAAAAAGGGCAAAACTTTAATTGTAGAATCTGAACTGCAGTTCTTTTCACAAAAACAAGAAGACTGACGTTTTTCTAATCTGAGAATGTAATTCCCAGGGACAATGTATGAGAGAACAGCAGTAATACGCAGAACACCCAGGAACAGTTGTTGAAAGATTCCCAGGGAGTTACTTTTGGCAGGACATCAGGTTCTGATAAAATTCACTGAAAATACTAGACTAACAACAATAATAATAATATTTTACACGAATTGACTTTCATCTAAGGGTCACAAGGGTTTCAACAAACAGCAACGTTTCATAAAGTGCTTGAGGAAGGGAAATGAAATTGAGGCCTGTTGTTGTTGCCATTGATTCACTCATTTAGAAGATAAGAAATTGTGTAGAGAGTGTGGAAGGTACAGAAAGAAAAGAGTTAACATATCTGGGCAGGTTTGGGAGCATTCTTTGCAGTGGACTTGCACAGGCATAGTAACCTATTTTTCAACATTTTCTGTAAATCAGCTGCTGACATTTCACATACACCAGTTGCACACATGGACACAAACCAGGTAACCAAAGATTACACTGCGCAAATACACAGAGTTCTAGGTGAATTCATGCACATCCACAAATTTGATGTGAAATCTCCCATACTGTGCTTGCAGTTCCTGCTTTGCACCATTCTATATGTTCCCTAGGATGGCTCTTGGAATTTAAAAACATGTAACCACATAAAAATAAATGAAAACTTAGGGTTTAGATTTCAAAGATTAAAATGGACTATCCGTGAATGGCTAAAAATGTTGGATCCAGAATGGCACTGTGCAGCTGTGCCTACCTCTGCTGCGGGACAGTGTGGCTGCCTTTTACAAGAACTGAGCTATGCACAGAACCTCTCGAGTCCTCCACTGCTTTTGTGACCATTTTATGATAAAATTCAACATATCACACTATTTTCCAAACCTTCCAAGGAGATGCTGCTGGGATCTTAGCTGTCTTGCTCCAGGCAACATATGAGCCCCTGGCCTGTACTGCATCTACTAGACTGTGAAGGTGTTGCTGATATTATTATACTGGCATAACTGCTTGTGGAAATACAGCTTCTACCAATCAAAGAAAATGTTTGTATGGTGTAGTAGCAGGTATCCTGAAATAATCCTGAATATATAATTGTGAAAATAAAATTTGATGACTTAATTTGATTGCTTCTGACTTTCTGAGTAGGTATACCATCAAAATGTTGCAGTGTTATCCTGACATAAGTAACATGCTGAGATAAGTGATATTTCTGGGCCTCTCAGTGCATATTTTATATGGGAATTACTTCTTGCTCTTTCTAGTCATTTCCATTATCAATATCACCCATATTTCCCACCCCAGCACTCTCCTTGGAAAACAAAAGCTGTTGAGAAGATACAATCTGTGCCCTGAAACCTGAAAGACACGAAATTCCTAGTCACTGTTTACATGAATGAAATTATGTGCAACGCATCGTGCTTCCTCTATGTCATGAGGATAAAAACAACAGCAATGAAAGTCCTGTCCTAACATCCTCAGTCTAAAGCAATGACTAACCAACAGAAAGATTAGATACCAGGGTGATGTAACTGCCGGCTTCTCCCAAAAGGAGGAGGTCCTGCTCTTCTTCAGCCTACAACCCCTTGTTCCCTTTTAACTCCTTGATAATCCCACCTTGTCCTTGTGCTGGCTTTTCCCAGATCTTTCTGTAAAGCAGTTCATCTCATTAAACTTGGAGAAAATGGTTCACTTTTTTTTTTTAGTTAGTTTTCCCTTGATTAATACACTGAATTGCCTCAAAAGATACTTTTATGAATGCCAGAGAGTAAGCTGGCACAGACAGATGAGAAGTAATATTTGCTTTAGCAGAAGTGACTGTTAAATCAGTTTAGCTGCAAGGTACAGCCGTCAGAATTGTGCTGAAGATGCAATATAGACGAGCATTTAGCTTGTTGATAGTTTTCCTTTTTAATATAGATGATTACCACTATTTCCTGAGAAAATTTGGTCAAGCCAGAAATGGGGCTAGCAGAATAGCTGGTATAATTCAGAATGAGAATTCTGCAGGAGAGAGAATAAACCTGGTTTCCGTCTAGAGCTTTGCCATACAGTACCATGAATGAATGAAGGGTGATTAATAGTGATGACACGCAACTGGGATAACTTTTATGGGCTGAACATAACAATGCTAGCAAGACATCGCAGGCACGAAGAGCTGCAAAATGTTTTACTCACTGTCAGAAATACCCATGTCTTCCCTGTGGCTTGAAGCAAAATCTATCAGTAAGCTGAGGCATATGAGCATGCACCAACCTTAATGATTCACTGTAGAATTCAGCCCATTTTCTCTGTCCTGTTCCTCTCGTCTTGGATCAGGAAGGCACCTCATGAGAATGCCTAGAGAAGCTTCAGTGCCACCTCCACTTAAGCATCCTCAGGCTCCGCAACAGAGCCTTTTCAGCACTCATTTTCTGCACAGAGATGAGAGAAAATATGTATGTGTAGTTGTTATTATAGAACATAGGGTAAAAATTTACAAAGACGTCTTCACAGACATATTTGGAAGTTAAATCCGGAAAAAAATGAACTATTCCCACCTCTTTAGGTTCTAAACTGTTTGGAATATCCCTATAGTTATGGTCAGTGATTAGAGAGGTTTTGTGGTGTTAAAAGAATGGTTTAAAAGAATGATTTGGAATCTCTCATCTGCCCTCAAAACTTCACAGCTGTCTCACTAATACCTACCTCTCTTTATGGCTGAGCTAGAACTTTTATCTTCTAAGTTTCCTTTTAAATTTCCACTCTGTACCCTTTCAGAAGCAGAGCCTGTTCTGAATACAAAAGCAAACAGCATTATGGATAGTGCAACTCAGAATACAAGTTTTCAAAACAGCTCATGTTAAATTCCAACTGAGTTAATGTGCACGTGTGCACAGAGGCATTAGCACGCATAAATCATGGCTTGCTTATATCTGGACCACGCAGAAAGCACACTGCTTGGCACATTGTTTAAACGTGCTTCGTCTATTGGACTGCATTCAGGTCTGCAGACAATTTTGAAAAAGCTTCTTTATGGTCAGGAGACACAAAAACCTTATTGAGCATCTTGCTGATGCACTCAGGTACCAAAAATGGTCACTGTTGCCTGTCATTTCCTAATGAAGTTTTGCAGCCTTGTATCCTCAGGACTATCAGGCTAGGTGCATGTCCTTCTTGGGAAGTAGAAAAGCTATCTCTATATCCCAAACATTATTTATTTACCCTCCACAAACACTTATCAACAATCACAGTTCCTTTTCTATACTGTAGAGCATGAGCAAGTCCTAGTTCCAAGATAGCAGCTCCCTCACACAGTGAGTATTTATAGCAAGTTACCAAGTTGTATATATTTTTTGCAGTCTCACAGAAACTGCTCACCATTTTGCTTGCATATGGAGCCCCAAATATAGAAGATATGGTCAAGCTAAAAATTGATTTCACTCCTCGAATGCTCTCAACATCCCGCACCGGATTAGACACACATCAAGTGAATTTTCCAGAGTGGCTTGTGCAAACTCATTAGTCAGTACAACATTGGTCACAGCTTTTTAAACCACTTTTCTTTTTCCCTTTTTTTTTAAACTCCCGAAAGTGGGTCAAATTCCTCCTGGGTTCTAAATTACAGCTTTTGAGAAAGGAGTGTTTCTTTTGCTCTTAACCTGGAAATTTACAATCTATTCAGTACCGCTTTCAAGTTATGCAAGTCCAGATCTGTACTTCTTTCATAATTATCTACCACAGTAACTAATAGGGAAGTGCCACGTCTGGTCCCTCAAGCTCTATATTTGTGCCAAAGAATAACCAGTTGTACTGGCATAATTAATTTTGATGCTTTCATAGCACAACACTTTTTGTCCTTACCAGCCAGCATATTTGCCAGTAAGATTCGGCAAATGTAATTTTGGTAATGTTCTTTCCTCTGCTAACAAGTGGAACAATCTCTGACTTTAAAGAACAGAGAAGGAATCCTCATTTAAGGATTAATCATAGCTTTATAACTCCTCCAAAATCACACTCCAGGCTCTGATTTAGTTATACACAATAACTGTGGCTTGCTAATTAAGAGCAACAAGGGTATTAGTCTTTCATCTTTTAGGCTTCTAAATTGCTGATTTAAAACTCCATTCAGAGTGAGACACATTTTTAAACATGTGAAGTGTGAAAAAGCAAGGACATCAAGGTCTTCAGCCAAACCCACAGAGGTTTGGAAGAAAGGCATAATCTGCATTTAATACCTCAGTGTATCACCTGGGGCGCTCTGGAGCTCTTCGACACCAAGCTCCATCCAGCAAAAGGGGCACTCTTTGCCCATAGGTACAGAGCAGATTGACCATTTATCCAACTATTTCTGCTGTCACTGCAGGGGGGGGGATTTGGCTTGAATTTCTCCATTTCCTCCCATGATCTGTAGAGGAGACAGAGCAAAAAGTATCCCCAGATGCATATGAAGTTCACATTTATCAAGTTGATCTGGAATCATCTGAAATCCTGGTTTGGTGTTGGATTGGATTACCTAACGGGGACCCTGCTTTCCAGTTCACTCAGGTTTACTAAAAGATCCTCCTATTTATTACGAATTGAGACTGAGGTAAAAAGATTTTTTTTCTGTCTTGTTTAGGAAGAAAGGAAAAAATTACTTCACTTTTGAATTCCAGAGTGGCTTTCAGTGAGTCCCGCTTACTTATCACTCCTGATAAATCTTCTCTTACTCTATAAAGAAGATAAATTACAAGGATCAGTCCACCACATCTGCTGGATTTTAGTCTTAAGCCTTACTAGTGGAGTTTGATAGTGTTTCTGATTGGTTGGGACCGTTTGGAGGTAGCTCATCTTAGCTTAAGACAACATCTTTCTGATCATGTATTATTAAAAACTATGTGATTGTCTCGATTCTTTTCATGTGTTGGATTTGATAATATTTTTGAATCAAAAATTTGATGTCCATTTGATTACTTTAGTGCAACAAGAGGGTTTTTTTTTCCTTCAGTTGACTTCTTTATGCTATTGGGACTTGGTAATCATTTTATAGCTGCAGAATTTCTCTCTGAATTTTCAGATATTATAAATAAAGAATTAAAATAGCACCAGATCATGTGCCACATCAAATCAAAGTGACTTTCTAAAGAATATATGGCACCATGAAACAGGTGTGGAGACATGAGTAAGAAGGGAGGAATGATCACTCCGGAGGCAGAAGGCAGCATGTGCACAAGAGCACATCGCAGGTAAGGGCAGGAGAGGAGACAGACATTAAGCAAATTAGACCTGCAACCATGTCCCATCAAACGGGGTTCAGCACGGAACCACGTGACCCTTTTACTAATGACTTTGATGAAGGGATGCTGAGAGCAGATAGTCAAACTGCTTCTGCTGGGCTACCTTGGATACCCAGTGGACATTCCCACTGGAAGAGAGCTCTTTCCGATACCTGTGTCAAGATCCAGTACGAAGCTGAGTGAGAACTCATTCCAAAGATGATAGTGGTATGTAGGGACAATGGAGAGGGAGAAGGTGGTGGTTGGTTTCTTCTTCTGTTATTCAATTACTTTCAAAGATATTTGCAAGGAATGTACTTTGTAAAGCTCCATGCTGCAGTAACAGGAATGGCTTGGGAGTCTTGGAAATGGGAAAAAAAAATGAATGCAATGGTGATGGACACCATTGTTGTGGTGGACAATACTATTAGATTTGAATACGTTCTTACTGCTTTCTTTCCATGGGATTCTAAATTCCCAAAGAGAGTTAATGGCCAGAAAGGTCCTTTCTGTGCATTTTCCAGGTAATTGCAATTTCTTTCATATGTAGATATAACTTCCATAATGCAGTGATTTCTCAGTCAGTTTAAGGATATATTCCAGATGGTTCAGACTTGCAAGCTATCCAGAAGCACCTGGTAGTCCAAACGGGGCTGCTTGTTCATTTAACTGTCAAATGTGCTGTTGATATAAGAAGTGCTTTACGGTGCTTCCTCTGGTCTCCTCTCCATTTCTATATGCATGCTGAGGATTTAAATACAATCATAGAAGCTTGACAGCATCTATCATCTGTTTGCAGCAGTAGTCATCTGTATCGAGAGCTGCAAAAGTTCAGACTCACTGTGGTGATTTTTCTAGCATTCCTGGGACCTGACTATTCACAGGGAATTTTTCATTGCGAGCCCTTAATTCTTCATTCTCCAGGCCCAGATGGTCCACAGGGGCTGACATCATTTGACCACATACTGTAAGATACTAACCACTTCAGCTTTTGCCACAGCAGAGGTTGATAGCTAAGCAGTGGGGATCAAGATTTCTTTTGGAATCGGAGTGCACAATGTATGGTATTATTCATCAGTGGCAAGCATTCCATGTCTTTATGGACTCGGCCAGAAGTTATTTTCAAGGGATATATTTGCCAAGATAAGAAACCAGAAAATATTTAAACCATTTCCAAGGCACTTCCAACTGCTGAACTCTGTTTTCTGAACCGCATTGTTGAGTAGTGATCTAAACTTACTGAATATTCTCCTGGGCGGCTATTCAAACAGTGACTCTCCATTTTCTTTTCTTATTATGATCCCAATCGCTGAACATCAGCATTATCAAGTGGGGCTATGCATACACACAACCCGGAGTCGTTACAGTGCAAGGCATAAGAGGCTTATTTCATTATTTATTCCTCTCTCCCTATTTAAAAAATCAAGCCTGGGACAATTTTATATTTGAGGGAGAGGCAGTGAAAAAAATACTGTTCCAATTACAAGTGTCCAGCCTTTTAAATATGTGCTCCTTCAGGTTTGACTCAGCAGTGAATATGCCTGTTTAACAGAAAAGTTTGTTTATTTATTTATTCGCCCTCCGCAAGTAGCTCACTGTTCTGAAGGAGCTGATGCTAAAATACAGAACAAATAATGTTAATGTTTACTTGGAGCAGTATAACAGTTTTGCCAGGAGCATTAGTCAGGAAAGGAAAACAAGGAGAAAAAAAGGAAAAAAAAAAACACAATAAAAACCCTGATAGTGAATCATTTTCCATCGGATAAAAAATCCAGTAATTTTTTGCAAATCTTTCATTGAACCAAAATTAGTGAAATTATCCTTCTAAACATTTCAGAATGAAACATTCCAACTTTTCTCTTTGAAATGGCTCTTTAGATTTGATCATCTGGAATTTTGCTACAAAACATTTAAAAATGTTGGAGATTGATGAAAACATGCTTTTTTCTAAACATGATATGGATGTCTAAAATTAAAAGGCCTCCGACTTTGAATTTTCTTTCCCAGAAAATTATGAAGCACTTGGCCATTATTCCAGATCAGAACAAAATAAACTAAACGTAA
>JAUBOD010000819.1:1682129-1695345 GCA_032353885.1 Nothura maculosa | reverse complement strand
TCTTTTTGCATACTCTTTCTGCCACCAAGACAGAAATCTCATGAGGTCATGTGCATATTATTCTTTAAGAGCTAATGGCAGTGACTGACACTGCTAAAAAAAATAGATATGAGCAGATTCTATTTCCTCTATATTTGACTTTTCCAAATTAAATTTCTGTTTAAGTCACAGGTGGTGACTTTGGATGACTTTGTGAATGATCTTGCTTACGGACAAGATTTAAGGCTAGGACCAGGTCCTACCCTCAAATCACAGTGGTGGAAAGGTGTGTGGAAAAAGGTAGGCTGCAAAACAGCCGTTCTCAATGTACTGCCTTTCTAATTAGCAAAGTTGAGCAGAGTCTAAGCCTGTTTGGTGAATCAGGTACTAGGATATGGCCTTTCCCCTGACCAACAGCACCGTGGGGGAAATGTTTCTGGGAAGCCTCAATAATCCTGCTGTCCTCCAGGATGAAGCTTCACTGTAGAGGCAACAAAACTATTTGCATTCCCTGGAAAACCTTCAGTCCATGGCTTGAAGCCACTACTGGCCTAGCTGAGTTTATGAAAAGTTTTAAAAATTATGCATCCCATTTGCAGAATCCAAATCCCATGACTGTGCTTCACAGAGCAGGAGGCAAAGTGATTAGGAATTATGACTGATCATTAAAAAGTAGGTTCAGCTGGGGAAGAAGCACCGAGGGGAATTCATTACCAAACTGTAACTCCAATACTAGAGCTGCCAGATGAGGTAGTGCAGTGTGTAAGGCCTGAGCTGGGGGCTGCCTGTCATCCAGCACAGGAAAGCAAGCAGCCAGCAATACACTCGAGTGCTTTTTCCTCCTTTCTCTTTCCAATGGAATCAGATTCCTTAGCCACCTTGGCTGCCTTTTGCCTCTCTGTACCTGACTCCCATTTGAGCCAAGCTGTTCCTATTCAAGGAAGGCAGAGCTATAGGGAAAAGGGGACACAATGTGCACCCAAATAAGCCATTGCCATGAAAGACCTGATCTCCCATGTGTGTACCAGGCAAGAACTGAGCCCAGGACCAGGCTTTCACCTGCAGTCTCTATTCATGAACTGGCCCCTATTTGTGAGCAAGATGGCTTCATTTTCAGTAGGCCCTCTCCTTCATCACAGAGCACTCCTACTTTGCTGGAACATATATTTATCCACAGTTTCTATGCTGTTCCACATGGTAAGTCCCAGGGAGACAGGAAAAAGTCTGTTTATTACCATTCCATTCTCTACAGCCCCTTGCAGAAAGGGGACGACGATAAGTCCCATTCCTGTCCCGACCATGCTCACCATGTTTTCTTGTCCCATCTGTCCCTTTAGCACCTGCAGACCTTCTGAGGGCTTGGGCAAACATTACCTTATCTCTGTGGCATTGATTGCAACTTTAATTATTTAAGACAAGAGAAGAGAACATCTGATTTCTAATCTGTGATCTGTGAGGATGGAAGTGTATAAGCAACACATGGACAGAAGCGAGCTCTTGTAGGAAGGAAGACAATGTATTTATAAAACATGGGGGAGAACCAGAATATCCCCTGATTTTAACAGAGATGTGGCCAGGAGTCATCTTGAAGACACAAGGCCACTTTAAGGCAGAGAATCCAAAGGTACAACCCAGATTTTCAACACAAGGCATTGGTATCTAAAAACCGAACAACTTAAGACATTTACAAGCCACAAGAAGGCAGCAAGATATTCAGTAAAACATTAAAGACAATGACAAATCAAGTCACATTATTTTCACACAATACATTTCTCTTATAATAAAACCCAGTCCTTCTTCATTCCCTTTGCTGGGCTGCAAATAAACCTCTGGCCAATAATTCGTTCAGGAATGAAAATGTTCAGGTGACAGGGTCAGCACTGGTGGATAGAGCTTCTTTTCAGTGCACCCCACACCTCTGGGACCAGAGTCCACATCCTGGCCCACGTCCCCATTACAGAGAGCAACCGTTCTGCAGGGAGTCCCATCACTTCCCAGCTGTTCCCATCCTGTGACCCGCTGGAGCAGCTCCCTCCCAGTCTGTGTGTCTGACACAGAGGAAAGCACGTGCAAATAAATTTCCTCCTTCCACAGAGCCAGGACACAGCCAGGATGCACATGAAGGGTAAACTTCACTGCCAGCTGAAGCAAAACTTCCTAAGAAATCCCTGTGATGGAAACAAGACCAACTTTCCAGGGAAGTCAGCTTCCCTGCTTTGGTAAAGTCAGTTTCCCTGCAGCTCTTTGGGAATTGTGCAGCTTCCTGAGAGCCTTTTCATAACTTTGCATGGGTAAGGCAAAAACAAAACCAAAAAGCAGGGTCAGCAGCCCCAGAACAAAGCCCAGCAGTGCTCCTGCAAGATTGCCTGCTGGCCTGCAAGTGCTGGAGCGTGGAGCTTACCCTCGTTTTACAGCCGTGGCAGCCTGAGCAGAAAGACAAGGTCTGTCCCCATGGGCTCCCTCCAAGCTCCTCCGCAGGGGCTGCCAACTAGTGCCAATTAGCATGAATCAACCTCCCAACGCCAGTGTGTAAAGACTGATGAAGAAGGGGGCCCCATTGTGCTAGGGACAGAGGAACAACTGTGACCAATGTCCCTACAGCCAGGACACTGGCCCCCAGGAAACTGGCCCAGTAACTCCTTCCACGTCCACCATGGAGTCCTCATGAGGTAAACACTTCTGTTCACTATGGTCTGGGCGAGAAGGCATGAAGGAAGGGACAAAGTCCCCTGGACAGCTAAAGCATGGTGGTGAAGTCCTCAAATTCTGCTGGTGATGAGGGCTGTGCTCTATTTTCTAGCCCCCTTTTTGCTGATTATCCTCTCTGGTGAGGAAGAGTGACTCGTACCAATGAAGGCAGGCGCTGCTCAGAACTCTCAGCATCCCTGCTGCTTGTCCTCTCCACCAGCCTATCCCTGTCTCACAGGCACTGCCTGACAGCCTGTGGAGGCTGCAGCCACGGAGTCTGGCAAAGGAGCTGCCTGATGAGTGCTGGGGTTGTGCCCGTGGTTGCTGGTGAGCAAAGCACAGGCTCCGACACGCACCCATCAGGTGGCTGATACTGCACGTGCCAGGCAGAAACAGCCTGTTGCAACAGTGCATCACAGACCCGGGCTCTCACACTCCAGGATTACATAAAGAGAAAAAAAAAGAAAATAGTTGTCACTTGCCAGCCTCTTTCCTCACTCCAGAACCGCAGCATTTCATTTCTTAATCTCTGCATGTGAAAACTCCCTTCCCTCATTAAAAAGACTGCTGATTTGAGCAGAAGGCTAAGACTGTGACTTATTAGCTATTCAGTGTCTAAATTCTGACAAAGGCTCCATGAATTAAGAGCTATATTAATCTCTTTTCAACATATCTATACACTCTATATTTTTCAAATCTGACTTTGTCAGCCACAGAGCTCACACTGAGGCCACTGGATAATTTGACAGGATTTATACCCCAGAATCTGTATGTTCAGTTTTCCACCTGAACATGGAATAGTCCCCGCAATAGTGGGACTTGATGAACTTGTCAAGCACCACAGAATTAATAATAAATGAAAACCTAGTTTGAATTGTCATCCACTCCATCCAATTGTCAAAGCAAACAATTCTAGTACCAAGTCTGCGTTTTTTGTATCTTACAGACCGTTTTTACTTGCTTTCCAATGACTCCTATCAGAGCTCAGAGCTATGAGCAGCATCCTATGTCAGACTCTTCCTGATGCTTGGTATCAGTAGCAGCTTTTTCAGGACGGTTAGAGGAAACTGAAGCTCCAGGGCAAAGCACAACTGTGCTGTGGGTCCCTGTGACTCTGCAGTCCTGTTAAATGGTTTCTGGGAGTAAAAACTCTTGCCTTGCATGGGCAGGGGTTTCAGGGCCTGAGAATTCACCCTTGAATCATCTGTCTGTGCACCGAGGCTCTTTCCACAGCTTTCATCAGTGCTGGCATTCAGCTAGCCCATCCTTTTATTCACTCAGCCCTCTCCTATCCGCATTGCTCCTCTGCTCCCAGTGCAAGTGCCAAGTCCTGGAAATGCCTCCTCAGTACGAGGCCAGAGCTCCCAGGACTGTTCCAGAAATGAAGCACCAATAACTGCCTGTTCTTCAATATAAACAAGCCTGCTCTTTACTAAAAGTCAAACTATAACAGGACGTAACTATGAAACCATAACTTATTAAATTAATCTTTATATGCTGCATAAATGTACAGGATTTAGAGAGCAGAATACTCTTTTTATTCTAACAAACTCACAATTTTAAACTAATAAAATATTGCCACTTCTTCCCTGCTAGGGTTTCCCTGATATCGTTAGGACAAACACACATGTCTGTCAGATAAGGCTGCTAGGTTCCCCTGAGCACCTCCGGAGGTGTCCTCCAAGATCCTCTGCATAACCTCTCCACTAGCCTCAAGCAGTAGATTAATAATTCAGGTTGAGTTGTAACATCAGCCCCTGCCACACTGCTCAGCTGGAGGAAAAAGCGACTTTCACAAGGGAGGCATTCTTCAGGCTCCATCCATAGTCCTTACCTCACTGAATATGAGAATGTTTTCTTTCCTAATGATCCAAGTGAAAAGCACAGAGAAATGTCTAAGCATGGACAGCCTAAAGTGCCTATCAGTTCCTCCTTGTCCAGACTTGGTTGGGTCAGTACATAGGCGTACGGACACAATACAGTTCAGAGAACTTATTTTGGTCCCCTCTTGAAAAGTGTGAATCCCAGAGAGCCTCTGTGTATGTGTGTTTGTATTTTGCTCTTTTTAACCTATATTTTTTCTTCAAGTATTGAAACAGAAGCTGCATTACTGTAAATAATCCATTCTGGGTTTAGCTGGGATTTTTTTCCTTTTTGTTTTGCACCGTGCAAGAAACAACAAGGAAACATGGCACCTTTTGCCGTACCATCCACCAGCCTGCATGGCAGGAAATACAAATCCTTCACTTGCCTAACGCTCCCACACAAACCTCCCCAGCAAGACAAGGAACCCGCATCTTGGATGCAACAGCTCCCAAGAGAAATTCTTGCTCCTCTAGTCTGGCTGCCCCTTCCTTGTCTGTGCTGTCTCCCAGGAGGGCTCTGGAGGGAAAGAGGCTGCACGCTCAGCTGCATGCCTCCATAAAGTGCTTGCTGGGCTCAGACGGTGGATGACTCTGACAGGCAGCCTTGGCCTTCAAGGCTACGATGTCTTCAGCTGGCGTCGGTTCCACATGCCCCGCTTTGAGTGAAACCAATGGAAAAAGTTCCTCAGGGAGAGACGCTCCACTTCCAGGCCAGCCTGTAGAATTCTATCAGAAGGAGAAGAAGGATCAGTTTAGGGAAATCTTGGTCACAACGGTGTCAGGGTTTTGGGCCCAGGGGATCTTGTTTAAACAGTTGTCAGGAGATGGCAATCAAACTCAAGAGCTCAATAACCCAGAGTATCTCATATTCCATGAACAGCATACACTGTTCTAATGGCATACACTGACTTTTTTTAATACACCTCTCAGAGTGGAGGATGACTGAGCAGGACTGATCAGAAGTAGGGACAGCCTTGCTAGGAGGAAGGGCAGCTAGCAACATGGGGATGCTTATAATGCAAGTCCTTTTCCCAGTGATCTAATAGAAAATACAGAACAGAGCTCAAAATATAGAGCTGTTGAGGCCTAGAATTGGTGCAGAAGGAAAAGAGTCATCTGGTGTGCAGAAACGAAGGGACATCCATAAACTTTTCAGAAAGTGTTAACTATACCTTGTGATTCTTAAATATCTCTCGGAGACCTGCCCTTCTGGACAATTACTAGCATGGGAAGGCTGAGGTACTAAAACTAGACATAGAGTAACAGAAACTGCTCAAAGAGCTTTTTATGTCCATAGTCACTTGTGTCTGATCTGCCTGTGGCCAGCCGACAATGTGGCTGGAATACACCAAGAAACAGCTCCTGTCTTCGTTCACCAGTGGCTGCGTTTTGGATCAATAAGGATCAATATAAGCTCAAAGACTCTCCTTCACTGACAGAGGTGACATTAATCCCCTTCACTGGTGGCATTAATCCCCTTCATCTCCTCAGGTCCCTGCCCTCCTGGTCACTGCTATTTCCAGATTGTATGGATCTCCCCTCCTGAGCTAATGATCATTCCAAGCCAAAAATGAACACCTACCTGTCCAGGAGTTCCCAGTCCTCTCCTCCCCAGCGGTCCCGAAACTCTTTTGTGTTCATCCCTCCAATCTTGTCCAGGTCAGACTTGTATATGCCCAGGAGACCAAACCCATTCACCTCCCAGTAGCCTGAGAAGGGCAAAAAATAAGCACAGGCATGTTGGTACTCTGAATCATCACCAACTCAACCAGGGTTGCAGCACATCTGCTCCTGCAGCTGCTAGCAATGACCTTACTTTTGAACAAAATTACTGGAGTGACACTCAAGGGAAGAAAACAATCCAGACACCTGAGAGACAATGCAACACCAAAATAGAACCGACCATATTAAAGCTTTGGGAGGTGAGAAAGGTTTAAAGACAGATGATACAGGCTGCCCTCAAAACTTGCTAGTAGAGCCTCTCTCACATAGCCTCTCACATCTGCTGCCTGGCAGCATTGTATCCAACTTACCTGGACTGTCCCAATTGTCTCTCTGTCCAGACAAAAGAACAGTTTTACATGGGAAATTTGCTTCCACAGAGACTCAGGATGGCCACCTCTGTCTAAAGAAAATTCTGTGTTCAGATGATCTGTGCTGCTTTCCTCTCCTTCTGGGTCTGCTTTCCCTCACCCTGGGCTATCAGGCCTTCTCAGGAGGACAGGCTGTGCACTCTAAAAACAGCATGAGGGAGAAGGCCGCAGCTGGTGTCCTTGGCAGCAAACTTTTCCACCAGGTCCAAGCCAATCTTGGCAATGATAATCTTAGTGTTAGTTAAAAGAACAGTGGAGACTGCTCTGGAGAGGTTTGCTACAGTAGAGTCAGGGAGAGCAGAGACCATGGAGCTGGAGTGAGGGCAGATAAACCGGCAGAAAGGAGGAAAGGACTGATTTCCTAAAGAATACAAATCTGCAGACAGCCCTAAAAGACAGTCAGGAGAAATGCCACAAGCTTGGCTCTTCTGGCTCTTTGATCTCAAATTTCAAGTACCTGTTACAATTAAACCCCATTCTACATCCTATAATGCACTGTCATCTAGTGGCCTTTGCAGTACCTTAAGGTATAAACTGGCTAGTGATGGAAGAACACGTTTAGATGTTAAATCAGGTCTCGGGCACTCTCCATCATTCCCCTATTACACAATGTTTGAGACTCCACTCTCTCTTACCATCAGGCCGCTGTGGAGACATGCCGCAATGCAGCCTCATGACCATGGGTGCAAATGCCATCTTGCCTTCTACACAGTGCTTCCTAATTGAGTCAATGATCCCAGCTGGAAAGTGGATGTGGAGATCGCACAGGAAAATGATGCTGTGTGGGTCCTGGAAAAAGATTACACCAGAATCAGTCACACAGAGCTCACCTATACAGCAGAAGAATGCAGTAGACATGGGAAAAGACCTTTCCCCTTAATCTCTCCCCTAAATGTCCCATGCTGGACAGTAGATTACAAAGTTTCCAGCTGCTATCATCTGTGTTCAAGCAGCCAAACACTCTTAATGATGCTACAGTTGCCATGCTCCCACTGCTGCACAGGGCAAAAGCGAATTATCAGTCAGTAGCTGTTCAATGACAAGTATGAGCAACTATGATCTGACAGAATCAGTATGGTAAAGCTGCTAGTATTGATTTCCCTCCCGTTCGATAGTCCAAGAAGGTAGGCTGAGAACTCAACAGACCACAGATACTAGTGTCTTCAGAGTAATGGGCAAGGACCCTTGCTGGGCCAGAGGGGATGGGAAACATATCTTTGTTTGGTCTGTTTTGTTGGACTATTCCCTTTCCTAAATTCACGTTCAGTATGAAGGACAAGAGGTAGTGCAAGAACTATAGTAGGTATCTTCCTATAGAGCCCACAGCACCACAAGCTTACCTTCACAAGGTCTATCCCTGCCTGCAAGCCAGCAGAACGCTCAAAATTCCCTGTCAGCTTCAGGTACTGATAGCTGTTGGTCAGAAAAGGAAAGGAAAGAGGTGAAGTTCAATGTGCACACAGCCATGAGCGCAACAAGTGCTATTAATGGTGGTACCCCTCAGGCGTCACAACACAGGCAGCCTCACATCTAAAGGCTCGTCACTACTACACGTGTAAAGATGCACTTGCACGCCTCTCATAGGAGCATGCGAGCTCAGTGCTACTTCAGAGCCCAGTGTGGTGGAACTGGGCTCCAGGGGCTATAAGGGCCTTCGCGTTAATACAGCAAGGATGGGGCAATCCTCAGCAAGAAGCTTTTCAACTCTATTCTAAGCCCTTGGACTAAAGGTTTTTCTAGGAACTCCTAGCACATGAAGGAAATGACCCCTCAAAGTTGATTTGGGTCAGAGCACCACGAGCCAAACATCTGTTCCAGCAAGTGAAGCCCCCAGAGGTCTCTGCTTTCTGTCACATTTTCAATACTTCATTGTCTTCTCTGTCTTCCCTCAACCCATCACTGCGACACTTGCTTTATGTCCTCTTTAACAACCTTGAAGAAAAGCTAGGAGATGAGAGATGTGGCTAGCTGGACGACTGCAGTACTGCTTTGCAACATCATTACACACAGTGTACATATGTGTACATTATAACATTATACACATGTATATGTGCATGGTCTGGATGGATGTCATTTTGGGTTTCCAGCTGTAAGAAGCTGTGGATCACTATACAAATTGCAAGTTTGTGGTGTTTGCAGGCATAGGCATGTGTGAATAGTTTTATAGACAAGGCAGAACTCTTACCTGCGTAAGCTGGACCTTTTCAGAGCCTTTTCTACATCCATGTCATTGCTGCTGTAGTCTGTTATGATGACATTGAAGTATGGATCCTTAGTGACTCTATGCAGCTCTTCCATGTCAGAAATGAACTGCAGCACCCAGCGTGCTTGGTTTTTCACTGGTTGTATCACAAGAGGGAGAGAATCAAAGCAAAACTGATTTCAAAGATGTCATGGCTTCTAAACAGGTAAGGCTCCTTGAACCCTCTCAAGCCCTGATAATCTTGCAGGGACGCTAAAATAGGCCTTTGCTGAAAACCTGAACCAAACTGCATGGAAAACAGTGTGTGATGGGAGTGTTTCCTGAGCTTACAAGCCACCAGAGTTCTCACTCTGTCATATTTCTTAGGAGATTTAATTTGAAGAGAAAGGAAATTGATAGAGACCCTTAAGAGGTAGTTCAGGCTGGCCCAATGGGATATTATGGGCTGCCTCCCAGTGAAGCCCCAGGAGTGTTTTCCCTCTATGTGCCCATCTCCCCAGAGAGACCAGTCGCCCTTACCTGGCACGACGAAGTGAACCACAGCCCGGTGGTTCCAGGTGAAGCCCTGGGGCCAGCACAACTCCGGCTCGTCAGCTACAGCCATGAGGTGCCGCTGGCGACCCCACACGAGGCTCCTCATGTTCCTCTCCTCCTGCTCGTCGCCGCTGACGCCCTGCCAGCCCCGTGCAAAGACGTACTCCGAGAAGCGGACGAGCCGCTCTCCTCGCTCCAGCAGCTCCAGCTCCAGCAGGTAGCGGCTCCCCCGCATGCGGTCCTGGCGCTTCTCCACATTCACAATACGCTGCAGCTGGAACTGCCTGCAGGAGATACAGCTACAGTAGGCACCCTCCCCACCCACCAGTACCTCTATCATCTTCACCCTGCCCAGCTCATTTCTAGGCTCTTTCTTCCTGGGCTAGTTTGAGCCTTTTGGTCCCAACATCCTGCTTTGCTGCACTGTTTCGAAACTCTCATTGGAAGGTTTGTAACTGTTCCCTAAACCCACAAGCATGTGGGATTCAATCGTGGATTCTGGAATAGAGAACAGCTGGTGTTGGGAATGAAGTAAAAGTGATGCAGAAAATAAAAAAATGCATCTGTAATATTGTAGGGCTGGTGGTAAGTGAGCATATTTAATAACACCCTCAATGATCTTGGCAGAAGTATGACTAGGCTACTAGGGAAATTAGCTGATGGCAGCTTATAAATAAAGAGTAGGGCTAAGCAGTCACATGAGAAAGACTGAGATGACCTGTACACCCAAAATAGCCAAAATAATAATATGAAATATCAGGTCCTGTTCATTGAAGTAATGACAAGAATTTCTCCTGGAAGAGGATGCTTATCACTTGAAAATGCTAGGAGAAGCTTACAGTACTGATTAGTTAAATGGTGATTATGACTGATATGGCCTTGAAAAAACAAAGATAATCTTAAGAGGTAACATGGCAGCTATCTCCAGTGGGGACTGGGAACTAATAATACCATTCTATAAAACATCTGGAATGTTACTTATGCATAGAAAAATTAACCTAAAATGAAACTATTATGGAGAAGAACAGAGAGAAAAAACACAGAAATAGAGTTGAACTCTTGAGAAGGTGTAAGGAGGGTTGGGTTGTTTGGGTCATGGAAGTTTGAAGGAGAGATGGCTACTTGTTAGAAAGGCAATCAGGGGAGAAGAAATAGGAGACAAAAGAATCATATCGGGACATACAAGCCAATCATTTCATGATCAGCTGGGGTATAAGAACAGTGACAATCTGAAATATCTTCCAAAGGGAGTATTATGGTCTAGAAATCTAGCTGTTTTTAAAATGAAAGTGTATATGTTCAGATAAGGGTTTGAAGTAGGTGGTTGTTTCTGGGGACTGGGGAGTGAACCCCACTGTCTCATAGGTCCCTTTTGGTCCAATGTCCTAAACAGTGCTAGATTTACAAACTGGGATGTTGACAGACATCAAACCACACAAGCGTAGGAGCTCCAGGCCGATTCTGTATCAGATTTCTTAATCTTCATCTGGTAAAACATTGCTGTGTCCTCTCAATAACTACATTGTGCAATGGGGAAGCCAGCAGAAGGCCAGGGATGTCCGCTGGACTGAAACCTTTCATCTTTCATGTTCACTGGTGGCAGCTCTTGCAGGGTGATAACCAGCCTCCAGACACAATCTAGTGTCCAGCAGCTCACATTTCTCAGCCCAAAGTGATGTTTAAAGCCCAGCTTTTTACACAGATTCCTCCCTAATGTTTTGTTCTCCACCTCTAGCTTATCCTCACACTGCAGGTGCTCCCCGTGCAGGGCAGCACACCAGATCCTAGACACTGCTCCTTAGTCTTTACACTGTACCTTACCCTTTAGTCCTTTGGTTGAGCTTCTTTAAGAAGACACGAGTGACCTCCATGGCCTCTCGCTCTTTTAGCAGCAAGTTTCCTGATGTGTTGCATTTCAGGTCAATCCAGTCCGTGCGCAGCATATGGAAGTCCAGGTTGCTCATGCTGAAGGTCTGCTCCCAGTTCACTGCCTGGTCAAACACTGGTACATAATCCAATCCATCCTCATCCTCCTCTGGCTCCCCATCCACTTCCTCCTCTTCCTCTGCTGTCTCAACAGCGGCAGATTTGTTCTTTGTAGGAGATGCCTCCTGCACCTCTGTCTCACCCAGGTCCCTGCTGTTGGCTGCCTTTTGCTCCGCAGGGTGGGACTCCGCTTGGTTCAGCCATGGTGCCTGCAGGGCCGGCCGCTCGCCGGGCCTGGCCGCACGCGCTGCGCTCCTGCTTCCTTTGCTGGAGATGGGGCCTTGTTCCCTGGCCTGTGAATTGCCTGTAGGCTGCAGGTGGCTGTGAGCTGCACCGAGATCTGCTGGAGGCCTCATCCCTCTGCCAGTCCTTCTGGCTGTGTCCTTGGAGCTGCGGAGAGGCTGCTCCTCTACAGGCCACGTGGTAGGAAGAGATTTCCTTGGTGCTCCCTCCTGGGCAGCTCCAGCATGCTGCAGAGGGCTTGAAGAGTTGTCCTTGACTCTAGCTTTTAAATGCAAGTTCTTGATCAGTGAGCTCCTCTCCAGGCCCATCCCGGTGAGGCTTTGGTTGGTGGAGGGCGATGGGGCTGCTCTTAAGGCAGGCCTCCTTGCACCTTTGCCCTGCAGTGCTTCTCCCAAGCTCCTGTCCGTAACGGAGAGGAGCCGGCGATGCTTGCGGAGGGAATAGTCCTCATAAACGTTGTCGTAGGCAGCCACCAGGCTGGGAGCGTTCCCTGCCAGCTCTGCCCTGCGTGCACCAGGGTGCCCGGGAGGGCTCGTACTCTCCACATCCTGGTCTGCGTACTGCAGGTCATCCGTGTTCCCCTCCTGGAAACCTGCAAGAATAATCAGTTACACTTCTCATAACCCTTCTGTGGTGCTGCCTGTTAAAGGCACTGAGCTGCCTCCTCTGTGCAGCTGCTAATCCTTTCCCTCAGACATCCAACCTCCCAGGAGCAGCTCTTCCTTGTCCTGCCTCGTTCACCATCACAGGGCAAGTGGCAGATCCTCCCTCTCCCTCAGATAGGGATGCTCTTGGACATGCAAGCTGTGCTATTTCTGGTACTAAGCTCCCCTATATCTACAAGCCAGCACTGCCAAAGCCATGGAGATGTCTAGCTGGACCATTAGCTATTGGTTTGGACACAGGGGCAAATAGAGGATGCAACACTGTGCACGTGGCATCTTCTGTTGCATGTGGCTTGCTGTCACTTCTGCCTATATTTTTGCTGGAGTTGCACCTCAGATAAATTATAGACCTGATTTGTAATGGCCCATTGCCCACTGGCACTGCCATTATGGCCACCAGAGCCCATTGCTAGGTGGCCTTCCATCCTCCCCGTAGGAAAATGGAAAGTGGGAGCAAAAATGAAGTGTGACACAGACAGAAGAGACAGTGGGACCAAGTCTGGGAGGATAGAGCACAAAAGAAGCTGGAAAAAGCTAGAGTAACCTGCCCAAGCTTGAGGTCTCAGCAGTTCTTCAACAAGAATCTCACTTCTAATTAAAAAGAGGAATTTTGAAGCTACATCTAACATTTTTAGGAGGTATGCGAATCACATCATAAAACAAGCAAAAACATCATGTACTAGAAACCTGTATCATCATGTAGTAAAAAACAGATTTCATGTAGAAACCTGGCATGCAAAGAGGCCTTTTTCTCTTCTCCCAACTACAGCTAGGAAGGGATGCGATTTGCCTAGAATGAAGTCAACAACTTCTTCCAGCTGGTGCTGGAAGATCACACAGAAAGAGTGACAGATAGAAAGATACCGTAGGCTCTGATGGTGGCTCCCTACCTGGCTGCTCTGTCTTCTCTCTGGAGTCCTGGCTTTTCTCTGGCTGGTCAAGTTTCATGTACTTGTAGAA
>JAUBOD010000819.1:1662314-1676840 GCA_032353885.1 Nothura maculosa | reverse complement strand
TTAAAGAACATTTCTTAGCATGTCAAGAGACAAAGGGTGCAGAGCAGCTGTACAGATTAAACACAGCCTGATTCCCAGGGTGGGTAAGGTTAGTGCTGCCAGGAAAATCCAGATGCTAATGGCTGGATGGATAGCTTCTCCCACACACCTGCAGTGCTTCAGACTCATTTCCATTTATTCTCTGTTTTAAGCTTAAACCTCTGAGATCTGGCCAATTCCAACACAGAAAGCTCTGGATAAAGTTCCTAAAGAGGAGTTTGGATTTGCTAATGGCTGCTTCCTCAAAGGAAAAAGCATTCAATATTGCACGTGACAGCAAATTCAGAAGGAAGCTGGCATAGTTTGGGTCTGCCACTTTCACTTTAATGACACCCAAAATAACCTCTTTCTAACTTCAAGACTTCAAAACAAATCCAGGATCTCTTTCCCTCACCTTCAGACTTTTTTCTTAAGCCTATGCAGAGGTGGCTGGGAGCGAGGGGGTCTGCTCACTCACCTCACCATCTTTGACCGCTGGCTGTGAAATTTCCCAAATTCGCCTGGTGCTGTCCACTCCTTCCCTGTCTGGGAAAAGACAGCAAACAGTTTAATTAAGATTCACTTATTCCCTGACTACTCTGCAACTAGGGCTGGGGCAAAAAAGAGGAAAACTCGAGCCATTCCTCTTGGATGTCTGTGACATCCACAAGCTGAGGATAGATTTAAGTCCCTTAAACATGAACCTGGGATTCCCAACAGCAGTAGACTGGCCTAAGCTACATCATGTTGTACCAGTCCTGCGTCTGTGGTACCATTGCCTATAGTTGGGCTGGTAAAGAGACTTGATAATCCCAGTCAGCTGAGGAAATACATAAGAGGGTTTCTGTTCCCACAGAAATATTAAAGCCTTGATGGAAGAAGCCATGCAGCATGCACTGTACCTTGCCTACACTGGCCAGCAGCTGGAGACCAGAGATCTTTTCATCTGGACTCAGCCAGAACTCGGCATTGTCATCCGCAGCAATGGCAAACTGAAACTCCCCTGTTAAGAGATTGAGGGAGTAAGTAGGGCAGTGGGATAGATGCCTACGCACAGAAGGGATTCAGACCCTCTAATATGTTAGTCACCCTTTTTCCCTATATTGTGTAACCGTACTTGTCTTTTGGGTATTAGTCTCCTGCTCTGATCCTGTCTGAATTCCCTAAGTATTATATTTTCATACCAAATTGGTATGCAACTAGTTCACTGTCCTTTTCATATTGGCTTCACCTGAAATTTGACCTGGAGAACTAAGTCCATGCAGAGTCTCCTTGACTCCATTTTTTTGCTGCTAGAGCAAACTTTTTGCATGAGAAAATGTTTTTCAAAGAAGAGATGTGTGGAGCTACAAAAGGAGACAGAGGTGTTCGGGTCTCACTGTTCTGGCCGGTGTTACAGGGATGGCAGTCAAGGGCCAGGGGACCAGGAGCACATGGGTGAGTGTTAGTGGGCTGCTTTGGGCAGAAGCATGTAGATGGGTGGTACAGATGTCATGTGAGGTCAGATGGTATTCATGCACCTGGGGAGCTGAAGAAACATAAATGATGTCATATGCAGTCTTGTGCATGCAAGAAAGAGAGAAAATGCTTAGGGTCTGTTCTTGCTCATGTGCATGTCACAGGGCTGTGTATTGAGGACAGCATTGTTTTTTATCTGATGCTTCAAATCTCCTTTATTCTCTGCTTTTCTTTTTCAGCCTACAACGGTGACAGATGTGTTTCATCCATGCCAACACAACAGCCAGTTATCCACAGCTAGCAGTGCTGCCTACGTGAGAGACCTCATGCTCGGCTTGCCTGGGTGAGAGCGTTATTCTTCAGTGTCAAGGAGGGAGGGAGAAGCAGATGGGAAGACACATGAGAAGCAGCACAGCAGCCTCACAGCCCTCACCATCAGTGAAAGGATGTAGGTAGCCAAATATTCGGAGACCATAGTTGGTCCATTTTGGGGACACAGCCAGTTTCTTTAGTGTAGTTCGTGCCTGAAATGGAAGAAGGTAAAAAAAAGGTTATTCCTGCCCCTTTCTATCAATCAGTCTAACTGGTTGGTTACAGTTAGGTCTAACCTAACTATCTAACCAGTGTCTGAGGGCTAGCATTTCTGCAGGACTACATTAAGCCTCCTCCCCATTGCAGAAGAGATGCCTCTTCAGAGCCCTTGTAAAAGCTGCCTGAGGACACTGTTCCCCAGAACCATGAGGAAGGAGAAGGTATGGTGATGGAGAGGAATGGGGACAAGGTGATCCCGCCAGGAAATGGCACAGAAAGGGGAACCATGGGAAAGGAGTGTCTGGGTCTTACTCACATGGGGGTAGAGGGGAAAGTGGAGGTTTTGCCTGAGCTGCTCGGTGGAGCTGCCACACCAGTCCTCGAACACGTGCAGATTGGCCTGGCCCTGGAACTGCGAATGCAAAAGCAGAGGAGAGTGAATTGCTGCACCCATTCTGTGCATCCTTCCCCTATCCAGCCAAGCTCTGCAGCAGCACCCAGCAGTGGAGGTCTGCTGAGAGAGAAGGAAGACCCCACTGCCAGGAGGGTCTGGGGCTGCAAGAGACATGGGCCTCATATCTAACCCACTGTGAGATTTGGTTGGCACCAGGTGACAGTGATAAGAGGACGAGGGAACAGTAAGAGTGCTGGGGAGAACTCAGTTAAATGGCTGGGATTCCTGGAAGACCTTGCTGGTGAGTGAATCACTTCATTTTGCTCCACCAAGTTGTTGTTCAAGCAGAAAACCATGCTCTGAGGCCATGGTGTGGGACACCCTCTGACATGGCAGCAGCCCCCTGCAATCCAGCATGCAGGGGCAGGGTTTGATACTGTCCAAGAAGGCTTTGGGGGCTCCCTCACCACTTCAGGACTCTTTTGCTGGCCAGAAGAAGACAGGGATACTCTGTAGGGGAGAGTTGGTAGATCAACTTTTTGAAACAAGTCTGCAAGGTGAAACTGGAAGAGGGTGGTGGGAAAAGGAGAATGTTCTAGGAAATGCAGGCTCATTACGTTGGGGAGTAGGGGCACAGATAGTTAAGTGCACGATGTCATTTCAGCATAGACCTTCTTGTCTTGTGTTCTTGGGTTTTTATCTTTTTATCTTTCAAGGAAGAAGCTCACCTGACCTTTCAGGAAAACCCATGCATGCAACCAATGGAGCTAGACGCTGAAATGGAGCCAGACACTGCAAGGGTCCTCACAGAACTAGCTTTCAAAAGTGTACAATAAATAAGCTGGAGACTTTGAGGCTACCTTAGATGGGGAAGTGCTGAAGAAAAGAATAAATTGCCTTGGCACTGGCTACAACTGTTTTGTCTATATAAGGAACTATGGAGCCTGGCTAACACTGTGCAAGCAGGGCTTGGAAATGCTTGGAGCAGCACCCACGTGTCTATAGAGGGCAGCAAATTCTCAGTTTTTGCTGGGGAGCGTCTCCAGCAGGTTCGCAACAGCACTCTAACCCCTCTATGCACTTCTGGCAAAGGAACCCTTTCATGGAGTTATTTTTCCTTGGATAAGAGGCTGGCTTTGTGCTCTGTACTACACTGTGGCTTGAGGGGAGGACATGGAGCAGACTTGGCCTGGCATCAGCTCATGCAGTAATGCTCCCTATGAGCTCTGGGCTTTAATCATGCACGTGAAAAACACTGCTGCGTGCCAGGCAAAACAGCCTCGAGCACTGCTCTGCCCCAGTGGTCTCTCTGCAGCCTCTCTCACTCCAGCCTGCACTGCTGGCAGGGGCTCCACTGCTTGTCTGGACATCTGCATTGTCCCCCTCTATCCTCTTCCTTCTTCTTCCTTCCTCTTCCTCTGCTGACAGCCCTTAGGCCAGATTGTCTCCATGCCGTAAGAGCAAAGGAAGCAAAAGAAAATGGACATAATTCCCCCAAACGGTGCTGCACAGAATTAGAGAGGGACTGCACAGCAGGCAACGGATCTAGCCAAGACAAATTTGGGTTGCTGCGGGGAACTAGGATACGAATGAATTATTGTAAGGGTCACAAATGCAGAACCGGAACGTAATTACTGAACAAATCCAGATTCACACTGAAAGGTCTTGAACTACTTTTTTAAGCCACATACAGTAAAGACAATTGCTGCTTCTCACGGAAAGTGAAATGAGGTGCATAAGGTGGGCTCCCACAGCTGGTCATCACCAGAAACCAAGTCTTCTGGCAGTGAGTCCCTGCTACCCACAAGTGATGCTATTTTTGTTCTTGGAGAATTGTTTGCACGTGGCAGAGCAGCCTCACATCTGTGTCCAGCATAGCACAACACTTCCACACTGTGGAGAGGCTGGCACTGCAGTTACATTACGGCTAAGAAAGGCCCAGGAGATGATCCCAAGGCTACAAAGGAGCTGGTTTTGGCATAGGGGTAGCCCAGATATTAGAATGAAATTCTGTGGGGAGGAGTCCTAAAACAGAGGCTAGACTCGCTCCAGTGTTTGCAGAGGAAACCTGGAGCAGTCCTGCTCTAATATGGTTCTTTACTGCAGACTTTTGGCAGTATTAGGCTGAAAGTAGCAGTAAAGCAGGCACCACTGTGCCAAGTGCTTTGCCAATGCATGAGAGACGGTCACTGAGATTTCTGGCCCTACATCCCTGTTTCCAGACTTTTTAAAAAGACACCTGAGAGGATGCTCAATCAGGAGCTAACATAATAGCTTCTCTTGCCTGTGCTCTGAGCAATGAGAAACAACCAGCTGGTTCTACAAACATTTCCTGCATGTGGTTTTGAGGTCTTCTATAAAGTAAGACTTTCTCCTGAGCTATAGCAGTCCAGGTTACTCTCTGCTTCTTTTGAAGGTAAAGAGAAGACTAGTATCAAAATACATGTGCTGGCAGCCCGAAGTGCTGGCCTGGGAGTGAAAATCGAGCTTGACTTTAATTTTAGGGCCCAAGAGTCACCAGAGGAGCAGCTGTTTTGAAACTCTATCACCTCTGTCCCTGCAGCTCAACTCAGGGCTCCCCATTCCTGGGAGCTGAGAAATTCCTCTGCTTGCTATTTGTGTCCCCTCCGGAACATATAGTAAAAACCTTCTGCTTGGGGCTTTTGTTGCTGATGGCAGCAGTGTGTATGTGGCACCATCATTCCCAGACCTGGCAGAGAGCTCCCGAGAAAGGTCAACGGGCTGTATGAAAAATGCTTACTGAGTTTCACTTCCCTGCTTGGAGCCACCTGATTCTGGTTTTCAAAGGTGTTGAAAATTAGGATCTGAGAAGTAACAAGTTAGGTTCCTCCTTCTCCCCTTAAACACATCTGCACAGCTTGCTGTACAATTGCACAGTGATTTGTAGAGAGATGTGCAGGAAAATGAGGCTAACACACAAAGAGCACAAACCTCTTTTCTGAATCTGAACCCTAAGCGTGATAAAACTGCCCATCTGGTGACATCCCAAACCAAACAGCTCCTCTGGATCAAGGAGTCCCAAGGAAGCAGCGCTCCTGGCTGCTGCCATGTCAAGCTGCACAGCGGGAAGGTTGCAGCCCTGCTGACCTCCTGGATTGCAATTGGAGCAGGATGGAGCCTTGGCATCTCCGAGGCAAATCAGCTGCACACATCCCAGGAATGCGCCATGCTGAGGAAGACAAACTTGTCACAGGGGGGCTGAGACAGGGCAGAATGACAGCATTGTGCTGCAAGTTGGAAACTCCTTAAGCCAATTTTATAATACTTTTCTGTCTCCACAAAGCAGTCATGGCCCTTCCCTCCCTTTGCCAGCTCTCCTGCTTGGGTGGCATACAGCAGTGAGCAGCTGGACTTTGCTGCAGTAGCTCCTGTGCTGGGCATTCGTGGGGATCCATCAAGACAAGTTAGCAACAAATATCCCCTGTCCCTTAAAGCTGTGACACCTCATGAGGGCAAGTGAGAGAGGTAGAGACCTGGGCAAAATTACCAGAAATAGCTTTATCTTTCAGCCTGTTAAGGAAAAGATGCTCCCTTTTAGGGAAGGTTTGGGACTTGTTTGGTGTAAGGATGGTGTCCAGGATCAACACTCTGGTTTAGTGCAGCACCTATTCAAGCTCTGCTTGCAAGAGATGCACTTCTTGAGTTCAGACTGGCCACCTCACAGTCTTATCTCAGGAGAATAGTGAGCAGGATTTCCTTCACTAGGCTTTCAAGTGCAAGGGAAGTCCTGACACTGAGCATATGAAGAGTATTTTCTGAGACAGCAAATTCACACTGCATTTTCTGAGGCAGAAAATGTATATCTCCAATTTCACCTCCTTAAACTGAAAGAGGAAAACTGAAACCTCTCCTTATTTGGCCAAGCTACCTGCAGGTTCACCCAGTTAATTATTCATGTATGTGAGGAATATACCTCTCCCTTCAAATAAAGCCCAGCTTTATGGCCTATGGGTGGCAAACTGCCCTCACTTAATTAAAACACTTAATCCCCAGGTCAGAAGAAATTTCAATGAGTGGTTAAGACAACAGCAAGCAGCTCCACCCAAGGCTGTGCTCATGGAACCATTTCCTCAATGGCCCTGGTGCACTCACTACAAGGTGAACATCTGGCCTATGTTCACACTCAGGGTCATCCTGCTGACCATCTGGGGCTGGGCAGATTAGCCCTCTGCTACACTGCCAACTTCTTCTGAGATAAACATATAGAATCATAAAGGTTGGAAAAGACCTTCAAAATCATCAAGTCAAACTGTAAACCCTTCAATACCATGCCTGCTAAACCATGTCCCTAAGTGTCTCATCTATATGTTTCTTGAACACTGCTAGGGACAGTGATTCCAGCACTTCTCTGGGCAGCTTGTCCCAATTCTTCACTCCACTTGTTGTATTTCTAACACAGTGAAGGCTCTTGACACCACACCTGGCAGATTTCAAGACCAAAATGCTTTTCAGAAACCAGTAAGGCAGTTCAGAGACAGCAGGCAAGGCCAGGAGGGTGCTGCACAGAGCCCCAGACACTCCATGCCATGGGAGAGCAGAACACACCATGTCATCCCCGCACAGTGCAGCCCGTGAGGCGCCGCGGGCTGCCGGCCAGCAGCGGCTCCTGTGACAGCAAAGCCCTTTCCACATGCCAGGCCCTGCAGTGGGACAAGGCTGCCTGGCTCCAGCTGGGACCAGCAGGCCTGAGCTGATGCAGCAGGACAGGTTAATGCTGCATCCAGGCTGGTTTTGTGCTCTGCACAATAACCGGTGCTGGCTGCTCCCAGGAAAGCTCTAGCTCACACCACGGGGTCCAGCAGCGCTCATGGTGATGGCTGGAGGGAGACGCTTCCCTTACACCATCCCTGACCCGCTCCCGTCCTGGGCACGGGGACTAGGGCTTGCTCCTTGATAGGGGAGCCCAAGAACCTGTTCTCATTTGTGCTGGTCCCTAATCACCTTGAGGAATTTACAGAGCTGACCCCATTAGCCAAATGCCCCCTGGCTGGTGTTCCTCTTATTATCAGCAGTCTGCATTGCTCCCTTATCTGAAGAGGAATAGTGAGATAAGGGGAGAGAGGAAGAAAGAATAAATGAGGCATGAAGGAAACAAAGGAAACGTTTGCCCCAGTTTTCAAGGGTCACTAGAGACGGTGTCTGCTCATCAGAAGTGTCACTGAAGTGAAGAAATCTCCATGTGCGATGTACAGAGGTTGGATAACAAGCAAATACCAGGACATTGAATGCTGAGTTCTTGGTCCAACACATTCCCAGTCCTGAATAAACTTCACCGTTAAGGGTTACTGCCCTGCCTCCTCACTGGAAATTGAGTGCATGCTTGGTGCCTAGATGGCTGGAGGAGAAACTCAGTTATCAGGAATCTGGACACTCCTGTCTTGCTAGGTGACTACTTGGGTCTGTAAGTGCCATTAAACTAGGAGGAGGTGATAAGAAATGGACTTCCAGGGAAGCAAGTGTATTTCCAAGCAGAGATCTCACCCTTCTGATCTCATCACACAGAGATCTCCTCACCCTCACGTGAAATGTTGAAGAAAGGTACCAACCTCTGGCATCCATGGAACAGGCTTGTCCACAGCTGCATAATTTGATTTATTCCTCCCACCTCTCTGCTGCTCTTGGTTCTGAAACACAAGTAAAGGAAAGTAACATGATAAATGATTGAACACTGACACTATGCAAGAGAGCTCAAATGTGGCCACAAGAACAAGCGAGGAAACAGCAAGTTCTCAGACTCTTTTCAAAGGAGAGGTTGGCCCTTACAGGCATAGTGGGGTGGAAATGCTCCTTGCATTTGTGCGAGCAAATTTCCATGATGGTATCCCAAGAAGAAAGAACACTAGGACTTGCTTAGCATAGAGCTAAAAGCTAGATACTTTTTAAAAAAAAATAAGACAGGCAACAATTCAACACTTCCTTCAGGCAACATTGCTGAGATGGCCTTCAGAATAAACCAGCACACTTTCTCCTGACCATCTATTTTGGTCTCTGTCTTGCTTAGTGCTCCCTTCCTGTGCCACATCCCCAGGCAGCCTCAGTGCACCGCTAGAGCTGGTTACATCCAACACAGCATCCTCACCTACAGTGGAGTCTTTGTACGCTCATACTGCTGTGACTCAGTGCAGTTTGTGCTCCTGCTCTCCTTTTTTTGGTGTGTGTGAGGACAGAACTGTCTCTGGGGACCCCAACATCAGAAAGAGAGTTTTTCCCTTCCAAACATCCTGAAGACATCCCAAGTCTCCTCACCTGCTGTCCCAGTTTCTGAGGATAGTAAAACTGGAGGCTCGGGTCCCCAGCTGGGACATTCCGGTCTGCCAGAGCCTTAGCCAGTTCCCTCCAGCTCCCATATCCTGCACAGAGGAAAAAGAAAGAGACGTTGGAGTACATGCTAAAAAAAGAAGCTGCAGCAGTTACCAGAATAATCCGGTGTTTTGAAGGGCTGACACACCTCTAATGCTCTGGAATTGCCCAGCAGAGACCAAGAGTTGTTTACTTTATTTGCAGTGAGTTGACTGACACAGAGGGAGAAAAGGAAATGGTCTTTGCCTTCCTTAAAAAAATAAATCTTCCCTTGCTCTTATTAATTTGTTATGTTGCAGATCCATCACAGCTACAAAACACATTTCAAAGATGCTACTGGTTACACTCAAGACCAATTTTTAAACGAATAATATGGAGGGGAAAAAAGCATGAGACAATAGCCAGATTCCTAATTTGTCTAACCATCAAAAGAATATTGTTCTGAATATGCACCAATTTGCAAAATAAAAGCTTTCAGTATTCCTCTCTTGAGGGAAATATTGAAACTGCAAAGACAGCATCTGATGGGCTATTGAGCTATGAAGCTAAAGTATTAGCAGTGAGGTAGTTAAGGACATAAGTACTCAAGCAAAGGCAGCTTCCAGGGTCAAATGTGGCTTTCCTTTCCACCCTGCCCCTTCCTGATCCACTCTGCGCAGGAGCCATTCTGAGTTTCCTGCTGCAGCTCCCTTGGCCTACTTGAGTTTCTAAGGGACAAAGGCAAGTAGGCACAATATATGTGCAGCTCTCAGAAACGCTATCTGCAACCCTAACGAGACAGAGCCTTGCAAACAATGTGGTTTTCAGGTCTGCTAAACACATTGGCAAGGAGTCAGCAGCTACTCGACCTCATAGCACTTCAGTGTCCACAATACACGTCAGCTTAACTCTGAAGAGCGTAAGTGCTAAAGGGTCCTTGAGCCTCTTCCAGGCTGGTGGTGAGCCTGCTAAGTATGTACTAGGGAGTGAAGTTGAGCTCTTTGCATGTTTTCTTTAAAAATGGAAATATAGGTGCTAAGGATGATGACAAACTCGTGGGCAGGTGCAGAACCCTCTGCACTGCTCTTGTTGCAAAAGGTAACAGGGACACATTCCAAGTAGGCGACAGAGACCACTGTTGAGGAAACTTCCATTCTTTGAGCCAACATACCCCTGGGACCTGTCCCAACCCTACAGCATGGGAAAGACATTACGGCTAAACTACAAGCATGCTCCATCAAGTGCCTTTATAAGCAACATTATTTAGATCAGCTCCCAAGTATCCCTGAGCTATGCTAAGGTCAAGGCAAACCCAAAACAAGCCCAGGAACCAGAAGTCACAAGTGGCCCCTTTAAATTCCTCTTCCCAGTTATGCTGAACTCTGGCTCTATTGGCCCTAGGACCATGGTTGTGAAACTGCCTTAGCTGGCTCACAAATCCAGGTGTGGGGACCACAACAATTAATGAAAAGAAAGAGCAAGACATATAGGAAACATGAAAGCAGACACAGACAAGGGTGAGGGACAATTAGGGTGTCTTGCTCCCCTGAAACTTGTAGCTGTCTAGGAGAGTGTTTTTGACTCAAACCCTATCAGATGCTGTTTAGTAATGAAGTTCTAAGTCATTTTACTCCTACCTGAAGCTGTTTGTTGGTCTATGACTAAAAATATCAACACTAATATTGAATTTGTGCCCTTTTTTAAAAAAAAACTCACTCTGGGTAAGTAACCTACTGGTTAATGCAACCTGAGCAAGATGTTAACTGATTGTCATAGGAAAGATGAAGAAATTGCTCTATTACCATATAAAAGAATATGTTACTGTCAAGTTTCTGCATCACTGTGGATAAGGAGGCATAGCCTGCTGTTTCTAAACATCCTGCAGCTGCAGGATGCTTTGCAATGGGGCTGGAACGGTCTTTTTGGTTCATGTGAAATTCAGTATGTGCTACTTTGAAGGCTCATTTTACGAGTGGTTAACGGCAGCAAGATTTTCTTCAGAGAGAGAAGAAAGAGAAAGAATGAGAAAGAAAGAGAGAAGAGAGCAACAAGAGGGGGACTAGTTAGACTACAGAGGAAGTAAGTAAAATAGGAATGCAAAAAAAAAAAAATTCTGGGGCTGTATTCATGAAGATGATGATGTTATTTAAACAGTCAGTTCCTTCCCCAAGATTCACTGAGGACTCCAAGTGTTTTTTTGTGTAGAGGTGAGAGATTATGTGTTTTTGCTTTTAAACTCTGAACTTCACTGGCCTTTGGAATAAACCCATAATGAAATTCCCAGAATTAGTCTCTACTGAAAAAGGCTGTTGGCCAGCGCAGACTGCTGGTTTGGTCCACTGTGGCGATTCCTGGGCTTGTCTGTGTTCCTAAGCACAACTGGCATGGAGCCTGAAGCAAAACAAATACAGAAGCCTGGCTGGATACAAATGCCAATGGCTGACATTTTGCTGACCCTTGGAAAAGAGAAAAAAGGGGTGTAATTGTCTGTATTGTACAAATATTTACCCAATACCTATTTACATAAGCCTTGTAACAAGAAAGAGACAAAGCAGCTAGAAATTAATCCGGAGGTAGCAATTTCTGTGCTTGTTAAATTCCACTTCCTTGGCAAGTTAGCTCCCTGACATGGTAAGGAAAGAGTTTCAGAAAATAACTTGGTGAACACTCCCCTTTGGAGAAATTCTTGGTCTTCCAGATCCTCACTGGAAGACTACCTTTTCCCTAAGGATTTCCACAGGGCACTCCTGGGGAAGAAACAGGCTCTCCCAGAAGGCTGCTTAATCATAGAATCATAGAATGCTTAATAGGAGGAGAGAGAAGCTATGGAAAAAAAAGGAGAAGGGACTGAGCATTCTCCAGTGTCCTCCAGCCTTATGTGCATGGTCAGCCACTAGTGGAGGGCACAGAAAGGGTCTCCTCCCCAGCAGAGGCCACAGGATCAACCATTGCATGAATTACCCCCCTTGGTGAACAGCTAGCCTTGGTGCTGGGCGTTACCCAACTGCAGCACAAACATCGCTGTCGCCTGAGCAGCTATTCCAGGGGCACGTGAGGACTTAAGTGGTAGCACCAGGCCTGGTCTGGAGTGGGCAGGGGCTTCAAAAAACTCAACCAGACTCTTCCTTATGCTGCAGACCAGCTGAGCCAGGCTGGGAGCACGGTCTGTTGTACAGATGTGGAGGTTTCTGGAGCCTCTCCTGCAAGAGCAAAGGCAATAGCTGCCCAGGGGACTTCACTTTCCTGAAAAGAAGCTACAGCTCATGATCTAATTGCTGACTATCAACTAGGCAGGAATGCAGGAGGGAAGATATTAATCTAGTATGATACCACTGGAAAACACTGGTAGCTTGCTCTCTGGTTAGAAATTAAGGAGTACAAAAACTGTAATAAGAGGAAGTAAGATAAAGCTTTTCCTTGCCTTGGGGTTGGTTATAGCCCTAGGGTTTAGTTCCCCTTCCTCCAAGCTATGCTATTTTTACCACTGCCAGGATAAAAATCAGCTAAGGAAGGAAAAGGAACAGCAAATGACAGGGAGATTTCAACCAACAGCTACTAACTCTGCCAGAGCAATGCACCTGAAACTCAGCTCAAGGAAAAAACACAGAAAAACACAGAAAGCCACAGAGCAGACAGTGCCCAGGGAGCTATCAGACCCATGGGCAGTGACATGACCAGAGCTGCTCTCTGTAGATTAGATCCATCGGACGGCTGCGCTGTGCCCAGTCTCAGACAGCACATGAAGTTTCAATTAGCCCATTGAGGTACCTGGCCCAACTGTGTAAGAGGGAAATCCCAGACCCCCTCAGGCGATCAGCTTTCCTGCTGAAGGATGAGAGTTGATTACTTAGCTTGTGTTACTGCTGCTTATGTAGCTGCAAATGCTATTAGTGCCCATATGTTATCCAGCCCCTTGTAATCATGCTGAATGATTTCACTTAACAGTTTCTGGAAGCAGCACATCCATAGGCTGGTTTGCATCTCCTTCTGATCCAAGATGGTCCTTCTCCTCTCTTGTTGTAGTGACAGAGCAAGAAAAACTGGCAGGCAAGAGGCAGGGGTTTGTTCTTCATTACTTCCATTCACCACAGACTTTTCTGCATGGTGTAAAGTTTTAACTCTTGCCTTGCTGATCTTATTTCCCATCTCTTCTATTCTAGCAGAATTTCTTCAATTTGCTTTCTTCCAAGGGGACTTGAAGCCTTTCCCAGTAAGATTCCTGGCTGAAGAGGTATAAGAGGAGTGTCCGACATGCTCAAGTACTGTCATTAGTCGCCTTGAAAACAACCAGTCCCAAAGAGATTGGTGAAAGATTGCTGGAAAGAGAAGGTGACACAGGAGCACAACTCGGGAAAATATTTGTAGTCTCATCTGCCCTTGTACCAAGTCTCCTACCTTGAATATGCACCTCATTGCTAGCTCCTGCCTAACTGTAAAAAAATAGAGATATGGGAGGAGGACAACATGGAGAAGAACACCCAGAGCTTTTTGGCCAAAAGTGGTAAGCGAAGGTTAGATGAGGTCATGAATCACAGACAGGAGGCCCTGGATACTATCAAAAATCATTCAAAGGTAGAAGTGAGCCAAGTGAGAGTCTCCCTGGTTACTTATTTAAGTCAATAAAAGCTATAGATGGAAAAAAAAGAGTGAACTCCTTGCCCTCAGATCAAAATCAGAATAACACTCAGACAGCCAAAGGATTCGAGAAGTTATGAAATCTGGTACACAGAGGGAACACTGCAAACCTTTCCACTCTTGCTAAGTGCAGCACTCTGTAAATGTGATTGCCGACCTGCGTCACATGTAAATCGCAAGTTACAGAGAGTTTGTGCAAATGTGAATTATCCTATTCGTACTCCGTTCTTCCTCAATAACTTCATTCCCTGCTTGTGAAGTTGAATTGTTTGGTTGTCTGCAAATTTGCAAATTCTGAAAAACTAGCTAGTAAATTAAAAGTGTCATAAGTATGGCAGAGAAAAGGCCAAGTACTGCCCTCAGGAAGCAGAGAGAAAAATGAAGGTTGATAAAAATCCATGGCACTCAAGTAGTCTCACTTTCAGGCTCACTCATGAAATACACCCTGCTGTTATTGTTCTCCAGCTATAGGAAAAGTATTTGTTTATAAGGAAAGGAACTGATAAGCAGTGGTTGGGCCACTAATCTGGTTTGTGGAAGGCAAAATTCAAGTCCTGCTGCTGCCACAAAAATTCTCCATTGCCTTAGCTCAGTCATGAAATCCTTCCATGCCACAAGAATATCTGGCAAACACAGCGTACCTCCTAAGCACTCAGCAGGGATAAATACTTGGAGATACAATGCAGGATTCAAATGACATGGTCATGCTCTTAACTGCCAGGTGCATAACTCTGTAAAATTATGGGGCTGAGGTCAAAGCTAACTCCAGAAATGCCTCAGGTTTCAACTTCGCATGTACTAAGCTGACGCCAACCGCTGCTTATCTGCACGTGCTGGGTTCGTGAGCTGACCCCAGCATGGAAGACATTCCTGCCCCCAGGGCAGCTACATGCAACAGTGGGCCCAGGTGCGCAGGCCTCAGGCCTGACTCCAGCTACCCCCTGCACAGTCCGGACAATGGGCCCAGGTCACCAGGGCACCTCCCAGCCCTTCTCACCTCTTCGACCAAGCAGCTTAATCCTCTCCTCTCTCCTCTATGGCTGCCAAGGTGAGGTACATTATGGACTCTACCCTATTATGGACCCTACCCTACAGTGGGTATTATGGACCCTACCCTACAGTGGGTATTATGGACCCTACCCTACAGTGGGTATTATGGACCCTGCCCTACAGTGGGTATTATGGACCCT
>JAUBOD010000819.1:1648068-1662214 GCA_032353885.1 Nothura maculosa | reverse complement strand
GGGTATTATGGACCCTGCCCTACAGTGGGTATTATGGACCCTACCCTACAGTGGGTATTATGGACCCTGCCCTACAGTGGGTATTATGGACCCTACCCTACAGTGGGTATTATGGACCCTGCCCTACAGTGGGTATTATGGACCCTGCCCTACAGTGGGTAGGGTACTTTAATTTTTTAGGGGATTAGCTGGTGGTTAGCATGCTTAGCCTGGAGAAGTCACACTGCACATGAGCCATCAAATGTCGATGCTCTCTTACTTTTTACAGCATTGATCACAGTGATGGGCTTCTCAAAATGACCACAACACAAGCTGAAAAGGCCTGAGCAAGTCATACCAAGATTCAAGGGTGTTCAAGTATTTCATATTACAGCTCTACTTACTGAGCCAGACTTTTGACTTTATTTTTTTAATACATTTACTGATGAGAGATCAAGATGTTGGACTTGGTTGAGCTACTTGTCAAGTTGCCAGTTTTTCCGGGCAGTCCAGGAAGGCAGAAAATCAAGTGTGTGTGTTTTGAATTTTTCTTGCTGCTTTTAAGATCAGAGAAAGTTATTTGCTACTTTATGGGCTCCAGTTTCTAGCATTTTTTCCCCTCTCTTTTTTTTTTTTTTTTTTTTTTTTTTTTTTTTTTTTTTTTTTTTTGGGTAAATGGTAACATCTGACATTATTTTTGGAATAAAATATCTCTAATCCTGGAGCACTGACACAAGTTTCTACCCATTTACTCCCAGAGACCACATCCTCAACAGCTGAGTCACACCCTGCAGGCTTTGCACACGGTCTGCTTTTTCACAGAAATAACAATAATTTTAAAAATTCCTATCGAGCCCTCCAGGTGACTGGCATGAAAAGCTGCTGTTCTACCTGGGTGTGATCAGCATGAGTGATATTCCTGGCCCTCTCCCCTTCGTCTGGAGTCACTAGTGCAACCATGCCCTGAGAGGTAGGGCAGGCACCCCAGACCTGTTCTACCACAACAACAAGTTAATTAAAGTTAATGTTGGTCTCCACACAGCAGCAACTCAATGAAGCAAATCATATGCACTGCACTTGGGCAGATTTGAGATACTTCCTTCCCACTTTTATTCATATGTATGAATGCCATATGTATGGCATCATCAACAACCCCAGTAATGACTTCTTACAGAAAGAAATATGTTTGTAAATGCTTTCTGCCACCAACTGAACTGTGGCTTTGATGTCCATGATTTCTGAATGAATGCAGTGGATAAGAGGCAACTTGTGTAAGAGACTTCCTTACCCCAAGTAGAGGAAGGTACCTGCAAAAATTAAGAAAAAATGGCAATTTATGCTGTTTAGAAGATGTTGTCATCTGTTTTTCTATTTGCCACAAGTCTGTGTGCAAGAAAGTTCAACAGGGTCATTCATGCAATCAAAACAAACCAAAAAATCCTCAACTGATCCAAACACGCTAAGACTGCTCCAAGGGCTTTCCAAGAGAGTTTTTACACTAGAGCTGTCTAGGATGTGAAGTTGAACGGGGACTATGCAAGAAATCAGAAACTCAGTGGGTTTTGGTTTTTCTTTTGAATAAGAATTTTAATACACACTCATTTTAATGAAGTTTGCAGCTTGTATGTAGATGCCACTATCCCAAAATACCTCCTGCATCTTACTTTCATTTCAGATCTATGTAACATTTTGCTGCAGAAAAAAGCATTAATTGCTTTCATGAAATAGAACTTTTTTTTTTTTTTCATTTCTCTGCTTGCCATTTGTATTTGCCATTTTGCTCTAAACTGCTGTAGCTATTGTTTTCTTGAAATCACCCCAGAGGCAATAATTCACTCCTCTCAGAAGATATTGTTTCATGGTCTCTGTGAGCACTGCAACACAATTTTTACCCTACACAATCAGTTTCAGTAATGACTGGGGGAGGTCTAGGGACAAGATTAAAGGAAGAGAAGGATCAAGAATAGGCTGGGCAAACATCTGCTAGAAATGATGCAGGTAGAGCTGACCCTGCCTCAAGGCAAAGAAATGTTTTGAAATGACTCTCTCGAAGGCCATCCCAGACATATCCTAGGATGCAATTAAACTGTTTTTATTTGCCTGTGTTATTATCAGTTATGAAAAACCTTGCATTGCCAAGGCTTTGCACAGGACACCCTGCCCTGACACAGAACAAAGCTCTGAAGGCAGAGACATAGCTAAACAATACAACACTTACCTGACTGCTAAGCTAAGGAAGAAAGAAAAGCAGGCATACTGATGAATATCAGAGAAATAGCCCAATAAATTAAAACCAGACATGTTTCCATGACTGAAAGGGAGAAAACTGCACCTCTGTAACCTGTGAGAGTAGAAAAAAAAAGACCTGTAAAAATGAAGGGACTCAGAGACAGAGCTGACATGGACTGCAAAATGCTCCTAAGAACCCTCAGAAACATCTGCTACAAACATTATGGCATGAAACCTGGGTCACTGGTGCTCAAGAACGCTCCTTGCAACCATCCAGAGTGGGAGAGTACTCAGACATCAGCAGAGCAGAAAACATCCCATTGCACAAAATGGAAACAATTTTACAGAAATGTTACAAGATAGGGGAAAAAATGAGAACACAATTAAAAGGATAAGAAATGTAGCACGGAGTGCAACTCTTTCTGAAATAAATAATCACTCTGTCCTCATACTAACAGGACACAGATCATTTTAAGTAATAAACTGACAGTGCAGTGGTTAGAGATGGGCTTTTGTAGTGTTTTCTAGGTATATGGATGTAATCCTTGTGTGCAGATGCACTCACCTGATTCTAATTCCAAACTTAAAACTGCAATTTCTGATTTAGGTTTACATTTGATCAAACACTGAATAAAATGGCAGTAAAAAGACAACATGAATTTCAGGATACGCTTAAAGAACATTTGAAACCTCTCATCAGATGCGGACAGCTCCAAATCCAAGCCCAAAGCTTCATTTGGCCTCAAACTCTAAATGTCAGCTTTCATCTGTCTTTGGAAAGGGGCTGAACCCTGCCCCACAACACAGTCAGTGAACTTAGAACTTATTTGGTCGACTTCCTATTTACTTTGAATGATCAAACACTGACTACTAGTCAAGAGTAGGCAAATCTACAAGATGGACTAATGGATTAATGGGCTGTAGCAAATCCTTTAAACCTATGCACTGTATCTTAAAACCCTAATCAACACTTAGGGACAAGAACACACTCAAGCTCATCCAGAACACATCATCAGAATTTACAGCCAAAACAAGCTGCCAAGCCTCCCCCTTCAGGCATCCTGCCTCTGAGAGAACATTAACTGTCTAACGGGAAGGGCCACAAAGAAGACATTTATTTCTTGGCCTCAAATATTTCTTTATTTACACAGCATGGGTTGCTATGGGGAAGGATCGCGCTTGAGTAAAATAAACTCTCTTACTCAATGACATAAGAATTCCAAAATACCAGCTTCTAAAATATTGTTGCTCCTTGTCTCAGACAAAATTCCATGAAATATTCCGCTCCGAGTCTCAACCCAGCCTGCAAAACACACTTGACAAAAATCACTAAGAAAACGGAAAGCAAGAGAAGTTCACAAAAACAGCTCTTACGACAGTAGGAACAAACCTAAAGTGATTCACAAGTTGGTATGAGAATACTTCAAGGAGCCCAGGCTGCAGAGGGCAGCCAAATGCTGCTGGACTGCCCGTATCCTCTGCAACCAGGCACACCTGATGGCTCCCAAGGGTGATCCTTCACCTCGAGGACACTGTGGAATTAGTCACCTCGGAGCTGGGCCACCGTGTATTAGAAAACTATCCTGCGTCAGTGGAACATTTAACCATATTGCAGCTTTCTACATGAGTAATAAAACTGCCTCGCTAGCTGCTTAGGGTGATTGATGGCAAAATTGTCGTTTTCATTCGATCATGTTGTTATTTTCCACAAGACAAGGAGAAGGAATTCCTATTGCCCAACACTAGCCCAGCAAGTGCCTAAATGAACTTAAGGACAAATGAAACCATGCCCAATTTGTCTCTTATATAATTCAGTGCAGGAAACTCACACAATAATTCCTGTACTGCTTCCAGAATAAATATCCAATGAAAATGCCATTTGACATTAAGTGTTTACATCCTGACTCGAGGTTTCATCCAAATTCTGTTTTCAGCCTCTCTGTTGAGTTGTACTGGTCTTTTCCATGGGTTATTGATGTGATTCCTATTGAGCTCTGCTGATCCTCATTGACTCCATTCCTTTCTAATGACAGTTTATTGTCTTAAGCAACATAAACATCTATGTTAAAATGCTCTTTTCTTAATCATGTTTTTTCAAAACTGAAAGTGAACGAAGGTTGATGGCTTCTTTGCTACCTCTTGCCAAAGGACCTAGTTTTTAATCATCTCTCTTCCATGTGCCTCTGACTTAACCCACAAATCTCCAGGTTATACAACTGGGAGAGATGGAAGAGCATCAGACCATGCTCTGCTAGCCTGAAACAGCAGGATACACTTTACATGCTACCCACTGTTCCACAAGAAAGTTTTCTAATGTTGTGTCTGCTGAGATAGAGACAAGGTTGTATGTACTTCTGTCTTTCCAGTTTCCACAAGTAGCCTGTGGCAGTCCACTCTTGATTAGTCTTTTAATGTCCTTTTTCAGCGTGCTAATATAGAAGCACAAAATTGTTGAGGTTAGAAGGGACCTCTCAACCTGTCTGCTCAAAGCAAGGTCAACTTGAGCAGTTTGCCTACAACCATGTCTAGTTGGGTTATGGACTTTCATAAGGGGTGGAAACTCCACAACCTCTCTGCGCAACCTCTAACAGTGTTTGACCACTTTTAGGGTACCTACGAGTTTTCCTATGTTCAAATGAAATTTCCTGTATTGCAGTTTGTGTCCGTTGCCTCTTATCTCATCACTAGAGACCACTGAAAAGAGTATGGCTCCACTTTCTTTACTCCTTCAACAGGTATTTACACACATTGATAAGCTCTATCCCGAGCTATCTAGTCTCCAGGCTAAACAGTCCCAGCTCTCATTCTTTCCTCATGAGAGATGCTTCTGTCCCTTAGTCGTCTTTATGGTCTTTCATTGCCTTTGAACGAGTAAGTTGGTGCAAGGTGCTGTTGGCTGCCTTTCCCGCAAGGGCACATTGCAGGCTCATGTTGAACTTGTTGTCCGCCAGGATTCTCAAGTCCTTTTCTGTAAAGTTGCTTTTCAATCAGTCAGACAGCCTCCAGCATACATCAGTGCATGAGTTATTCTTCCCAGTAGGGAAGGAACTTTGCACTTTTCTTGGCTGCATTTCAGGTGGCTTCTGTCAGCTCATTTCTCCAGCCTGTTGAGGTTTCTCCAAAGATACAACCTCATGCATATCTGCTATTCCTCCCCATTTGTATCATTTGCAAATTTGCTAAGGTGCACTCTGTCCAATAATGACCCTGAGGTCATCAATCAAGATGCTAAACGGTATTGGTCCCAGTATCATCCCAATGAGATAGCCCCCTGACTTCCAGATGGAGCTCACACCATTTGACATTTGCTTTCTTTCAGTCCTCGGGAACCTCCCTGGTTGTCACAACCTTTCAAAGATCATCAGTTCTTTGGTGTCACAGTGCCTCTGGCCAACTTCCTCAGCATTTGAGGGTACATCCCATCAGGTCCCATGAACCTGTGTATGTCCAAATTGTTTAAATGTTCCCAAACCTGCACTGCCTCCACTGAGGGCAATCTTCCTCAGGCCAGGCTTTTCCACTGATCTCAGGGAGCTGCAATTCCCTAGTAAAGGCTGGGACGAAGGTAACATTGAGTACTTTGCCTTTGCTGTGTCCCCTGTCACCAAGTCCCTTGCTGTATGCCTCAGCAAGCCCACATTTTCCCTCATCTTCCTTTCCCTGCTTGTATACCACTGATAATGCCATTCATGTTCACTAGATTCAACTCTAGGTGGACATTGGCTTTCCTAACCTCATGTCTGCATGCTCAGACTCTCTATATTCCTCCTGGATCACCTGACCGTGCTTCCACCTCTGTACTCTTCTTCTTATGCTCAAGTTTTGCCAGGGGCTACTTGCTTGTCCATGTATGCCTCCTGCTGCTGTTGCTCAACTTCTTGCCCATGGCAATGGATTATCCTTGAGCTTGGAGATGGCAATCCTTGCAAAAGATCAACCAGCAGTCCTGAGTCCCTCTTCCCTACTGGACTGTATCCTATGGGATTCTTCCAAGCAGATCCACAAACAGGCCAAAATCTACTCTCCTGAACTCTCCAAATAATTCCATTATTTGCCTTCTTTCAAATTAACTCAAGTGTGTTCATCATTCCAGGCAAACCATGTGTGAGAGTGGGTTTAAGTCAACACAGTATACTGATAATTCCAAACCCCAACAATTTACATCTTACAGACAGAATTATCAAAGGTATTTAGCACCCTCAAAGCAGAAGTCTCACTGGAAAATGTTAATGGTAGGATTTGTGTCTACATAGGTGTTTTTCGGAAGCCCATCCTAAAATGGTGATACAGTAAACTGTTTCAGAGTTTCCATAATCACTTGGTACTTTCTACTATCCTTCTGAGATCAAATACTCTGTTTTCCCCACTACAGCATCCATCTTCTCCACAGTAAATTCAAATGAAATCTGTTCTCAAGACAATAATCTTTGTGATACTGAAAAATGAGAAGGAGGGGACAAAAGAACTGGATCAATGATTGAAGGAATAGTGAGCAGTATCTTAAGCTAACTGTATTATTCATGTTCTTTGCATACTCAGAAGATTCTCATTTTTCATTCAAATAAAGCACCCACAAGATAATATTTAGACTACTGCACCAGCATTTCACAGGATTCAAATCTTGGAGCAGAATGTAAATCCTGTTTGCTGCAGGGTAGGACCTTGCCTATTGTATGGTGTAATGCTCATAACCGTCACTCTAAGACACACTACTCTACTTTGATGACTGACGCCCAAATGATGCAATTGGATTTTGAGCAGCTGATAGTCTGTGAGTTTATCCATCCATCCAAAAGAAAAGCTTCACTGTGACACAGTATGTCAGCAGGTAAGCTGGAAAGTTGAACAGAATGGCCCACACTTGGTTCATTTCTTTATGTGCACTGCATCTTGGTGACACTGAAGCCAGAGAAGATCCAGTTTATTGCAAGAAACAGATTCTGCAGTTTCAGAACCCATAAATCATTCCTAAGTCTTAATCTGTTCAGTTGATGCCATGAGTGGCGACCACACCTTTTACTGCTCCTAAGGATCTGGTCTGCTTGGCTGAACTTTTTCATGTTACCTGCAATACTGACTGAAGTCATTCAGGTCTTGGTTCTGCACTCTCTTTGCCAGCTCACCACTTAAGATGGAGCTTCCACCCTGCCTAAAAAGCTGACATATCAATGCTGAAAATTCATTCATCCCAAATGCAGCACAGATGAAATATTAGCACAAGCACTGGGAACTGTAAACCCAGAATGAATGTGAACTATTAGTATTCCAATATCAGCAGAGATGAGCTAGCCCACGTATGTGACTGCATTAGTGCAGCTGGTGATATCTGGCATGTCCTAGATGCTGGCTTATTCTCCTTGACTGTTTTACAGTCACCATATGGTGGTGAGAATAGCATTTAAGAAACTGTCTGCTTCCCAGGAGAGTTGGAAGCCTTGATTGTCTCACTCACTAAAACACTGAAAATGAAAACAGCAGAAATCCAATTCACAGTCTGCACATTCAAGACTTTATATAGATCTTTTGCTGATTGTATCTGAAAAGTTTGGCCCCTAGGCATTCTGACCCGCATTAGCAATAAAAGACAATTTAGTAAGATTAAAAAAAAAAAAAAACTCTCATCTAGGAATCTCTGCATCTCTCCCGTGCCAAAGCTGGCAAAATAAGCCTTGAGCAAATTTAATTTTAAATGTTTATAACACTGCCTAATTGGGAGATGTCAGAATAATATTCTTATGCATCTTTGCACATGATTAAAAGCATGATTGTCACTAACCAGATCAGAGACACAGCTGTCACAGGACCTTGGCAAACTGAGGTTTCAATTGCTCTAGGTGACCTTTGCAGAGGGATGCCCTTTACAAACACCTCTAATAGTTTTGGTTTATCACGTACACAAGAAGAGTTTAGTTAGCAGCTTCATCCATACCACACACTGTTAAATAATAATCACAATAAACTTTTAAAAATTAACAATTTTCTACTGAACTCTGCAGAATTTTTTAGAGCACTTCTAACTTTGAGTCTCATAATTTACCCTTGAAATTGCTTCTGGTTTTCTCCATAAAGGCAAAGCCTGCTTATGGTAAGCACACAGTAAGAACTCTGTAGGTAAGCTCTTATCAGACACTACCACAAACAGCAGGAAAGGTAATCCGGATATAATACTACCATAAAATTAATAGCAAATGGGAAGCAGATCCCAGAAAAGGAAAATAAGAAAGGATTTTCTACCAACTCTGCTATAACAAGCTCAATATTCAAGTCTCTGCCACTGCCTGTCAGTTGCCCTCTCCACACTACTCTGATTTCCTTTCCCCTTGTCACTTTCTCATCCTTTTGGGTTCTTCCAGGTTTTTCTATTTTTTAGGGAGCATCCAAATCCCCCCAGCACCCTTCCAAAACCTCTCCTTCAACCTCTCCTTCACATTTCCCTGTGAGCTCCATCTCCTCTTTCACCAGCTGCCTGCAAGTCCAGCCCTGATCTCATAGCACTGGAAAGAAACATGACCTGATGATATTAATAAGTGATAGCCAGGCCCTTTCTTTCCTTTTCATCTCCTCTTCTCTGTGTGAAAGTGATCTGCCTACTTTGAAGGCAGGGAGCAAGAGACCGGACAGCACTGCTCATCTGAAGCCCAGCTGACATCCGAACAACTTCACAAGTGAGCCGAGACCTTGCTTACCTCATCTGCTCCATGCCGGCACCTCAGGTGAAGATCACCCGAGAGGTCCATCTTGGGCACAGATATTCAGACCTGCCCTCCTAGTGGCATCCACTGAAGGACACTACTAGCAAATGCTGCTCTAAGTCGCCCAGGCAGATCTTTTCCCCCAAGGCTGTGATCCTGACACGTTTTATCTGGAGATGGGGGGTATTCATCCCTCAGCGGCTGCTGCTCCCTGGTCCTTTCCTCCTCAGTACTCTTTCTCCTAAAAGTCAATTAGATACCTAACTTATATCTCCTTTCTGGAGAAAGCAAAGGAAACAGACCATGACATGAAAGAGCAAAGAATAATTAAAGCGTCATAAAAGAAGTAATCTACACGATATTCTTCCCTCCCAGGACTTTCCCATGTAAAAAATCCCATGGGTTAGATGGTTCCAGCAGACTCCTGGAGCCATGGGAATGGCTGAGTGTGACGGACATAGAAAAACCTTGCAGATCCCGAAGTTGTACAAGGGCAGGAGATACCCTTAGGGTTGATGTGCCTGCTTATGGCACAGGATTAGGCTTATCACACAGGAAAAGCAACAACCTCCACCCAGTCTGACACGTCGTAGAGCTGAACTTGAACAGTTGAGCTGGGAGCAGAATTCAGGGAGCAGGAGGTGCTTGTGAACCTGAGCTCAGAGGCTGCATCCCTAGCGAAACCCTGACAGCTTCAATGCCACCAGCAAGACAGCAGCCTTTGGTGCAGGCTTTAATCAGACCCCTCGGGACACTGAAATGCAGTTACAGTCAGAGACGTGATACTGGAGAGCATCGCAGCATCCCATAGTTTGTCTCTCTCAGTTGCTTGCTCCAGTTTGCTCCATTTCTGAATCAAAAGGGAATTTTCTAATTGGCAGTGCTGAAAGCCACAAACTGAGAAAACAAGCTGAGCTATTTTTTGCTAAGGAAAAAAAAAATTAAAAAAAAAATAAAGAAACCCACAGACACACAGAGGTCTCACCCAATGGTAAAAACTGACCAGCTGCTTACGTGTGTAAGCAGCTGTATGCAATTTGTAGAGAACTGCATAGTTATAGGAGCTGAAGGAACAGGAAAAAAAATGAGTTGCCACAAACAGTAACATTATTTTTTTTCTTAACCACTCATCATCCCAGTGATTAAGGTCAATTTCTTTCCATTTTCTAGGGGATTGAACTAACCTAGAGGAATGTTGAAAAGAAGAAGAAAAAATAATAACCCTATGTTTTAACCCCATGATTTTGTTTACTAAGAGAGGGCCAGTTTTTAATTCACATTCTACAAGCATTCCCAAAAGAGCTAGACTGCCAAGAAGCTCCTCTTAGCCAAACCAGGAGAAAGGAAGCAAAGCCTGTGTAATGTGACTGCTGCTAAACAGCACCAAGCACATTTGAGGAGATTTTGATCCTGCAAGTTTCACGAACAACACACAAGTGAAATAAAAATATTTGATTATTTAATGCATTTTTTTCACTCAACTCTAAGAGCTTCTGCCAGAAATACCATTTCTGTGCATGAGGAGAGGAAAAAAAGAAAAAAGAACACACAGAGGCCTGCTCAGAGCTACTCAGCAGGCAGTTGTGGCCCAAATTTACTGTATTTTTCTGGTTTCAATTAGGGACCCGAGCCGGTGCTTTAACTCCAGAGTGAAAAGTTCTCTCTGGAAAGTCATGGCACATGCACAGTACCTCCCTTAGCATGAAATTAAAGCCTTACACAGGAATTTAGTAATTAAGAGATCAGTTCAGAGCATCAGTTCATCCCATCAGATAATCTAGCTTTGACTGGTGGCCAACATCTAATTCTTAAGAGACAGAAGAAAATAACCTTCAAAAGCACCTTCAGCTGTATTACTTCACAAAAGAGAAAAAAATGTCCTCATGACCTATGCAAACAGTCAGCTCATACCCTGCAGCACAAAATCTAATTACTATTCTCTTACCATGCATAGTTGCTAGTATTATTATTAGTCATAAAACTACTCAGCTTGCGAAAAAAAAAAAAAAATCCAGCCACATCATTTGCATCGACTCCTGTAGCACTAAATTAATGATGTTGAAACTACCCTGCTCACACATGATAGATATTACTTTACAAACAATGCTTTTTAAATTTGAGTAACTCCGTCACAATACTGGACAGAAAGAAAACAAGAGACTGATCAGGTTTTGGAGCCTTTTTGAATCCTGCTAGAACACCAACTTTAACTCTACCCTTTTCATGGCAAAACCAAAAACCTTACATTCTCTTAGCACAAGTAAATCTATTTCGTCCTCAGCCATAATGGCTATTTCTTCCCCTTGCTCTGTTTCATACCGCAGCATATTTTATGAACACTGAAGTGTACACAGTTAACTGGGCTGTTCGAGATGGAGACATAGCTAGGTTCAAGGCAACTGCCGAACTCTGAGTTTCCCTAGCTCTCTTCCATTTTTAAAACAAAATTGCTCTTTATCACATTGACTTCAGCATCCTAAGGATGCTGAAGCCTTCACCTTCCCTACATCTTAAATCTGCTGCAGCAAACAAGGCAGGCAGCTGTGTTGCTTAGCCACTTTTTTTTTACCACATAGCCTAATGAATAATTTCAGGGTCTCTTAACATCCTGGGCAGCTCCCTACATGACAGATTTCTAAAAAGGCTTGCTTGGATTTTCAGATCCAGGTAAACAGAGTCAAGTTTCCTGGTGAGCTTTCCCAAGAATTCCAGTAAGTTGGAGGGATTCAATTACCCGATGAAGGATGTATTGGTCTGGCTGTATCAAATATCACACTAGCCTAACTGTAATAAGGTTCTTATGGCCTGGTTTTGATCTCAGAGGCCCTGCGGTAAATCTGCAGCCACTCTCCTGAGCTGCAGAGTGCAGAGAACAGAATTTCACTCCCTGCAGTTTCTGACCTTTTTTATGCTCTGCTAGGTGTCGATCAGCAGGAAGCCATCAGAACGATTCATACTAAAATCAAGCTTTGAGGGCTCAGCTTTCAAACCCAGGTGCTATAAACCATCAAGTTCTTGTCCAAAGCAACACCGCTTCGCTGCAGCACGCCACATCCACCTCCTACAAAAACTACATATTGACTCTTGGGAAGGAGGCAGTCAGGTCCAGAGCCAGGAGCTCTGGCTATATCAGTGCAAACACCTCAGGAAACAGAGACTTTTGAGCCCAGCTTCTGGTGAGCACAGAGGACTTGCGGGTAGATGGTGGAGGTGAGGTGGGTCGTAACCTGGCAGCAGCACATGTCCCAAGGACAAGTCCCTGTGCCCTCTTGTCCTTCCAGCCCACAGCAGTGTCCGACACCGGCTGCTGCGATGCTGACACCTTCCTGCCACCGCAGTTCTTGTGCTGCTGTGGTGCAGACAGCCACACAACATGGCTGCTTAGCTCTTACATGGCCTTCTGCACCACAGACAGCCTGGCTGAGGTAAGGGCCTGCGGAGGCTCTGGAAACTGGAGGAGGTTCTTGGAACCAACTGAGAGTATTTGGCCTCTCGTGTAGGAAATACATTTACACAAACATGAAGGTAGACAGTTCCTCATCAGCTTCCTATCCCAGAGAGTGCCAGAGATTAGTTCATTCACCTTGGGGATGGTGCTGACCTGCTGCCTCTAGCCGTTCCGTCTCTGCTGCCCCCATCCCAGTCTTTCCCACTATGCACTAATCCAGACTGCTTTGTAGTTGTTTCCTTGGATGCTCATCTGTACCCTTAATCCTAGCTAAAGCTCTTGCTGTTTCCACTTGACTCCAGGCCTCCCTGTATCCTGTTCCCTTTGCACCCTATCCAGAGGGCAAAATCCTGGTCTGGCAGTTTCTTCATCAGTGCCCTCCCTAACATGCTGCTCACAATTTCATTCAAAATCTCTGTCTCCTCTAGCCTTTTTCCCCAAGCCATGTTCTTTCAAAAGCATCAGGTTGATGCATCTGAATTAATACAGATCTTATTCAAATTAACCAGTACAGTAACACTCTTACTTAGGCCTTCACAGTGGAAAATCATGCATGATCCTCCCAGGTCTCTCAATCCACACTAGCACCTGCCAAGTGTACCTACAGGGTAAAGAAAGGGCTCCATTTTGCTTTATTGGCATTTTGCCTCCACTTCCCTCAAGGTATTAAAGAATCAGCTGCAGTGAGCTCTGCTTTGCTCCACTTGAGATCAGTAGGATTTTTGCCGTTGACCTCCAGGGAAAACTATCAGACTTGCACAGTTCTGCTGAAATATATTCACAGGTGGCTGGAAATGCACAAACATTGTGGCTGGTGCTGGCTTCTATTCCAAATATAACCACATCCTCCTGACACCACATTTTCTGCTTTCTCAGTGCTAAACAATTTAGTCTGTCTCTTTACTGAGTATCTCTTGATTGTTCATTTTCTTAGACTCTGCCATTGCCAGGTACCAAGCAAAGTGCTTGAGATTCTTTATCTGCAGTTATGCTGGGAACACAAACAGGACTCCTAGAAATTAACGATTATTTTCCAGGATTTGGGGCTCTTATCTTAAACAGTGACATTCTTTTCACCTTAGTGAGCTACAAGTGACAACCCTTCAATCTCTTGGCAAATACCTCTGCCTGTTGAGATATAAGAGTTTCTTTAGGGATATGCCTGACACCTCTGTGTACTTACATACTTGCCCGCATTTGAGAACTACAGAAACATCTTGAGAGAGAAACAGGAAGATCTTGTAACTTTAGTTAAATAAAATTGGATTAAGAAAGCTTTTGTTAAACAACTGAGGAACAGGATGCTAAGAAGAATATGGGCTAAGAAGAATAGAGAACATTCCCCTAATTAATTACAAACTCTAAATATACATGTGTCTCCGGGTACAGTTCCAGTCTTGATGAGGTGTATACATTACAGCCAGACACTTCCTTATTAGGAGCTGCTTGATAATTCAGCGTGTAAAGCCCCAAAATGGGAACAGCCAAGAATGCTGCCCATCAGGACTAGGAAAAGCTGTACAAAAGTCCTGGATGAGTTACACTGAGTAAGCTGAGAAAGAGAACAGCAAGTGATTTTGTAGACTGCAAATACATCATCTGTAGTCTGCTGTGCTCTCCTTATGGGCAAAGGGGCTGCCTTTTTCAGTTCTGCTATGCCAGACAAGTTAGCTTATCATAACCACGACATGCACTGAGGTGCAAACAGGCACATGTGTAGACACATTTAGTTGGCTGCGTTGTATGTGGTAGGAAAGCGAAGACTGTGCAGAGGAGAAGAAGAGAGGGAAGGTAGGCA
>JAUBOD010000819.1:1561224-1592634 GCA_032353885.1 Nothura maculosa | reverse complement strand
TGCCCAGGGAGGTTGTGGAGTCTCCTTCTCTGGAGATCTTCCAAACCCGCCTGGATGCCGCCCTGTGCCACCTGCTCCGTTTAAGGAGCAGTCAAAACCATTTGCAGTTGTGTTGGGGTAAACTGCTGCTCTGGCAAACATTCCAACAGAGTAAACACTTCAGTTTCCATAGGCTTTTGCACACTGCAGTGTGATGGATTAATGACTGTCTGTTAGCTGATAATACAGAAGCATCCCCTTTGGGAATTACAAAGAGAAATCTCTATGCCTTATATTTTCGATTGCTGACTTTTTAAAATCAGTCTATAAATTGAGGATTCATTTTAAGAGGACAGAACCGTGGTTTACCATTTCTGGTATTCCTCTGTTATCTGTGGTCTTCTATAGGTCAAGAAAGTGATTTTCAAAAGTGTTACAATTGTGATAACTTCGGCTGCAAATTTCTTTTCCTCTTATATTCCTTTGTATTAGGTATACAGGACCAATCAATGTGCTGGCGAGTTTGTTGTGACTTTTCCTCGTGCCTATCACTCCGGATTTAACCAGGGATACAACTTTGCTGAAGCTGTGAACTTCTGCACTGCTGACTGGGTCTGTTCTTTTGTTTGTTTGACATGCCTCTGTGAGGTGACCTTTACAAGGGGAATGATAGTGCCTTGTTTATTTGAAGGATAGTCTTTTATGTTGCATCATATGTTTTATGTTTATAGTTCCAGGTACAACAGTTAGACTGATTTGAGTTTACTTTACAAAAAATTATTTTGATGAGCACATAGCTCTGAACAGCATCCAACCAAAACTTTTGAGTACAGCCTTTCTTTTAGGCAATTCATCTAAGCTGAAGGTGATATTTCATATGTCCTTTAGGTAGCATTTCTTTGATGCATCTTTCTTGATTGGTATAGATTAATACCAATACCACAGATTAATATACTGTGTTGAATACCACATAACTTATTTTGTGTGAACTCACTGCAACTTGTAGTTAAATCTCTGCTTGTTTTAATAACCATGCCACAGCAAAGCATAATTTAACATGGATTCATCAGTAAGATCTCTAGAGAAGTGTGTGCTAGTGCTGTTCAGGGCTAACACTAGGAAGCTCAGATCTCATCCTTGCTTTATTCATTTAATTTCTGTTGATCTATTAAAGTGGGACTTTTAGTCCTCAATCCTTAATCCGAAAATTTTAGTCATTAATCAGAGTAGCTGTCTGCAGGCTTGTTGTAGTGTCACAGTGTTCTTGTTTTCTCCTCTACCCATTATGTAATCTGTTTATAGCCTCTGGGGAATCTGCAAAACTCGCATTAGCCATGTGAGATTTCCTTTGCTTATGTAAAATATAACCCAGAAATCTACGTAGCCAAAGCCTCTAGTGTGACTTTTTTTTTTCCATCTCCAAAAAGAATCAAATAGCGATGTTAGTTGTGCTGAATTTTAGACATCATGCAGTTAAACGTCTTAAGTCCAAGCACAGGCAATCCATTTCAACCTAGCCTGATCCAGAGGCAATCCCTTTCCCCCTAGTAGAGGTCATCTTTACAGTATCAGTTTCTCTCCATTGACAGTAAGAAGAGCTTAGGACAGCTCTTAAACTTATACCTGAAAGTTAGGCTTGTGAGTTTATGAAGGGTGACTCCCACTCAACATGAATGTCCTCTTTGAACTTTTTGTTTTTGCTGTGACATGATTTGATGTCTATTGCAAGTAACTCTCTCTCATAAGATATTACTATGTTTCTGAGATGCTTTCCTCCAAGTTTTGCAGAGGGAGAGAAAGTGGGAGATAAGAGCTGTTCTTGGAATGTCTTCCCAAAATGATGTGATTTTGTATCCATGAATGTGGATTTTCTCTTTTTTCTTTTCTTTCCACTAGCTCCCCATTGGCCGTCAGTGTGTGAGCCACTACCGACGGCTGGGACGTCATTGTGTCTTCTCCCATGAAGAGCTGATCTTCAAGATGGCTGCAGATCCAGAGAGCTTGGATGTAGGGCTTGCTGCCATGGTCTGCAAGGAGATGACTCTAATGATAGAGGAAGAAACACATCTAAGGGAGTCTGTTGTACAGATGGTGAGTAGAAGAAAGAAACCTTTCTCTCTCTACTTGCAAAAGGAAAATGGAAATGCTCCCCCTTCATTTCCTGCATCTTTATCAAGTGTTGAATGTATTTATTTCTTTTTATTAGGGAGTGTTGATGTCTGAGGAAGAGGTGTTTGAGCTGGTTCCCGATGATGAGCGGCAGTGCGCGGCCTGCAGGACCACGTGCTTCTTGTCGGCTCTTACGTGTTCTTGTAATCCCGAGCGTCTCGTGTGCCTCTACCATCCGTCTGATTTGTGTCCCTGTCCAATGCAGAACAAGTGTCTAAGGTACCTATTTTTTTCTCTTTTTATCCACATGTGATCTTTTCCTGGAGAACCATGATTAGATACAACACTAGCTGCAATTTTGCCATCTTTGGACTAGAAACAATATTTTTATCCTCTTTTTTAGTTTCCTGTTCCCAAGGCAAGGGGTATTATACAAGTTCTGTCTCTCTAGGCTCGTTTTAGCTGCAGAATCTCAATATAAGCAGTACACAGGCTTTTGTATGAGCATATAATATCCCTGTGTGATTTTTTTCCATATCTTCAGGTACCGTTACCCCCTAGAAGACCTTCCTTCTCTGCTCTATGGAGTGAAAGTGAGAGCACAGTCCTATGACACTTGGGTCAGTAGAGTTACAGAGGCTCTGTCTGCCAACCTCAACCACAAGAAAGGTCAGAGTTCTGTTGTCTGTTGGAGGAGTTCTAGGAGAGCCTACTTCTATTTTCTGTGCTCATTTGATGAGACTGATGGTGGTATTTTTCCTCAGTGGAAAAAAGAGCTAATTTGAAAGCGTATAATATAACACATTATTGTGCATTTCAAATTGAAGTAGGCTGTCAGAACCTTGATTGAAGATTTTAGAAACATTCTGAAGTGTCTTATTTCTGCTTACAAATTATTTACATGCTGTTTTTACAGATGTGATTGAGTTGAGAGTGATGTTGGAGGATGCTGAAGACAGGAAATATCCGGAGAACGATCTTTTCCGCAGGCTCCGAGATGCTGTGAAAGAGGCAGAGACTTGTGCTTCAGTGGCACAACTGCTTCTGAGCAAAAAGCAAAAACACAGGTAGGACAGCATTTTTTTTCAGTTGATTCAGTGTCTTGCTCCTTGCTTGGATCTGGAGATGCCAGAACCCTGAGATCTTAACTTCCAACTAACTTATACTGTGTTTCCCTTTAGTCCTGGGGTTCACCCAGAAATAGGAGGGTAGATATAGTACCACAAGGGCCCAAATGTGGACTTGGGTTGTATTAAATGTACTGTTTCTAGCTGACTACTGAAATATAAAATACTTTGAGAGGGCTTGTGTTTAGTTGCTTGTCATAAATTTCTCTGACTGTATGGAAGAATAGTAGGGCAGAACAACTCCAAGAAAAAGTGTTACGGAACTAAGTCTTGACTTGCTTGAGGAATGTTATATTCTAAGTGATTATTTGATGAGTTTCCAGGATTCCTCCAAGAAGCATAAGGAAGAGAGAGGAAATGGCAACTGTGAATGGTGTAAAGCTTGAAGGTGTTCTGGGGGGCAAAGAAAAGGACTTGTGTAGTCTGAGGACAGTTGTGTGCTGAAGAGCAGTATGTTAAAGACTGGGATATGAGCACTTGCTTAAGATTTTGAATCCTTTTTGAACAGTGTTAGGAAATTTAAATTTAGAGGTCACCCTCAGCTGCTTCTTTAACATTTATATCCATTTCTAAAACACAATAACATTTACATGGAGGATAAGGTATATAAATAAACTAAAAATGAGGCTGGAGGCAGAGCAACTCGGCAAGGATTAACGCCCTGTAAATCCAGTCTAGAGCAGCTCAAGTAGGTCTGTTCTTCGTACATCTGGTTACAGACAAGCCTGAAAATGGGTAACATGAAACTATGACAACGTGTCCCACATCCCAGCGTGTGTCATCCCGCTGTTGGAAGCGACACCGCTTTGTAGGCGTGAGCCATTGTGTCCCCTTGCACAAGGGCTGCCCTGGGGTGGCCCGTGTCTACCTGAGGTGCCCAGGTCCTTCTGGGTCTCTCTGTGACAGTTTGCAGGGTCTTTGTGTTTTTTCCCTCCTCTCTTGTGAGTTTTAGATATAGGATAATTTTCTTTTACAGTTAATGTTAGTTTTACCTTTACAATTAGGATTAAGAGTGTTGAGAAGTTTAATTTTGTTTTCCTTCAGTATTCTCTCCATAATAGTGTAGATTAACTAGCAGGGAACTAACCAGTGTTCAAAAATCTATCCTGCTTGCAAAATGGTTGGCCCTGCCAGTGATATTTTTATCAGGTGTTTAATTTGGGCAGCGTGTCATTAATAAGTCTTTTTACTGCTTTCATCAGGCTTGTTACACTTGTTCCAAATGATTCTTAATGGAAATGTCTTTGCAGTAGGCGTAGCAATCTCTTGCTTTTGCAAAGCCTCTTCTTGGCTTCAAGAGGTACAACTCTGAAAAATAAGATTTCTTCTGAGAGCTTGTTGCTATTAACACATGCAGGATTTCTTGTTCGTGCCTGTCGTGGCAATCAGTTTCTCAAGCTGCCTTGAGCAAGCGGGAACAAATCTCCACATGGCTCTTGGAAACAGCTTTCCTCCTCTAGCTGAACAGAAAGAGGCTATTTGCTGAAATAATCTCCTTGGGAATGTGTGACTGCTATGAACTCCTAGAGATAGGTTGTGTCAGGGTTACTTTGGCCCTGTATTTTTGATGCACGTAGTTATCTCCATACCATGGTCAGAATTGCTGTATGCCTCTTGCTCAAAAGTCTTACTGCTGACCAAAGTTTGACTGAAATTTGGATATCGCTGAGGGTCTCCTTGTCAATTCCATACCCTTGGCTTTATGAGATGGCTGTCATGATTGCCATGAATTTTCATCATGATCATTTGATTCAGCATCCTTAAAGCTGGATCTGTCTCTTGCCAATGGAGTCCATGGCTCAAGTTCAGAAGATGCTCATCTCTGGTAATGGGAAGGACCTGCTTCCTCCTGGACTGTTTCCATTTCGACGTTTCTGGCATAGGCTTCTCTGTCCAAGAGTGTGTGCTATATTTTTGTTTTGAAGATTTTTCTTTTTCTCTATGTTCTCTTCTATGTGACGGTGAGATCCTATTATAGATCTTTTTTTCAGAAAGGCCTTGTTTTTGATTTCTATTTTCATAAATACCCATGACTTTCTCCTTGTTGTCTGATCAGTCTCAGCTTTTGGAAGGCTCCTCACTCTGTCTTTTTCCCCCCTTTCTTTCACTTTCCACACTTCAACCATCTTGAATTACTTTCTTTGAAGCCCTTGAACCTTTCATTTATGGTTTATATAATTGCATGTTACTCTTGTATAGTCTGTTCACAGTATTCTGGTTGGGAGCCATTTCAGCCTGTGTAATTTTGCCTGAACCATTTGCTTTTAGAAGCGAACACTGATCATTTAACCAGTCACATGTGCACCTTGGCATAGATTTAGGGCTATGCCCAATATTCTACCAAAAAGAGATTGGAATTTTTACTGTAGTCAAAATCTAATGTTTCTGCTGCAGAAACTGATCTCCATTCTTGCTGCCTCCTTGGCATGTTCGTCTACCTATTCAGAACCCAGTTCTCTTGAAGATGCTTAGTGATACTGCATTTTTCCTGAGCTCTGAAGTAATGAGAGATGCGTGGAGTGTCGAGGGAGGTTGTTGTTTTTGTTTTCTTAACTTCTTTGTCGTCTGGGTTGTTTTCCATCACTAGGAGTAAATCCAGGGTAGCAATCTTCCCTCTCACATAATCTTGTCTAACTGTGGCCTTCTATGCCTACAGCAGACAGAGCCAAGATAGTGGAAGAACACGCACCAAGCTAACCATGGAGGAGCTGAAAGCCTTTGTCCAACAGTTATTCAGCTTGCCCTGCGTTATCAGCCAGGCCCGACAAGTAAAGGTAGGTTTACATCTACTGCTTGGGCATGTTGTATGTGAATTTTTTTTACAGATAAGATGACCTGGTGACAAGGGCTGATAGATCTGTATACTTTTAACAGAGCCCTGCACTGGCAGAGGTGAATTGAATTGAGTTCTTTGATTTCAAACTTTTAATAATAAGCAATTAACTGTGTGTGTCCATAAGAATGATAACATGCGTTCCCATGTGTTTTCCTGCTTGTTTGCAAGGATGATTCTGTATGGGCAAAGCTGGTGGTTGTCCTTTTATGCTAGTAGAGCCAGAGCAGCTCAATAGGAAGGGCTCAGCCTAACAGTGAAAGCTTGGATGTCTGGTGCCTTTTGAGATACTCTAAAGCATTCTGTGTAGGGTGTTGCAAATGGCACTCGGTACTTAGGTGCCTATTACAGTGAGCATGGTCAAAAGTGCTGATCTTCCTGTATCTAAACCAGGTAAGGGATCTGTCTGCTCCTGTCTAGGCCACCTGGATTTATCTTAGCAAACCAGTTACTGCCTTTACAGGGTTGTTAAGACTGCTTTTAGAAACAAATTTCCTGTTAAATCCTGCTCTTTTTGTACCTGTCTATAAACTGCTGAAGGTTACACTGATGTGCTTTTTAGGGAAGAGTGAAGGCTTTACCACATCAGTGATTCTTCAGTTGAATATCTAAGTACTTCTCAGCCTTCCCTTCATCTGTATGCGGGGCCTGTGCAGCTTGTTTCTTCATGTGTAATTTTGCACCTGTCTTTGAATGAATCTCTACTAATAAGTGATCCGGATCATGCCGATTCCCCTGACTGCTGTTTTCATTTATCACTCTGGCAGGCTGTATTGTATCAAGTGTTTTCAGCAGTGATCTTATTTGCTTCTGTCGTTGATGAAATGTTAAATAATGTTTTGGCGTCCTAACCAACTTCTAAAAAAAACCTTCAAGAAACATCCTGCATAAATAATGAATTTTCATCTTGAGAAAGACTTATTGAGATGTATCTGTTAACTGTTCGTTAACCTTCATGTTCTCTAGCAGTTTTAATGAGAATGTTGCCTGTCCCCAACTCCTGTAATTATAAATGCATTACTATATGTGCAGTTACACTTATATAACCAAATATGTGGTTTAAAAATAATAATGTTGCTTTGGTAAGAAACTGTTTGTCTATAAAATACTTACAAGTGTTAGTTGGCTATGTCTTAATCCATGAATTCTATATTGACATTTCCGTGGTAGTTTATTGTTGATATTGTGCAGAGACTTAATACTTTATGTCTCCATGTCTTTATGGTCTTGACATATTGTTCCTGAAAACGCATTATCTTCAGAGAACTCTCCAGCAGTCCTGGATTCCCATTATCCAAGCTCTTGACAAAAGTCTTTATCCTTTGAGGATGTTCTTTAACATGGTCTCCAGTTGCTAATGGAGTGGAAAGTATATTATCATCCTCATATGATGTGAAGATTTTGCAGCATTTCTTTCCAGATGAAAAATAGGAATATTTACTGAGCATTTTCTGCCTCATGAAATGTTACCATCTTTTATTAATGGACCCATAAAATTGCTAAGATTTCTTTTTCTAATGCATTTAACACCTGCTTCTAATGTCCTCAGTTCTGTCATCTGTATATTATCTCTTAATGCCTTTAATTATCTTTGCTAATTTTCTAATGGTTTGTTGATTCTTGTTTAGTTATTTTCTTCATTTGATAGATAGTTATTAGGGCCTTTAGGCCATATTATAAACTCTTCACAATTTTAATTCATATTTCTATCTAAACTTTTCCTCCCAACTAATCTGTCTTATTTTCTTCAGCCTTAGGAAATTAGTTTGTTGAAGTGCTCTATGCATGCTCATGTTTTTGAAGCTTCAACATCATCAGTAACCCGTAAAATAGATAAATACACAATTTTACAGTTTAAAATTATAGCCTCTTAGCTTATTGAATGAAGTCAGCTAATGATCATTTATGCCTAAGCACTCGCTAACTTTGAGGATGGCATTTGAATGCAATTATCCGTTGTAGAGAATAGCAAAACAATTATGTCATCTTGGATGATGAGTATTTTCTAACACAAAAGGCATTGTGATTATTAAACTGTAATAATTTAGTGTTGTCAGTATGAAGCATTCAGCTTCATATGTTTCCTAAATCAAAATCCTTAAAATGTGGATCTCCTTCTCTTTGTTGGTAAATGCCTTTTCCTTGAGACAGTTATGAAAAACTGCATCAGACGTGAAGAGCAGTGAACTAAGGGTTAGGAAGCCCAGGCTTTGCTTCTCATTGTGCTGCTGACTTGCTATCAATAATATGTCTTTTTGTAAGAGACTCAGGCATGAATTAATTGAATGTGTTGACTGAATGTCCTTGAATGAATCTCCTGCAGGGATTCTTTCCCTTCTCTTTGTTATTGGTTTTTTTTCATTGTGATGCCAAAAGGCACGTAAGGACAAGGAGAATTGCAGTAGTACAGTTGGGTTTTTGTAAAAACTATCTTCCTTTGTCAAATGTTTTTTCATTTACACTTCTTTCCTGTATAAGCTAAAACTATTAAGTGGTGAGCATGCCTTGGGCCATTAGTCACTTTAAACTTGACCATCATTCTTTTAGTGATCTTTTGATGCTCATGTTCCTGTGCAACTCTGACCTGTTCTTTCTCCTCAAAAAGTAGAGTTCTGGTGTGTATTATCATCATTAGTGTCTTTGACCCTAGTCTGAAAGGATGATTTGTATAAGGTCCTCCGCTCTTTTTAAAAAGTAGTGTTCCCTGGGCATTGTTTCCTGGGGATCTGTAAGGAGGTGAAGATGCACAATTTTAGTTGCAGACTTTGATGCAACTAAGATGCAGTATCTGAGATGGAGCCAACTCAGTTTAGTCTCTTACCTACATCTGTCTGACTTCATGGCCTGTGACAACCCAGATGATGAGGTAGCAGCTCTTACTCATTATTGGCTGACTTCTTCACTACTAGTGCATCCTCCTTTCTGTTTGATTCTGTGTGCTTTTCTCCTGATTGTTTTTACTATATATTCCTTCAGAATCTGCTTGATGATGTAGAAGAATTTCATGAACGTGCTCAAGAAGCTATGATGGATGAAATCCCAGACTCCTCCAAGCTGCAGGAATTGATAGACATGGGCTCTGGTCTCTATGTAGAGCTTCCTGAACTGCCTAGGCTGAAGCAAGAACTGCAGCAAGCACGTTGGTTGGATGAGGTGAGATCCACCCTCTTGGATCCTCAGAGGGTCACCTTAGATATGATGAAGAAGCTGATTGACTCGGGTGTTGGCTTGGCACCACATCACGCTGTAGAGAAGGCCATGGCTGAGCTGCAGGAGCTGCTTACAGTGTCCGAGAGGTGGGAGGAGAAGGCCAAGGTCTGCCTGCAGGCACGGTGAGTGTTCCTAGGCATATCCTTCCTATGTGTCACCCTCTTGGGAATCTTGGCCTTTTTTGAGGAGTATGAGAAGCAGGGGCTTTGAAATGTTAATGTGTTTCTTTACCTCCCAGCAGTTCGATGCTGTTTCTTTGCCCAAGAGTTGACTTAAGGTTGGTAATGAGATACTGAAGAGTTAGTAACCTCTTGGGTTGGACAGTGGCAGGAGGGTGCCAGTGTTGCCACTATCTTTGCTATTCTTTAAAACAAAAAGCACAAACTCCACATACTGAGTATGCGACAAAAGCCACCTCCTTTATGTGAAGGGATTCTGACACTGTGCCCTATGGTCACACAGAGCCCATCAGCTCTTTTTCCTTTGCTCTTGTCTGGTAGCAGTAGCATCCTCCACAAATAGAGCCACGGTGTCACACACTGCAGGGCAGTACCCAAGTTGCACCAGCAGCCTGTGAGGGTCACGGCTCTGGTTGACTGGCATTTGGAGAGAAGGCTGGAATCAGGTTTTTCTTGCTCTAGACCACGCCAAAGCATGATGGCTCTGGAGGGCATCGTGAATGAAGCAAGGAACATCCCAGCTTACCTGCCCAATGTGCTGGCACTGAAAGAAGCCCTGCAGCGGGCTAGAGACTGGACAGCCAAAGTGGAGGCCATTCAGGTAGGGGTTGCAGCAGGGACTGGAATTTACTGCTTGCTTCCTTTCAATTAGACTTGCCCTCTCTTCCTAGCCATTCTGACCACAAAGGTGACCAGGAGGAAAAACTTGCTGTAACTTTTAAGTCTGCTTACTTTACTTGCTGTCCTTGAATTCCCTTTCCTTGTTTCTGTGCTGCTGTTTCCCCATTGACTATCCAATTTCTGTTTCACTTATTTTAGTGCATTTCATGAGGGCTATAAAGGTTGACAATTTTATTATGATACAAACAGTAGAAGGCCCTTATTTAATACTAAAGCTGCTTTTCAGTGATGCTATGTGGAACATCCTTAGTTGTGATGGGAGCTGTTTTGCTCACAGATTATTAGCAGCTTGCTATGGAATTGTGTGTGGGGTCCCTCCTGCCAACACTCTCTTCTTCTTTTGCCATTGCTAATGTGTTAATTAAGATATAAGATGTAACAGCACTGGTAGATGCAAATGTCAGTTTGAAATAGATGTATGTATTTATTTAGTACCCTATCCAAATGATTCAAATGTGGTCTGAAAGGGACCTGAGTTTTGTGATATTTGTAGGTCTTGACCTCTGGACTGCAACTATTATTCTTCTATCACCTGTGCTTTGGGAATTGAAGTGAGATTCCTAGCTGATTTCACATCAGCTTACTGTTAACCAAATAGATATAAACCAACCATTTGGAGATGAAATAATGTCTTATTCCCCAAGTCAGCTGGCCAGGTCTAGGGCTGTTAAAAGAGAAACTGTATAAGTTAGAGGACTAGATTTTGAAGGGACCAGTAAGATTGAAACCCTGCCCTTCTTTTCAAGCCTTTGGAAACCCGTTAATTAAACAGGCCATTAATTACCATGGTGAAAGCTATAGTTTAGCAGATTATCCTTTACCCCAGAATGGCAGCAACTATGCGTACCTGGAGCAGCTGGAGAGCTTGTCTGCCAAAGGGCGCCCCATCCCGGTGCGGCTGGACGCGCTGCCGCAGCTGGAGTCGCAGGTGGCCGCGGCGCGGGCCTGGAGGGAGCGCACGGGAAGGACCTTCCTCAAGAAGAACTCCAGCTACAGCCTCTTACAGGTGAGCAGCACACGGGGATCCCTGCGGGCGAGAGGGAACTGCCGTTCTGGTTAAAGTAAATATTGATTTGTAATGAAAATTTCAGCTATTCTGAAGTTGAATCGCAGGAAGATGAATCAGGCAAAATCTGTGTTTCACCTGATGTTCATGATGTTCACCTGGTGTCTGATGTTTGGACAGCCCTAACTGTTACTTTTCAAGAAACAACTTAAAACTATATTTTTTGAGGAGGAAGGAAATGTGTGAGGAAATGTTGTGTGAGCCCAGGAATACAGAGCTGAAAGGGAGCTGTCTTACTGATGGATGCTAAGTTTGCTCCACATTATTTTTAAGAAACTTATGAAATATCAAATTATTTTTTTAGAATTTGTCGGTTTCTGTTTATTTCACTTCAGTGAGATTGACTGCATGCTTTATTATTATAGAAATCTTTCATATATTTTGAAGATCAATCATTTCTTCTTGACACAGTTTCCTTATTTAGGGAAAACAAATCCAACTGTTAACTCATTCGCCTAGATGATGTTTTTCAGATGCTCACCTTGTACCTTATTGCTAGTCTCTGCAGTTTGTGTCCTCTTCTAGTGTGATGTCCAAGACCACATAGAATCCTCCCACAAGGGCTTCTGTAGTGCTGAGTAAAATGCAATCATAAGCTTTTCTATCTCAAAGGGGATAACACTTTAAAATTTCTAAATGAATTTGCTGCTTTTGTAGTTATTTCACATCAGTTTTTGTTCAGTTTCTGATGCAATCTATGTCCATTTTTTTTCAGTTACATTTTTCTAACTAGTTGTTTCACTGTGCCCTGGTTTTGCTTTTGACTTTGTTTTCCTAAGAGTATCAATTTTCACTTTGTATTTAATTTAATTTGCTAGATTTCATATTTCAGCATACCTTCCGACTAATCAAGATTATTTAAGGTATAATCTTTGTCCTTTGGTGCACATGCAGGCTGTCACGGTTTGATTTTATAAGGTTTATAGGATTTCGGGGGGAATATTTTAAGTCATCGAATTGCAGATGTAAATATCAAATAATTGCAGGTCTTTCAGGTCTTTCAGACCTGCAGTTGATTAAAACTGCCTAAAGTGAAAGAAAACATATTGATATCTTACTGTGCACAGTTTTGCAATTATCTATATATATAACATAATCTAAGTTGATTTTCTAGCATAATGAAAATGCAGTGGTCTTCAAATAGACCAAATAGCTTTTGTGCTGTTTTTTGTCTTAATTCTTATGTATGAAACACTTTTATCCCTTTCTGATCATTTCTTCTCTTCTACCCCTGATCGAGTCAAGTATCAAAGATACTCGATTACTGAGAATGTTTTCTTTGCTGTTGTGTGACTGTTGCAATACAGATATTCTTAGGTATGTGCCTTAAATCCTAGCCTAGGTTAGAACTTCCATCTTTTTCCATTGACTGGCATCCTTGCCTCTGACTGTGTGTGTTTTCTTTGTGGTTCCAGGTTCTGAGCCCTCGGACTGATATTGGTGTTTATGGGAGCAGTAAGAACAGGCGGAAGAGAGCAAAGGAGTTGATGGAGAAGGAAAAGGAGAAAGATCTGGACTTGGAATCCCTCAGTGAACTGGAGGATGGGCTGGAGGAGGCCAGGGACACCGCAGCTGTGGTAAGGAGCACTGAAAGGTAGTGTCTCCTGATATGGGGGTTTAATAAATTTGTCTGCTAATTTTTGTAGAAAACTGACAAGTGAATCTCACTGAAGCAAATAGCTCTCCATGGTGTCGTTGGTGCAGGCACACAGTTCCACTTGAATTGTAGTGAAAGTAGAGGGAAGCACAGCTCAGAGCAAAAAGTGCTGACATTTAATATGTATCTGGCTATATAAAAGACTTGAATGTTTTCAGGTTAATACATGCAACCATTCAGTTAATATTATTAATATGCTTAGATAAAACATTAAAGTATCTAGAACATGGTATTGATCTGTCTTCATATCAAAAGCGTATTTAGCTAGGTGGCTGCAGTTGCCAACCTGAATTAAATTACATTTCAAATTGGCTTGAGAATTGTTCCATTCATTACTTCTTAAGATTTGAAATTGTTAATTTATTGATCTAATTTAGCAAACTTAATTTTATTCTGAATTCTCTGACTACAGAGAGCGCTTGACGTAATGTGGGAAGTCTTTTTGCTAAGGTGATGACATTCTTTATTTCTTCATAAAAAATGAGCAGGATTCCCAAAACACAGAAAATATTGAAGGATTTGGTCACAAAAAGTTGGTGGGGGGCAGAGTGAGGGAAGTTATGTGGTGGGGGAAGACTTCTCTGTTGGAGGGATGTGCACGTAGGTTTTTGGGAGAATTTGCTGATGTTTGGGTGTGATAACAGTGATAACAAAGAAAATGTATGCAGGCTCAGTCATCTGGTTTCTATGTGTCACTTGTAATATGCCTTGTTATAGTTAGTATCATTGAGTCACTGAGGAAATGTGAGTTGTTTCAAGAACAATGTATGAAGCTCCTGCTGCAAAGTCTGTTTTGAAACTATCAGCTATTGCGTAGTCTTGGCAGATAGATGGTGGGAAGTGATTTTGATTTTTCTTCCTGGAATAAAAATCTCTTCTTCCGGTGACCTTGTAATAGCTTGAATTACCAACTTAGATAAAACTTGAGAAAGTTTCCATTTGTGTAATATCTGTTTCAGATGGACTTAGCAGGGCATTGAGAATTTTTTTTAACTGAAATTTTAATTAGATTGCACAATTTCTAAATTTGGGGCTAGTTTTACTAGGTAGACTTTGTGGTATGTGTGTCTTCTTTTTTTTTCCTTTTCCTTCATTCCTAATATGTGAGCGTGAAGATCATGGCCTGTTTCTGTCTTTTGCTGGCCAGGTGGCTGTATTCAAGGAGCGAGAACAGAAGGAGATTGAAGCCATGCATGCTCTCCGGGCAGCCAACCTGGCCAAGATGACCATGGTGGATCGCATTGAAGAAGTCAAGTTCTGTATCTGCCGCAAAACAGCCAGCGGGTTCATGCTGCAGTGCGAGCTGTGCAAGGACTGGTTTCATAGTGGCTGTGTGCCCCTCCCCAAAACAAGTTCTCAAAAGAAGGGCTCGAGTTGGCAGGCTAAAGAGGTGAAGTTCCTGTGTCCGCTCTGCATGCGTTCCCGAAGGCCCCGGCTGGAGACCATTCTGTCCCTCCTGGTGTCCCTGCAGAAGCTGCCCGTGCGGCTGCCGGAGGGGGAGGCGCTGCAGTGCTTGACAGAACGGGCCATGAGCTGGCAGGACCGAGCACGACAGGCTTTGGCCACCGAGGAGTTATCCTCTGCTTTGGCTAAGCTCTCTGTGCTCAGCCAGCGAATGGTGGAGCAGGCAGCCCGGGAGAAAACGGAGAAAATCATCAGTGCGGAGCTGCAGAAAGCAGCAGCTAACCCAGACCTGCAGGTAGGCGTGGTATTATCTTGCTCTCTGCTGTGGTAGCCCTTCAGTGTGCATGGAAATGCCTTATCTTTCTGCGAGAAGCCTGAAGGAAAAGGGAGTGCAACTCGAGGCTGGGAATAACACATATCCAAGTTACCTGGAGCAGTGGTTCTCAGTCTTCTTCATCCATGGTTTGCTTCATGCTTTTCCAGACTTCTCCAGGCAGAGCCTTGCTCCTTTGTCCTCACTTCCAAATAACAACAAATGTTAAGAAACATTGATTCAAATATAGTAGGGAGCTAATATTCTGACAATGACGAAGCAATGGCTGCTTTGGCACCCAAATTCCATTTCCCTCTGAAAGAAGCAGAGGTAGAGTTGCCTGTAACTTCTCAGAGTTATTCTGTAGGCATTCAGTGCCTTGTTAATAACTTTTAGTGAGGACTAAAGACAAGCACTGGGACTTTTACAGGGTGCCTGTTCATCTTGAGATCAGAAATCAGGTGGTGGTTGAAAAAGTAATGTGTACAACAACAGGATATATTGGATAGTAATGAAGAGCAATGTCTTTGCTTTTTTAACCTTACCACTCAAAAAAACAGAAGAGGAGAAAAAAAATGTGTATTTTCTTATCTTCCTTTGCACCTTGCTGCTGTTGGGCTTTTCTGTGATTATCTAGGCAGTTCTGCTGTGGCCCAAAGAGCATTATTTTCTTTGCTGCTCACTCTTGCTTAAACTGTTACGCAGATTTGCCTGGAGGTTTTATTGTTTCACAGTATCACAGTGTCTTCAAGGTTGGAAGGAACCTTTAGAGATCATCTAGTCCAACCTTCCCGCTCAAGCAGGGACACCCAGAGCATGGGGCACAGGGCGGCATCCAGGCAGCTTGGGAAGACCTCCAGAGAAGGAGACTCCACAACCTCCCTGGGCAGCCTGTGCCAGGGCTCTGGCACCCTCAGTGAAGAAGTTCCTCGTCACCTCTAGATGGAACCTCCTGTGCTTCAGCTTACGTTTCATTCTTGTATTCCATTTGTCTTTCAGGGGCACTTGACTAGTTTCCAGCAATCAGCCTTTAACAGGGTGATAGGCAGTGTGTCCTCATCCCCACGACAGACCTTGGATTATGATGATGAAGAGACAGATTCTGATGAAGACATCAGGGAGACATATGGCTATGAAATAAAGGTAAGCGGAACAATAGGGCTTCTCTGCATGGAGTTAATCCATTACATCTGCTTTCTTATTAATTCACTGTCATCCACAGTGCTTTTTTTTTTTTGTATTTTAAAGCTTATCTGCATACATTCTGACTTGGTTCCTGTTGTGAAAGAGTATTTTTGATTTTATCTGAACATCTTAGATCTGGAATATTGTAAAGTTTTGTAGCATTTTTAGTTAGAATCCCCAAGTTCTGTAACTGAATTTTAGATGTTGTTTTTTTGAGCTAAGTAAAAAGCTACACCTCTGTCAGGGCTTTTGTAGCCACAGGCAATTATCCATCCTCTGCAGTGTTACAGACTGCATTATCTTTGTGCCATGGTTAAACATGTCACATACCAAAAATATAAACAGTAGCCTGCATGGGGAAACATTCATCAGATTTTACTACAACAAAGAATCACTTTGTGTAAGAATTGTAAAAGCTTAGGAATCAGGAAGCCTTCCTCCCTTTCTCTTCTTTCAACCCTCACGTAGGGGAGGTTCAGTTTCAGATGTGTAGAAATACTCAGGACTAAATCTCTGGATCATGTTGATGTCTGGATTAAACTCAGAAATTAATTCTTGTTGGAATAAAATATTTTATCTAGAGAAGATATGTCATGAGAAGAGGCAATTATGGAGATAGCAAAATGTTTTTTTGTTTGTTTGTTTGATGTGGTGTATTTAATTACAAAACTTCTCAAAATGTCCCTTCAGAGAGAAAAGCAAAGCCCTGTTTTTCCTCTGTAGTTTTTGGTAAGTGATAGTGTCATATCTCTCTCATGAGCTAAATTAATACTGGATTAATGAAGATATTACAGAAGCTATTCTGCAAAGCAGTGTGATCATATAAATTGTCTTATGGCAGATTTTCTGTTTCCTAAAGGGACTGCAAATCTTCAGCTATAGTCTGCTTCAGTCTCCTATTTTTAGTATTTTATTTTAAAGCAGCTTTATGATATTATATGCAGTCCCATATGAAATGCCACCAGAGGTGCATTGTAATTAGATGTTACAGTCTCTAATTAAATTAGTGTTAACAAGGGAAGAAGCATATATTTCCAAACTCTTCTCAGCATCAGTGATCTTACTGAGACATTTCTGAAAGACGTGACATTTTCTGAGCTGAGATAAAAGCAAGCCTATGTCAGGAATGATGGTTTGTGTTGTCAGGATCTGAGGGCTTTGCAGGGGTGTGGCTTGTGTTCTGTTCCGTACATTTCTGCTGTCAGGATTTCAGGAGCTACTCAGTAGATTTTTGATGTGGATGTCCATCACTTCTGACATCCACTCTTTTGATGTGGATGTCCATCACCACAGGTAGCTGCAAAAACTTCTAAAAGAAAAATCTGTTCAAGCAAAGCTATCAGGGTCCAGAAACATCTTTTGTTAGCTCCACTAATATAACTGGAGAAGAAAAGATAAGTTTTCAGGCAACAAAATCCTTCAGGTCTAAAATGGAAGCATCAACCTTAAATGAAATGGCAAAGTTGCTCATAGCAATGCTCACTACATTGTTAGTAAGCACTTCAGTTCTGTTTTAACATTTAACTGGAAACCTGAAGGAAATTACCATTCTTAAATCCCATTTGTATGTCAGTATAAGGGTAGCAGCATTACTGGAGTGCTGGTTTTTTACAACTTGGGCATTTTGGACCCATGAACCTCGCATGTAGCTTCAGGTGAATCTTGTCAATCGCTGCTTTACATCCCGTGTTCTGAAAGACTCAAGTCTTGCATTACATGCCAAATTTATTTAGCCTGTTGGCCAATTTCATCAAAATTTGACATGGTAAATAAACTTTGGAAAATGCTGTGAAAACATAACTTGTGGAGGAAGTTATCCTTCCCGATTAGCCCTGCTCTGAGGTGAGGAAGGAGGAGGAAGAACGTGTGTTAGTATAGTATGTATCAGGGAGTCAATTCTTGTGCCTTCTTGGCTTCTCTGTGTAATGTAATGCAAGGTCAAAACAAAGCTTCTTCCACTGGTAGAGGATTCCCAATCTCTCTTCTCCTTGTGGATCCACCCACGCCAAGGCATGGATCGTATTTCCATTTCTGTTGAATCTATTTAAAAAGTCAAGCCAGTGTATGTAGTGAATTGAACACAAGCCAATGCCTTCATTATTTACGTTCACAGAAATGTTCACAACAGTGTTAAGTATTTCAGCCAAAAGGAAAAGTCCTTGCGGTCTTAAATTTAAACCTCAAAATTATTCAGAAGACTGATGTAAAAATCCTGATCTCAGGGCAACATCTGTTTGTTTTCCTGTTTTGTAGTCATTTATCTCATACTGCCTAATTGGACTTGAACAGAAACTACTTTTTCTTTCCCTATAAGATCTTTAATCATTTTGCTCCATGGTTTCCAGGCCCTCCATACCTCTGCTGTACTAAAGATGTCAATTTTCATGATTTTGCAGTCAGTTTTTTCAAGGAGAATCTCAGTCATTATGTGGATTTATGAAAACCCTACACAAGGGACTAGCAGTGAGGATACTTGTCAAATGTTTCTCAAACACTGGCTATAAATCTATTAGCCTCTCTCCATAGTTTCTACATTCTTGTATTATTTATGTAGGGATATAACTTCCATCTTATGCAGATAATCTTGGTATCTATGGGATGATGGTTCAGAGGAGGATTTTAGAAACAGTAATTTGTTGTTTTTAGTAGATTGGAAATCAGTATTTTCTGCATCCAGGTCCAATTTTTCTTTTCCAGGACAATGCCAGTGTGAAGTCTTCTAGCAGCTTAGAGCCAAACTTGTTTTGTGATGAGGAAATTCCCATAAAATCGGAGGAAGTGGTGACGCACATGTGGACTGCTCCCTCATTTTGTGCTGAACATGCATATTCTTCTGCTTCTAAAAGCTGCTCTCAAGGTACTTGCTCTTTTCCATCTTGAAATATGGTTGAACAGACGTATGGGCAGTAAGTAAAGGGCAGTGTTTTGTTACTTCTAGTTGCAGGGAAATGAATTCTCTGTAAGTGGGAATGGCAGCAATCAGTTTGTTTGCATTGTGGATCTACTGCAGATTCTCAATTTTTGGTGGCTGATGTATACACACACCAGTGTTAATGTTTTCTCTTTGGGATTATCTTCCTTTTTAGATTATTGTTAGAAAACTTGTGTGTCATTTTTATTTGGTTTTGCTCTTCAATGCTTATGTGAATTGGCTCCTGTTTGAAAGGCTCCAGCACGCCAAGGAAGCAGCCTCGGAAGAGCCCACTGGTACCTCGCAGTTTAGAGCCCCCTGTATTGGAGCTGTCACCTGGAGCAAAGGCTCAGCTGGAAGATCTCATGATGGTAGGAGACCTGCTGGAGGTGTCACTGGATGAAACTCAGCACATCTGGCGCATTTTACAGGCTACTCACCCACCTTCTGAGGACAGGTTCCTTCATGTCATGGAGGTATGGACTTGAAATATTCTGATACAGGAAAAAAAACCCCAAATTTTAACACTTTGATATGTTGAGGCTTTTGGTATACTCTTAGGTAGTTGAATGTTTAGCTCATGTTGGAGTTTCAGCCAAGGAACAGCAGATGACAGAGAAGAACAGATCCAAGAAATCAGTTCTGCTCTGAAAAGAAATTGCAAAAAATATTTACCCAGACTTTTGCTATTGCTGGGGAAGGAACATGTTTTGTCTTTAATAAAAACAATAATTTAAAACAGGTTTGGGAGTAGACATTGTAAGATTCCTGTTCCTCCTCAGTGCAGCATAGACATTAAAATTTCTTTTTTAATATAGTGAAGAAGTGCTAATTTCCTCACTGAGTTGAAAATGAGTAAGAATAAAGCGAGTTTGTGCTGCTTCTGAGGTTCAGTCCAAATCACTTGAGCCTCATTCATGCAGTGGCTGAGTGATATGTGTGAATAAGATGTGTGCTGGAAGAGTAAATAAACTGCTATGATGAAGAGCTGCACTGGAGCTGCATCCTTCATCTCTCAGCTGAAGATGGGAAGTTACTTTTGTCCTTGCATGGCTATAGAGCTCATGAACTGCACTATCAAAGATGATTCCTTCTTGGCTTTTGGTAGAGTGCAGTAACCTCTGACAGACATTACATGCTGAACAGTGCAGTGAGAGCAGCAATTTGATCAGCGGTCTCATTCTCAGGGCACCAGCTCTATATGTGAATTTGTTAGAGGTGTCGCTAAAATGTGAGGATGGAGGTAGAAGGTGGATGATAATCCCAGAAAATTTCTGCATTAACATGTTTTGGATCAACCTCACGTGACACTTCATAAGCTTAACACTCTTAATGGAATAATTTGGGATTGGAAATACTTGAAAAATAGCTTGAATGCCAGCAAATAGTGCTTCAAAAATAGCGTACCACACTGCTTTTATTAATAGTTAAGTACAGCTTTGGAGGGGGAAAAAGATCATTTCTCGGTCAACCCTTACGAGTGCTTACTTGGCCAGAAATACTCATTTTGAATTGAGTACCCTTCTATTTGAGTGCAACATACATAAACTTTGTAAAATAGCCTTTAGTGGACTTGTTTACAGGCAGAGTGGCTTTTTGGAGTAATGTATAATAAATAAAATGAATTCTTTCTTACTAGATTTCAGTATGTCCTGTTACTATTATTAAGGGTAATATATAATAAATGGTTAATGTAGCTGGATTGACTGAAATTGAAACAGTCTTGTACAAAGGACCAGTGCATATGTACCCTTGTGATACAGATATGACTTGTCGCTGTGAATGCTGCCTGCAGTGATGGAGTTTCCCAGTTTTGAGGCCCACTTCTGGTTTGAATCCACTGTTTAAGAGCTGTTAGTGACACTAGCTATTTGGAAGGTTTGACAGTTTGGGAGCTGTTCAAGGAATGGATATATAATTTCATTTTTTTGACTGAGTTAATTTTTGAGAATTCATTGGTTACTCTCAATCTCCAGAATAGCTTTTTTTTCTGAAAAATATTTATAAGAAAGACTGATCTCGGATGAGAAAGAAACAAGGACATCTAGCAGATGATTAATCTTAACTTCCAGTAAAAAGGAATGTGAGAAGGGATTTGTAATAACAGCTTATCATGCCTCCTTGCTTTTTCCCCTAGGCATTTTTGGTTCAGCAATCCCTTACTTAGTGGATATCAGTTATGATGTTTTCTAGCATAGTGATGATAAAGTCAGCACTTTTTAGTTTAGAATTCATAAGTGTGTGGTTGGATGAGTTTCTTCATACCATGCTGGGGGAATGGTAGAGGTATGTACATTCCTCAAAACCTCAGGCTTAAAAATATGAAAATCTGTATTTTGGGGAAAAAAACTACAGCCTTCTTTTTCACCCGTTCTATGAAGGATGACAGCATGGATGAAAAGCCCCTGAAAATGAGAGGGAGAGACTCTTCTGAGAGGAAACGGAAACGAAAGCTGGAGAGAGCAGAGCAGTTCTTTGGTGACATGAAGCAAAAATCTAAAGAGCTGAAGAAACTGGAAAAACCCAAGAAGAAGAAGCTAAAGCTGACCATGGATAAGACAAAGGAACTGAACAAACTGGCAAAGAAATTGGCTAAAGAGGAGGAGCGGAAAAAGAAGCGAGAAAAGGCGGTTGTGGCAAAGGTGGAACTCGTGAAGGAGAGCACCGAGAAGAAGCGAGAGAAGAAGGTGCTGGATATTCCTTCCAAGTACGACTGGTCAGGAGCTGAGGAGTCTGATGACGAAAATGCTGTGTGTGCCGCGCAGAACTGTCAAAGGCCCTGCAAGGACAAGGTGAGACTTGGCTTAATTCTGCCACAAGCAGTGTGGTGAGAAAAACGCAGTTTACTCAGTAGGTTAAACAACACGGGCAACAAAAAACTGGTGTGATTTGAGATGAGAGAAGAATGAGTAGTGGTTGTGTAGGTGTGCAAATGCAGTAAATAAGAGTGGAGTATGAAATGTGCATATTCTGAGCTGTTTTAGGTACTAATAATTTTTTTGGATTCTAATCTATTTTGGTTGGGAATTTTAGCCACTTCAAGCTGTGGTCTCCTCCCCCCCACTTCTTTTTTTAAAAAAAAACTTATTACTTTCTCTGCTTCTTCTATAGCATATTTGACTCTAAACCATTTGTGTGCAGACTGAGGGAGTATAGAAATTAAGGTGTGAATATGCAGAATATTAACTACACTGAGGCAGCTGCCCAGGAGAACATTCTTACTCTGTTTTAAATGTGAGGTAACATACCTGTCTTTTATTTGAGAAAAGTTGAATGTCATCTTCCTTGTTACAGTAGTGTTCATTATAGCTGTGATGATCTAAAGGTGCGAGAAGAGCAAGATTTTGAACTCTTGTTGGAAGAAGAATATTGTTTTAGTTTAAGTAGCTGGTTAAAGTAGACACACATAATTTGTGCTTTTGTGTTCTAGGTACATCAGTGGATTTAATAGAAGGTATTTTCTTGGTAGAAGCCCTATCTGCCTGTCTTAACATCCTGTGTGCTGCTGATCTTTTGCAGGTAGACTGGGTACAGTGTGACGGTGGCTGCGACGAGTGGTTTCATCAGGTCTGTGTCGGTGTCTCTCCAGAAATGGCTGAGAACGAGGATTACATCTGTATAAACTGTGCAAAGAAACCTCTGCAGGGCTCCAATAGCCCTGCCCATGCACCACCTCCCCCTTTCTTACTGAGCTACAAACTACCAATGGAAGACCTGAAGGAGACAAGTTAGCAGCTACCTGACGTCTGGAACTCGTTGGGAAACGGACCGCTGAAACCCCCCAGAAAAAGAGGGTTTGAAGCTCATGTAGCCACTCAGCTTCACTTCCAAGGATGTACAGACCTGCAGCAGAGTTGGTCCCTTCCGTACAGCTGCCTTCCTTCGTACAATGGGAAAGTCGAGGCACCGCGGTACCGACTCACCTATGCAGACACCGCCTCGCTGGGAGCTCCAGCCAATGTTCTGACTTATTTCCAGCTGTGAGTGTGGCTGTTGCTCTCAGAGACTGAGCAGACCCGAGGCTGTTAGATTAGACACTTCAGGGTGTTCAAGTACGTGTTGGCAGTGCACTTGGCATGGAATTGGTGTGTGTAGATTGGAGCTTTTAGCCCTACACAGGTACCCGAAGGAGGCGACTTTGGAAGTTACCTTTTGCCTCCTCCATGCCAACCCAGCAAGCAGAGCAGTGTCTTGGGAGACTTAAGTTGCCTCCATATCAAGGCAGCTAACACTACATGACAAGGATGGGAGCAAGTGGATGAATTTCTTTTAATTTCTCTTTTGTAGTTAAAGGGCAGAGGAGCTCATGATCTCAGAAATCAGCAAAGGTTCTGGTTACAAAAAGAAAAAAAAAAAAATCCAACCCTACTCCACTAGGCAAAAATGCTTTCTTAGTGGGGGACATCTGATCTTCCTGTCCAGAGGAAGGCAAGAAAATCCTGATGAAGATGTCTAGCTAGCCCGAGCTTGGGAAGAGCAGAGTGCTTCCCTTTCTCCAAGGGACGCCCTCTCCTCCTCCGGGCTTTGCTTAGGGTTCTGCACTCCTGCACGTTAAAGTTGTCTCACGCAGGATGGAGCTGGCAAGGAGCTAGAGCACCCGGGGCAGCAGCTCCTCTCATCTGTACCCAGGGATGGGAAGGAGAGAAGACAGCCCACTTACCTCAGAGGTTACACTGACACGTGCTTCTGTGAAAAGGTTTCACTCAACTCTTTCCAGTCCGACCAGGCTACAGGCATGGCCTCAAGCGATCCCAGCAAGCAGTCTGCAGATACTGGTGGCAGTGCACATGCCCTCCCTGCTGGCTGTGCTGGGTGTGTACCAGTGTACCAGCAGCAGCAGGTCGGGGGCGGAAATGCCCCTGGCTTTGCCAGAGGACCAGAGGGCTTGGGGTCGTCCTGGGTGACCGTTGTTTTAGTAAATCCATTTTTAAAGGAGGACTTGTTTTTACTTTTTTCTAAATGTCTCAGACTACTGACTTGTTCTATAAATAGATTATTTTTCTTTGAGTTTTTTATACTTACCACTGTTAACCAGCAGCACAGACCGAGGTTCACAAAGCAAAAACCTGCCCGTGGGCTTGGGTTTTTTTTACTCCATTCCTTCCTTGTAGTACAAGGAATTAGCAGTTACCTTCCCCATTCTAGCCTGACCAGCTGCCTGTGTTTAAATAGGTAAATACATTTCATGTGCGACCTTCGTGTTTGGGTTCGTTCCTGTTAGTGGGGCACCTGGGCCTTAACGACTCCAGCCCACGCTGGCTTCCCGCGGGTGGGTGTCGGAAGCCAGCGGCTGGGCCACCTCGTCCCCCTCTCCACTCGCTCCCCGTCGTGTTTCCATTCTTCTGCAGTTCTAGGAGTGTTGTAAGTAGCGTCCAGACTTGCTAGGAGCTGGACTTGGATTTAAAAAAATATTGACAAAAGCAAAAGTGTTCTGTCGTGACTGTTCTGTGTCCCTTCTGTTGTTCTCTAGTTTGGGGGTTTCTTTTATTTATCTGGCAGAATTATCAAAAAAAAAAAAACCCAAACAAAGCTCAGGTAGTTGAACTTTTATCCAGATGTTTTATTTGTGCCTGCTACCTGGGAAGAGGAAGATGTGGAAAAGAGCTAAAACAGAGGGCAGAAGATACAGGGTCTTGGAATTTTTTTTTTAGCACAAATTGGGCACAGACCCTTAATTTCTGTTCCTTGGTATTAAAAGACTCATCTTAGACTCATATGATATTAAAAATCCAACTGTGGTTAGACATGTGGCTGAATGGGCACCCTAGCAAACTTAAGAATATTATTTGTTGATTTATTTATGAAGGAGTCTATCCTATAGTTAGACATGCCTTCTTTTTGCCTGCAGTTACTTTTTCTTTTCCTCAATGTACTTTTAGTTTTGGTAAACTGGTTTAAACATGTTATTTTCCTGCAAATTGATGGTACTACAGAAATGTTTCTCTGTATGGAGTGGATAGACTCTGTCACAGATGTTTAATCGTTCCAGAAGTAGACTAGTTTAAGAGTTCTTAAAGAATCCCAGTGTTCTGTATTCTTTTCCTGACTCCTAGAATCCATGACATAATAGAAAAAACATGGTTAGCATGCCCTGTTAACCGCTTTTCTCTTAACCATTCTTACATACTTTGTCTTGATAAAGTCATTGTTATATGTAATTGCACCATCAACTGGAAAGAGATCTTTCAGTAAATCTGCATGAATGTTCCTGTTTCTTTGAGTAGAAGATGTGCAGGATGTTACCAGTAGCACTAGTCACGATGAGACGGAAACAAACGACGTGAGGATGCAGCGTCCCATCATTTGGCTTGTAGCAGCCATAGAGAATGGTAAACAACAGAAAGAAATGTGCAAATCATGGAATTTTGACACAGCTTTAGTAGTTTCATGTTTTCACACTGAAAGGCTCTTTATGATTACACTCTGAGAAGTAGGTTATCCCATCTTTTGTAGTTACGGATGTCCCATCTGCTTTCACATAAGGTGTTCATAAACTGAAAACCAAAACCATTGTTAGCTTTACTTCGTTTTGTTTAAACGTTTCCTTTTAAAAAGCATAATTTCTTTGAAAAGATGACTGGTAGTATAAACACCTGAATAAATGTTAACTTTTGGAAAAATCTGTAGAGATGTAGTTAGTGGTTTAAAAAGTGAAGATTATAGCTGCAGTATTGTCTCTAGATGTTCAATTTTAGAAATTTTCAGAAAACAAATGAAAAGAAGGAAACTAAGTTAAGCTAGGGAATAATTTTTGTATACATGTACCAGAGCTGTAGAAAAGATTCTCATATATTTTCTCATATATTTGGGATGCAACTTTTCTGTATATACAAAAATCTTCTCACTTATGTGTCTAGGAGGATGTGTCTTAATGACGTATGCTACAAAGATACTAACAACTGTGTTACTTGTCTTCATGTTTCTGACATAAAGGATCAGTGACATGACCCGAGCTGCCTTGAAGAGCAAAAAATGGTTAAACCTTGGCTTATATATTTTATACAAATCATGTGGTAAGAACTGGTCTCTGAAATAAGGCAGCTTTATTTGCACGGAGGTGACTCTCCATTCAGACGTCAGTACTGTTACCTGTAGGGTTTTATGATTTTTTGCAGAGCAGACATACCTGAATGCTGGTGCAGCCTGGCCTGTTTGATCAGGAGCGTCACACAGCACAAGCTAACAGAACTAGACTTGTGCTTCATCAGCCATGTTGCAAAGCTTGCATAGATATTTTCAGTATTTAGAATCACAGAATAATACAGAGGAAGAACCTCTGGAGGGATGTCATCTAGGTTCCTAATCAAAGAAGGGCTGACTGAAAATAGATCAAGATTTTGGGGGCTGTGTTGTCCAGTCAAAGTTTGAGCATCTCCAAGGGTGGAGACTCCACAGCCTTTCTGGGCATTTGTTCCATTCTGCACCGTGCTCCATGCAAATATTCTGTGTGATACACAGTTGTTTTCCTTGCAGCAACTTTTCTGTTGCCTGTCTTGTTTTCTTCAAGAAGAATCTTCTCTGTCTTCTACGTAGTTGAGGACTCACATCCTGCAGCCTTAGCTTGCAGGCTGAGCAGGCCCTCCACTGGACATCAGGTTTGTGAACACCTATTTCTGTGCTGAGCAGCTGAAAATTGGATATGAAACTCCAGATGTGGCCTTAGGAGTGTTGAGTAGAGGGGAATGGTCACTCCTTTAACATGATGGCCTTTTTCTTACTATGCAGCCATGATTGAACAACCACTCCAAGGATGTGCTGCTGACTGATGGTCAGTACCATTATGCTACAAGTCATTTTCTGTAAAGGTGCTTTCTAGCCAAAGTGATCCCAGTATGTGCTGTTGTATGGGATAATTTCCCAAGGGCAAAACTGAACTTCATGAATTTTCTCTCCTTCTATCACTCCAGCCCTCTGAATGGGAAGCCAGTCGACCTATAGTTCAAGTTTGGTGTTACCTGCAGAGTTGCTGGGTTGCACATTCCAACAGCCAACTGGGTATGATGCAAAGCAGTATTGGCTTCGGTCAACCCAAGGTACTCTGCTTGTGACTGATGGTTTAAATGATTGAGTTGAAGTTTGAGCCCTGTTTTTTTTTCACCCATCTGATCTGTGCTTTCAATAACTGCCCATTTTGGCCACAGGAGATTGCATCTAAGACCTTGGCAAAGTCAAGGTAAACATTTCCTGCTCTCTTTCTGCCTGCGAGGTTCATCATCTCTGCAGAGAAGGCACCAGGTTGTTGTGACCATGCAGTGCTGGATAGTGCTGGCCACTTACCCTTCATGTGCCTGGCTGTCCCTAGGAGAAGGATTTGTTAAGTCATTTTCTCAAGGCTCAAGGTGAGGACTGCTGCTTCTCTGCTCCCTTCCACTTGTGCTGAAGATGAATATGATGTGCAGAAGGCTTCAGTATGATCCATCAGGAAAATGATCTGTAAAGGGATTTTTCTAGGTTTTGTAATTGGGGCATGTAAGAGCTTTAAAAAAACAATTGCTGCAAGATCCTATAAAACTGTAAAGGATAAAGCCAAGCTTCTTTGCTGCTCGTCTCTAACTTAGGGTGAGCGAGGAAGCAGTTGGGTCAGACCTACATATCTAGTATGATTCCAAGTTGGTCTAGTTGAATTCAACTTTAATGATGGATAGTCCTTTTGTACATGGTTACTTGCACTGAAAGAAATCCACAATACTTGTATATATGGGAAGGAACTGAGTCATCTGATCCTTCCTTTGAGAGAACTGAGAAATTGTACAGTCTTGTTTATACTACAGTAGACTGTTTAATAGACACTTGCCCTAGGATGACTATCCTCTTTGTCATCTGTAGGGCAACTGAAAATGATGCTCTAGCAGGTGCTAGTTATTAGATGAGCATAACACAAGCCTGTAAAGAAGTACAACAAAAGCTGTCTGAAGATTCATCAACTGCTTACAGGAGATGCCTTGCTGTCATTGTGGGCACATCATACTGTGGGCACTACATAACTGTAGTGGTTCCAGGTGATTAAAAGAACTGCTGTACATCCAACAGTCATGCACATCAACAATGAAGCATTTAACGTAGAAGATTTTACCAAAAATCACCTTTGCTCCAGATCACTGATGATGCCTCTCTAAGAAGTCGATAATTTTTATCTGCTAAAAGCAAGATGTGAAGCTTCCTCTAGATACCTGAAAATGAGAAGCAGGAAGCTCTACCAAATGCTCTGCAGCTACAGCCCCGAAGAATGTGCTTGGTCAGCCTGCCTGAGCTGGAGGGGAGCTCCGCATGGAGCACCAAGACGTGTCATGAGCAGCAATAAATGCAGCCCTTAGCACGTTTTTAGCCACACTGGTTTAGAAAGGATGGTGAGTAGGACAGATGAAAACTACACAGCATGCAATGTAGAGCACTGAGCCTTATGTAATGAGATGTGGTACAAATGAATGTTATGTCACGTGCTAAAGGCAGCGAAAGTAGTAAGGATATATTAAAAGATGGAGATATTTCTAAACAGACGCTCTGAATGCCTTTGAAACAAAAGCCCTTCTGTGATGAGTAGTTTTAATCCGGGATGGGGCATTGTGTCTAAATTGAAAGCTTTTCAGGAGCCATTTTCTAGCATTAACTGTGTCCAAAAAAAGAGAATCCTTAAAGGTCAAGTGCCTGAGCTAACTGCTTGGGTGTTATCTCAGAGGAGCAGTTATCTCTGAATGCACACGTCTTGAGATGATCACAATCTTTTTAGACATCCCAGCAGCTGCTTCTAGTGGATTGGTGATGTGCCAGCTGATCAAGTGTGTATCGAGTAGTTTTGAATACTCAAATTTGAGCACTTTAGAACTGCAGCTTGTGAATTAGATAGCAAACACACAGCACAGAGCCCTGAAAGGACTCTGCTCTTTCTGAATGCGCAGTTATGTGCAGGGCATTCAGGATTTAAGCACTAATTTCCCTGGCAGAAATTTGCCTGACAGGGACTGTTTAGACCTTATATCTGAGAATTTAAGTGTGTTATGAAATCATAGAATATTCAAAATTGAACAAGTAATAAAGAATGGATGACTTCACAGCAGCAGCAAGGTTGTTCACCATTTAGAAAGAGGTGTGACTCTTTCCCTTGCTGAGTAGAAGGCAACTGTAGGAAGCTAGCAGGGCATGTCCCTGTGAAGTCGAAAGTGGGCTCTTCATGTAATATCTGTTTATAAAGAGCGTGTAGAGGCTGGTAGTGACAAACTGCACATGGGATACCTGCAGTTCTGCAGAAGGATCTAAAACCCTTGCCCAGGTGTGTCCTAAGGCTTTATCAAAGTCCTTGCTTCTCTCCAAACTTCCTTTATCTCAAAGAAATAGAGATGTATGAAGCTCTCAATCATATAAAGATGATAGCTTTATATCCTTTTTAATCTTTCTTTTACCTTTCCTTTATACCTCAGGAAATTCTTACTCCAAAGGAAATGAAATCAAAAGGAATATGGTGGTTTCCTTATGTTGTTGCTACTCAACTATTTTCCCTTGCCTGCAGGGAAAGTCCAACTTTGGATGCTACTAGGGCTGCCTGCATGAAACTGTAACACCACAGACTGCCTCTGTAAAGCTTTTGGTACCTTTCAGCTCAGTATTTCCTTACTCTACTGTGGGGAAATGCAGAGCTGCCATTCTTTACCCACAAGTAGGAAGCATCCTCCAAGATAGCATATTTTCCGTATAGTGTCAGCCCTGGTTGGTGTCCAGCTTCTCCTAGTATGCCGACTGCTGGAAATGGAGAAGCTCTGTAGGTTGTGGGCTGAGGTTGGAAATGCAGGTAAAGATATGTGCATCGTCTGAATACCTTTGAGAGTGGCTGTGGGCTCTTACCTGTCACATATTGGTCAACAAGCCACGTAGTACATCACTTCGGTTCCCTGCTGCGATTGCATGGACAGAGCTTGTTTTCTCTCTCTCCAGAAAGTTCCTTCCTTCTGAAGTCTCTTTAGCTTCTGTAGTTCCTCCTCCGTGCTGCGTGCTATGTGCCTGTCTAGGATCAGATTTGGACAGCAAAAGTGTCTATTTCTTGATTGGCATAAATCTGCAGTTTCTGTTGTAGCAGGAGGGAGTGTGCTAATAGTGGTATATGGTTTGGACTTTTCAGTAGGAAAACTGGAGAGCAAACAGGAATATCAAAGACCAATCCTTTCCCCAGTATCCCAGTTATGGTGAATGCCAAGATTGAACGTTTGGCTGGCTCCATGATTTTAGCTATTCCCCCTGTTTGGACAGCTCACCAGGGATGCTTGCATCTTTTTCTCACCATGCAAACTGCATATATGGGTTGTGGTTGGTGACTGACTTAATGAAACACTTCTAATACTCACCACAGGACTGGCAAACAGTACCTGAGCTTGCAGAAACTCAGAGTGGCCAGAAATTAAGTCTGTCCTCAAAAGGTGCATTGAGGTTGTGAGGCTGACATAAAGCTGCCCTGTCAGGGAAACACTTTGGTGTGAATGAATGCAATTTTTTCCATCTGACCTCTGTATGTTTTATTGCAGATGGGCTTTAGTATATGAATTCACAGCAGTAAAAGTGCGACGTGGCCTGAAATTTGGTATTTGGAAGTGACTCTATGAGCTGTGGCACCCTTTTTGCTCCTGCTGGAAGAGCTTGATCCCAAGCCCTGCCGCAGAGCTGCCCACTCCGCAGCGTGTGGCCTTCTAATAGCTCAGGTGCCTGGGCACCAATGTGCTCCTCTGGCCTTTCCTCCTCTTGAGGAGCAACGCAGGCCTTTGTGCCAGGCACCAGCGGGACCTCACTGAAAGCTCAGCTATACTCGTGTCTGGTGCTCTCCAAGAAAAATGATAAAAAAGAAAATGATTACTTTAAATTGTCAAAACTCATAAATGACTCTTTACCTAAATTTTTGAGGCAGAGAGAGAAAATATTTAAACCTGAGAAAGAGTGACTTGCTACAGTGATGCAACTGGCCACCAGAACAGGAATGACTTGTAGTTGGGAGATCATCCTCAGCATGAAGTCCTTGCTTCAGGCACAATCCATCTGTGTTTGGAGATATCTGAAGGCTCTTTTGCTCGTGTTACGTTTCAAAGCCTCATTGACCACGCTGACTTAGTTCAATATGTGAGAGGGCATCTTTTATCTGTCCGTACGGCCCTCTGCACTCTGGATTCTCTGTATGATAAAAAGCTGAGGTCTAGGTGATCCAGGGAGACGAAGGGGGCAGGAAGAGGGGCAAACAAGCCCCGTTGATCTCCTTTTGCCCTGCCTTGAAGGGTAGCCAGGCGCCCAGGGGCCTGGCCGCCATGCGGGGCCTTGTCTCCGTGGCCTCGGCCTAGCTCTGCCACGCGCACCACTGGCCTGGGAGCTGGGCTGCAGCATTCCTGATGCCGATATTAGGGCTGCTTGGAATGCCGCGGGACACAGGCCTCCTGGCAAGAGGGGCCTTTTAACAGTTTAGTGAACGTCTGATTCGGGAGGCTGGAAAGCTTGAACCCGTGTTTTACTTCTTAGTGACCTTTTGAAATGCCACAGTCTTTCACTTGGTCATCTCTAATTAGAGCATCATTTATTTCAGAGAAGGCTTTTTTAAACTTTGTCTCATTTTGTCAATAAATAGATATCTAGCTACTGGATTTCTTCATGGAGTAGAAACTTTATATTCAGAGTCATTGCTAGCCCATTAAGTCTATTGAATTAAAGTGTCTTTTTTTCTTTTCAAGCATGTAAATAAACATGAACAGATGCTCTGAGAATGTCACCTAACACCCTATTTAAAAGCAG
>JAUBOD010000819.1:1528837-1548522 GCA_032353885.1 Nothura maculosa | reverse complement strand
GGTGGCACAGGGCGGCATCCAGGCGGGTTTTGAAGACCTCCAGAGAAGGAGACTCCACAACCTCTCTGGGCAGCCTGCTGCTTGCAACTAACTCATGAAAGCAATTTTCTGCAACGTGGGCCAGATCATGGTTTATAGGGGAGCAAGCCCTGGTTATTTTTAGACAAAGTGACTGCAGCAGCAATTCTGCTTTAAGTTTCAGTTTTGTTTGATAACACAGGTCTTTGCCAGAAAGCACCAAGTGTGTCAGGTAGCTACTTGTGCCTGTTTGCTGTATATGTCCAGTGTAATGTGCTAGACAACCTTCCAGGCTTCTCTGACTCTGGAATCCAAACATAGAGGGCACCTTATTTTCTGGCAGTGGTGACAGGAATGAAAAATCCAGTCTTTCTGCACCATGCAGTCCTGGTCAGGCTGGCTCACCATGCCCACTAGAAGAAGAAAGCGAAACACAGTCTGCTTAGTTGTCCTAAGTGTCTTGCCAGCCACACCCTGCAGGGCACTCCTTTCACACATCCATGTGATCATAGAAAATCTTGCTGAATATTGACATTAAGGATGGAAAGGCAGCATTTTTTCAGATCTGGTATTCCAATATTTTGCTATTTACATTCCTTCTCTTCTTGGGCCTCCTCCGCAGGGACCTGCATGGAATTCCAGAAAGCGAACTCCACGCTAAATGTGACGAATGAAAATGCCACCTCCCCTGTCATTGAGTTCTGGGAGTAAGTAAAAGAAAGGCCTATCTTCCCCTCATCCTCTGAGAAATACATTCCCTGGGAAATGATGGAACTTTACAGCATTGCTTCTTAGTAACTTGTCCTTGTTAGAATAGGCCGTACCATCGCAAGCTGGGCTCAGTGCTGAGCTCAGGTGCAGCACCATCAGACAAGGGTATTACTGCGGGGCCTGGTGATGCTTGTCTGGAGCTGTCAGGTACACTGCTCTGCCTTAGAGAGGAGTATGACTTTGTCTTTCTCTTATGCTGTATTTCTGGCTCCTCAACCTCTCCACTGTCAGTGGTGACCAGGTCACCCCATGTTCATGGACGAAACCTTATCGTTGCTCTGACTTGTCTGATTTCTGGTATTGTTTTCTGTACATCTCTCTGTTACTTCTGACTTCCTTTTCTGCCACTGCACTTCTCCTTCCCCATTTGTTTCTCTTTCTGCCTCTTCCCATGTTCTCCGTTGCGACCCATAACCTTCCTTATGCAATTGTTTCCTCTTGCAACATACGTGATCAGGCTCTATGTCATGCATCTAAATCCTCCTGAAACCTTGGGTCAGGTTTATGGATTGTATCGGACTGTGGATTGTATAAGGTTGATGGATTGGATTGGACTGTGCATTGTATATCTGCAGGATTATTGATTACTTTTGTTCCAGCCCTTGATCTGCCTGGTGGCTGCATCCAGTGCAGATGTGCTCAGGGCACAGCCAACATTATAGTTGGGAGAGGGTGAGATCTGTGATGATCCACAAAGTAGAAGCTCTTCAATTGGCTTTTGTTCCCAAGTTTTCACAAATTTTAACATGCTCAGTTGTTGGAGTGGGGACCTTTAAAAACATGTTGTGTTCTGCAGGGACTCCTGCTGCTGATGTAGCAGGTGATGACTTTCCTTCTGAATCTGTGCTACTGTGCACTGCCAGCATGTTCCCAGGAGGTTATATCCTGGCGGATGGTGATGTTTGTATGTGGGAGGGCCTTTACCTTAAAAATAGAAAAGGAGATGATGTTTTTATGTTAGCAATTAATATGCAAGCTATCCTGACAGTGCTTGCTCAGGTTACCTCAGTGAAATTTGTTCCCTCATTTGCAGTAGTGCATGTGTCTTAGTGACACTGAGGTACAAAGTCACTTTATTTCTGGCATGAAGGAATGGGCCTAATGATTTGTGATCTCTGATGACCCTAAGTGTTCCCTAGGAGAATGGGCACAGTTAAACGCCGAGTCCCAAGTGACAGACTGTGCAAGTAAGCTCCCTGCTGTCACCACGAATTCCCTTGTGCATTTAGGCTGAGGAGTGCCTGGCTCTTTCTGTCCTCAACAGCACTGCTGTGTGCTGTCAGAACACCTAATACTTTTGAGGTAACTCAGCTTCAGCAAGGAGAAAAGCAGGGTTTTTTTTTAGCATCTATGTATAAATAGGGATCATTGGAGTAGAAGGTCCTGGATAAATATATTGCTGCTTGCTAATAAGCTTATAGCATTATTTTTCCTCTTCTACCTTTCCCCCCTTCCCTCACTTTTTTTTTGAGCTTTCTTTATCTTCCCTGTGCTGCTGAGCTTGTGTTCTCCCTCAGAAAGCTGCTCACATGTGAGGAGATGTTGAGCTCTCTTAGGCTGACCTCCCTGAGACTGACTGATAGAAAAGTAGATGTTTCTTTCAGCACTTTGAACAGCCCTCTGATATTATTGGGGAATCAGACTGGAAATTTCCACTGTCCACAGCTCTCTATGCAACATCTGTTTCTGGTCTCTGTGGGCAGCAGCACAGGCGGCAGTAGCTTCCTGGGGAGGTGCTGACCTGCCGGCAGGGTGATGGTTTTTCCTGAGTGCTCAGTTAGTTACGCTCTGTTAGCACCTGCTTCCCACGTGTTTCAGGGTCCATGTCCATAGAAGCAGGGAAGCTGCAGTATTACAAAGGATATCGGCAAGGACAGGGTGATTTCCTCTAAACTTTCATTCTCTCAGTTTGTCACTAGGCTGTGAGGTGGGAAAGGAGGCTGTGTATCTCAAACTCTAGCCATGCTACTTTTAGTTTGGAAAAGTTGTTGTATAGTGCAGCAGGATGGGCTCGTGAACATGCTCTGTGCATTGCTGCTGGGGCTGCAGATAGTGCCTGGCCCTCTTGGCCTATCTCCCTCTTGGCCTGTCACGGGGTGTTGGGATTGCACCATGGTGTTTCACACTCACGTCTACTTGTGTGATGTAGGAGACATAGGAGAAGAGGAATGAGTCTGTATTTCTCTAAATTGTGAGGAAGATTTGACACAACCAAAGCACAGAAAGCTGCTGAAAGCTCAGGGTGAGACCATGAAAACTGGGCTGAACCAAGCTCCATCTAGTTTAGGATCTTATCTCCACAGTGTGTGAAAGAATGGCCCAGAGCCATTTCTTCTGTCTGTGCCATGCTGATTACTGTGGGCCTGTCCCACAGTCCCTTTATCATGGTGTGGGTGGCCCTGCTGGTCTGGGACCAGAGGTGACATATGTATCCACTCCTAAAGACAACAGAAGGTGCCTTTAGAGAACAGGACTGGTGAGCCTGGCTTCTTTTGTCATCTTGATCTATTATGTCTCCTAAATGAAATGAATCCTCCACTTGTTTGAAGTATCTAAGAAAGGTGTAGGTGGTCTTCGTTATGTGTGTGAGAGAAGGCTCACACCGAGTCTGTTTCCAGAAGTTAATGCACACTCTTGAGGAGCTCTTAACCCAAACAGAACAAGGTAGACAAGAGCGGGAGAAGAAATGTCTCCAAACAGGCCTGTATGGGAGCAAGTGTGGAAGCAGGTGTCCCACGCATGATCCCTCAGGCTAGTACTGTGTTTGTCTAAGATAAGAGCAACTGAGGACTATTGCTGTGAGGCTTGCAGCCCAGAGCTACCTGTGTCTTCAGGATATTACCTCTCTCCAAACTTGTCAGGCACTGTGGAGGTGTGGTGAGAGTCAGGTTGAGAACACTAGTGGCCAACGTCAGTGCCACTCAGATACTGTTTTGTGTCCTCCCAATGCAGGAGGAGAGTGCTAAAGATTTCCGATGGCATCCAGCACCTGGGCAGCCTGCGCTGGGAGCTGGCTCTGTGTCTGCTGCTCGCATGGATCATCTGCTACTTCTGCATCTGGAAAGGGGTCAAGTCCACAGGGAAGGTGAGTGCTTGGCTCTATTCAGGCATCTTCCCTCAATCACAGATGGAGCGCTCAATCCACCGAACTTTTGTGTATTCAGAGACCCCCAGGGTCCCCTTGAAATGCCTGAGTTGGCAGAGCTCAGGACTCTGTAGGACTTGGGAATGCAAACCAGGACCCATGTTCTGGATGGGAAATGTTGGAGGAACTGGAATAGAGATGAGAGGCTTTTCAGATCACAGTCTTCCAAGGTGAGGATGGAGTTTTTCCTATTTCTTGCAGCTGGTCTTAATGAGGCCAGTTCCTAATGAAGCCTCTTCCTACAGTTGCTTATATTCCCCAATAGTAAAGATCTCCCTTTCCTCTTTTCCCTTTCCTATTTATTTTTATTTTTTTCCCACACTTGTCACAACAGAAGCTTTTCTATAAATGCTCTGGGAGGAATCTGTGTGACTGTCTGCCATTGTCTTGTCCCATCCCTGTCTCCTTCCTCTGTATTGCCACTGTCATTTGTACTGAACACTTTTTAGTGTTAGAAGAAACTAATTAGTTCTACCACTTCGTGACTCATTCCTAACCAGTTGTGTCTGGAGTCAGCAAGAACAGATGGAAAAGAAAAGGTTTAGTTTGTTATTGAAATGTTGTCTTCTCAACATGCTTTGAACAAGACACCATGCTTGTTGGGGTGTAAATTTTAGCTGCATCTATATCTATTGAGTGTTGGTGTGGATGTTAGCGGTTTCTTCTGCTCCCAGAATGATCTGGGACTATGAAACACAAAGGGGAAATCAAGCAGCCTGAAAAGCTGATGTTTTCTGGTTTCCATGGAGTAAAATTAGAAGAAAATAACAACTACTTGCTGTGGTGGCCTAGTAAAGGAAAGCAGAGGCAGTATAATAGCAGCAAATACAAGGCTAACACAGTAAAGTGTGGGAAATGCAGAGAACAAATCCAATGTATTTTAGACATAAAGTCTATATCGAACGCAAGTGCTTTTAACAAAAATGACTGGTGAAGCTGAAATCTTTTTTCCATGAAAAGAGAGATATTGTTTCAGTAAAGAAATTGCATCTGAGGGAAGTCCATAAATTTATCATTCCTCTATATGTTTGATTAAAAATGATGACTGCAGGGATACCAGCTAAAACGATGGCTCTGGAGGTTACAAATCCTTTGCCAAGGAGTAATTCAATCCTGGGGATTTACATATGGATTGGCGATAAGAACAAGTTGAACTTACCCTACTCAGAGCAGCAGCAGCATTTTGCATCCTCTGACACAGGGACTGCCCATCTCCAAGGAGTACACACAGATGCACAAGGTTGTCACAGATGGAATCACTTTGCTGAGGCATGTGGATCAGCTTCAAATAAAACCCTGGATGTTATTGACCAGCATGTGATGGAATGATCATACTGATCCCGGCAAGGTTCCTAGTGATGTATTTAATGCTAACAATGCCCTCAAAATAAAAAGATTGGGTCTAAGCCAATCATTGAGTAATATCTTATTAGATCCAGATGTTCATATTGTTAGATAGGAGTTTGGCACTCTTAACCCAAGAAAACATTCTCCAAATTCAAGCCTTGGGTGTCAGATGTGAGTGACTGCTGACTAAAAAGCTTAGCACACTAGTTCTTGGAAGATGTAAAGAACACCTGAGAATTACCAAAATTGGAATCCAAACTGTATGCCACAGAAATAATAGTCTGTGTTCTGAATTTCTACAACTGTTGTTATCTAGGGATCCAGTTGAGAAATTGAAACCTGTCATGCTGAAAGAACATGTGCTTAGTTTCAAAGGCAATAGGTTTTTTTTAAAAAAGATTTTTTGTTTTAATCTTATACTCATTCATGAACTGAGAAAGATAAGACTTGCATTATGTAATTTTCTGAAGGAAGAATTTGTTTTTTGTCGTAAGTACGTAGATAATTTTCAAACTAGTAGAAGCTAGCACAGCAAAGCTCTAAATCGAAGCCTTCTTGAAACTTTTGGAAGTGAAATGAATGGTGATACTTGCCAGTGTAGAAGAGCACCATGCTTGGGTTCCTCCAGTATCCAGGATACTGGTTCACGGGGATAGAGCTTCACCACATCTCAGGTGATCACAATTGTCAGCAAGTAGGTATTTTTCACCTGCTTATGTAGCATTATCTGAGAGAGCTGTGATATAAATAAGTTTGGATACATGAAGTGCATGAAGAACTTGGAGCTGCAGACATTGATGATAATATAGTGTTTTCATTTTCAAAGAGAGAACATCTTGCATATCTTTCTGTTCTTCTGTATGATATCACCAAAAAAGCATATTCCTCTAAGGAGGAATAACCTCATGCACCAGTACGAGTTAGGGATTGACCTGCAAGAGAGCAGTTCTGCAGAGAAGGATCTTGGTAACCTGGTGGACTGCAGACTGAACGTGAGCCAGCAAGAGGCCCTTGTGGCCAGGAAGGCAAATGATGTTCTGGAATGCATTGGGAAAAGCAGTGACAACAGTTTGAGGGAGATGATCCTTCCCCCCTACTTAGCCCTGGTGAGGCCTTTTCTGGAGTGCTGTGTCCCCAGTGCAAGAGAGGAACTACTGGAGAAAAATGCCCTACTGGAGTCCAGTGTAGGGATATGAAGATGACTGGAGTGTTTTTCATATGAAGAGAGGCCAAGAGAGCTGGACCTATTTAGCTTAAAGAAGAGAAGACTGAGAGGAGATCTTATCAATTTGTATAAATTCGATCAAGGATGGGGCTGGACTCTTTTCAGAGGTGGCCAGCAACAGGACAAAAGGCAATGGCAATGACAAGGAAATAGACACAAACTGAAGCACAAGAAGTTCTGCCTGTGAGGAATTTTTTGAAGAACTTTACTGTGAGGATAGCAGAGCACTAGGACAGCTTGCCAGGAGAGGTTGTGGGTCAGGAACTGCATTCCAATGTGAGGTGCTTTGGATGTTGCTTTATTCATGCGGAGCAGACAAGGATCAATCCAGAAGGAGCCTCCTTTTGAATCATTATTTAAATCACAAGAATTCTCTGGTGATAGAGATGTGACCATATTGTCCAAAGAGATTGTGCACTTTCTTGATAGCACCTTTTCTAATGGGGAAGCTACTGCAGCTGTGGCAGAATCTGTGACCGCTGCTATGGGCTTTAGGTGGATTCTGAAACGAGTCATTCTGGATAATTAGGCAAAGATTTGAAATAGATCAATTCACATTATTATGTATTGTACCTTGCTCCAGAGATGAGATTTAGCTCATCTGCTGTGTAAGTTCTAAAGCTGAGAAAAAAACTGTAAGGCAGCGTTAAGGTGAGGAGTTCTGATACAAATCCTCACTAAGCACATTGATACAGGAAAAACCTGAAGGCACGTTGATATTTTTTTTTCTTTGCCCTAGCATAATACAACAAACTGAACAACTTTTTTCAAGGTGATCAATAAGTCTTGAAGGTACAGGAGCAACACGAAAGGATTAATGACACTAGTGAATTGCTGAGGAGACTCCATCAGCCCTTGGGTATCAGTTTCTTTTTACAGGAAACATCAACAACAGTGTGCTGTTGTTGTGGAAGGGTATGGCAATCAGTCAGAACAGTCCTGAAAGAACCCCAGTAATCCCCAAATTGAAGGTTATATTTACCAGACGTGGAATCCTTGCAAGGATTAGCTGATACCAGCCCACAACATTCCTCAAAGGAATGCAACTACTTTGCTAGAGCAAGGGATTTCAAACATATCTGAAGTAAGTCTGTGTTATCCATGGGGCCAATGGAGTAAAAAGCAAGAGGACACAGGTTAAAAGGTGTTTTTGAGTTTGAGACCTTGGTAACAAGTCTGAGATGGGCTGTCCTGCTGCCTATGAAACTCCTTTGTTGGGTATTTCTTTGAGTGCGGGTCAGTCAGGCAATATCTGTGAGTCATTCAAGAGGAGAGCTGTAGGCAGTTGTCAGTCCTGAATGGGGGCACATCAGTATTGTCTTTAGTGGTCCTTTAATAGCAGTAATGTTTCAGGGTCTATCACTTATCTGTATGTTCCTTCACACTTTTCAGTAAATTCTAAGAAAAGGCTTTTGATGACTCCGGCCTCTACTTGGGATACGGATTTGCAGGTGGATACAGATGGCAAGTTGTTAGCTGGTGCAAACAGATGTTACCCTGATCAATTCTCTGTCTTGAACTGGCTTGTGGTCTGAAATTGCTACTGGAACTAAGAAAGTTTTTTCTTACCCCAGATGTGTTACGACTTTCCTGTGTGCACGCAAAAGGGAATTTCTTTCTACGAGAGACTAAGGGAAGATGAGCAAGGCAGCCTGGTCAATTCCTTGCCGCTGTCCTACTTTCCATTCCCTTTAGGCTCTCTTCTCACTTCCTCCTGGGAATAGTACTCTGCTCCCCACTGGCACTCTGGTGTCTCACCTTGCTGTTTGCTCACACATGCTTCCTTTTTCCTTCTCTCAGGTGGTGTATTTCACGGCCACGTTCCCATACCTCATGCTGATAGTTCTGCTCATCAGGGGAGTCTCCCTGCCAGGGGCAGCTCAAGGAATCCTGTTTTACCTTTATCCAGACCTCAGTCGCCTCAGAGACCCCCAGGTAAGGTGGAGGAGGGATTGAATGGTTGAGCTGTGCTTGGAGGGATGCAGGTAGCTTTCCTCTTCATTTTTCTTCTCATTGCCTTTCTTATAATTTCTTCCTTCTCTCTCCTCTTCTTCTCTCCGCTTTGTGGACATAAGGTCCCAGAAATGGACCTCCTTCCAGGAGAAGGAAGGTGACACTGTATACTGCCAGCTCCCTTCTCCGGTACCTTGCTGCCCTCCTCACCTCTCTTTCCCTTGTTAGAAATTCCTGCCCTTTTGGCTGGAGGTTTGGTGTCCAACTGCCACTTTTAATCTGTTCAGGACAAGTTATTCCACGTTAAATCCTGGCTCCAGCTGAGCTGCTGTACCAGCCTTTGTGTGAAGGCACTTCCAAAGGAGATTAAAGGGTGCCTGCCTGGAAAATAGGCCAGCAAAACCCTTCATAACCCCATTAACCCTTTCTGATCTAGACTCAGCTTGGTGGTTAGCTTTGCAAATGGGAGCATGAATGCTGAGGGAAGAATGGTTCCAGCTGAACTTGCCCTCTCTGATGCCATGAGAGTTGGATCCTTACAGATGTGAGGTACAAGTGGCTGATGGGTCATATGGGATTCCCAGTTCTTGCTTGTGCCACTGTTTTGGTATGGTTTTGTGCAAATTGTTTTGGCTTACAACTTCCAGTCTGAGGACCTACACATGAGTTTCTGCTTTCAAAGTTTTTAAGTTTTTTTTTTTTTTTTTTTTTTTTTTTTTTTTGTCATGAGAGGTACCTGTGGTTCTTTCTTAGTGTTTTGGAAATCAATCTTTGGTTGACCATGTGTCTGAGTAATGACCAAAAAAACCCAGTTTTACAGTGCTAGCTTCTCTCTTGCTCTCTTTATTTCCCTGTAAACGAAGTTGAGTAGGGCTGCTACTTTGTGTTGTGAAGATGCCACGAGGTTTAGAAAGGTTTTTCAAAAACATCTAAAAGAGTGAGGACAGGTCTATGTTTGCAATATTTGTTGCTCTGTTCATGATGATTAATTATGACTTCTAAAATGAAATGCCATTTTGGAATGGCACTGGTTTGGTTATTTTAAAAAATTCTATTGCTACTACTATAGCCACTCCTGCGTGGCTATGTTTCTCAAAAGACATGAATTAAACTATTTCAGGCATAGCATGGTTTTGATGGTGCTAGTTCTGGACCAGTTCTGTCCTTGGTAGATCTGTACTGGCAAAGTCCCAAATAAAGTCCAGATTTTAGAAGCACAACTTATTTCCAGTCTGAAAAAAGTTAATGTGTTGGTGGAAGTGCAACATAACCTTTAAGAGCAAGATGATGTCTTATCATTGAGTTGGGGAGGAAAAACTATTTTCCCCTACCTGACAGGCCAAGAAATCCATCATTCTCTGATGGATGATCCTCTTTGACAGGAGAAAAGCAGGGATCAGTAGAAGTCATCACTTTCCTACAGTGTGATTTAACCATCCTAAGTAGGGCTTGAGATTTTTCTTGACTTCTTTAAGCTTGTCCCATGAGAGTGAAGGGAAGCGCTAGTGCCCCAAGTCTGATGTGTGTACACGACTCTGCCCCCCTCTCTCTGCACAAGGACAGCATGACTCCTGCTAATCAACCAGGGGCCAAGTTGCTTATAATTGGTTTGCGTCCACAGTAGTTGGAGAGCGGTATTTGTTTATCCACAATCCAGTGGTACATGGAAAAATGTAAGACTCTTTACTGCCTGGAAAAGGATTCTAGAAATAAAAAGAATCCTCTCCAATTTAAGTCTTATGATAAGGAGTTTTAAAGGGAGGTTTAAGTGAAGGGCAAACGATATACAAGGTGACAAAAAGATAACTGGTTAGAAGTGTATGAAAACATACTTGAAAAGAGGAAATGAATTATTTAGTAGATACTACCAAAGGAGGTGTATCTGAGCTGTGATTGAGTATCAGAGGATCAGACTAGTATGTGGAAGTCATTGCTTTTCACCTGCTGAATAACCTTGGACAGAACCTTGAAACTCTGTGCTTTGCCTTATAAAAGAGCTCAGATTAGCTGATTGATGATAGTATCTTTGGACCATAAAGTCTATAGATTTCCTAAATATTCCGGCTCTTTTGTTTCTGCACTCTATAAAATGCTAAGAAATAAAATGTTAAATATGCATTTGATATATAAGTAGACCAGACTATACAGGGCAGCTACTGAATAAAAACAAAAAAAAACCCAAAACAACAAAAAAATGAATTTAAAAGCCTCATATTACTCAAACAGGTAAAGATAAAAATGCTGAATTTATTTTGAACTACATTTCCCCCCTTTCGCAGTTGAATTTTCTGTACACCTCAAGGTTACTACATTCTTCATATTGTAGCTCATGTTTTAATAGCAAGTGGATCATAAGGATGTTCTTCCATTTCTTCTTTTGATCATCCTGCCCTTTGCAATAACTCTGTGGCAATTTTATCAACTGCTTATTTCAGCAGATAATGCTGGGGATTTACTGATGGGATTAAAGGGAGAGGTGCAGTGTGATCCAGTAGCAGGAACCTGAAATGAGGGGAATTCTGATCAGAGATAAGACTTTTGGGTGGGAAACGTGTCATTAGAACAACGTTTCAGGCACTGGCAGGCTCTCAGTCACCTGATGCTTTTATACCAAGATGAGACACTTTCTTAATGGACAAGTCTGACAGAGAACCGATGAGCTCAGTGCAGAAAATGCTGAGTGGGGCTTTGGGCTTGTGCTAAGGAGAAGAAATATAACAGTCCCTTCTCATGGTGGCGTGATGAGCCTTTCGATGCGTGGCTTGTGCTGGAGCAGCCCTGGCTGTGGCGGCCATGTTGTGTGAGCAGCCCCAGGAGGCCGCGGCCATGACCCGCTCGGTTACACATGGCCCTGTGTCCATGAGGGAGTAGGGTCAGAGTCCCCAGGCCCCCTCCAGGCCACTGCTGCCCAGACCAGTGTGTGCTAAGGCTTCCCAGCAAGCGGCGGGACTGCCTGGGGACTGGCTAAATATTATTTTGTTCCTCATCTTTGTTTTTTCACAGCTTGACACCCGCGCTTTCTCTGCCTTGGCGGCCTCTGAGGGCATCTGCGTGTTTGTTTCTTGGGCTGCAGACTGCTGAGGCTGGGGGTGAACACGGGGTCCCTGGGGGGCGACGAGCACAGAGGGACATGCTGGCTCCTGCTGGGCGGCCCTGGGCTGGCCTGGCTCCTCCGTGCTGGGGCAAGCACAGCTGTGTTTACCTTGGTGCCTTCCCCCTCCTCCTCCTCCTCCTCGCCAGCATCTATGTTCTTACGGCGGCGGCGTTTGAAAGCGGGAGCACTGTCCTCATGGGTGTAAATATCAGGTGCTAGGGAATCAGCTGAGCTGCCCTGAGCTAAATTCAACTTGGTGCCCTTCCCCAGCTGAGGTCCTTGGAGAGGGAACTTGGGCAGCTGCAGCTGAGTGCTCTGCGCGTGCCGAGCGCGCGCCCTTGCACCTTGTGTCCAGCATTTACCCACATCATCCCCGCTGGCCGATGGGGACGCTTCCCAGCACGACACCCTCAAGTGATATGTGACATACCTTGGTGTTCAATAACATTTTGTTCTCAGAAAGCTTTGTGAGTTATTTGTGAATGCTTTGAGATCTTCCAGAGGAAAGGATCTGTTTTGGTACAGGAGGTTATAAAGTTCCAGTGCGTGTAATAAAGCAAATATTGCTGAGAAAATTAAGCAGGGTGCAGGGAGGAAAATATCCTTCTGTAGGTCATAACCATCTTGGGCAACTGCAGCTCAGGTCTGCAAGCTTTGGTTAAAAACAGAGAGTAGGAGGTTATTAGAAACCAGAGCAAACAACACATTCACGGAAATTGAATGATGAATTAAATAAACTGGATAGCCTGGATAAACTGCAGGCAACTATCAAATCAAAATGCCCAGGCTGCCAGCGATGATGGTGAAGTCTGAACAACAGGATAAACTACACCAATCTCTTGGGGAACAATAGCTGGAGCACAGCCACTCGCTTTGATCTGCAAGGGAAACCAAGCCCCTTATTACTGCTGTTGGGTCCCTCTAAACAGGGTGAAAATATTAAAATAAATATCGGAGGCACAAGAGGAAAAGGTGAGGGGAGACTTGGATTAAAAAAAATCTCCTGAATCACTGTTACAGAGAGAAGAGAGCATTTTGGAGACAGAATGATTTTGGGGGATAGGCAGTAGGGTGGCATGATCTTTGACTGCATATCTTCGGTAGCTTTTTAAAATGGGAAACAAAAATTCCTGCAGCCTGAGCTGGTGCCCTGAGTCATGCTCACGGAGTGGGACCATAAGCTCTGTAAGCTCTGTACTTCTGTTTGCACTGGTTCAGCCAAATGGGAAAATGCGCTTAAACAAGTCCTGCATTCCCATAACAGATCCCTTCGGGATGAGCTGCCCACTCAGCCTGAAGTTGCTCCACAGGTGGTGTGTTGAGCAGAAGCAGGCAGCTGGACTGAGGAGGGTACAGATCACATGCTGGCCTCTGCTGTGCTGTCAAGGGTATTATTGCTGGGCTATAGGAGCGAGTCGCTTTATGAGCCATCGAGCTAATGAAGCCTTGATATTTAGCTTCTACCATGTCTAGCAAAGCAGCAGTTATTTTTTTCTGCCCTGAGGATATTTCTCATGTCTCTTACTTCTGTGATTTATCTGATATTTAATGATGGCTGACTGTTCCTCCCTGTAGCTTTTGTCTCAGCTGGAATGCTGATTTTCTGTCTTTTGCCTGTTTCCTGGCAATATCATGAAGTCCATAGGTAACTGATATCACCGAGGTTTCTACTAACTGTTAAATCTGATTAAAACTGTTCAACAGGGTCCAGTGTTACGACAAAGGTGGGCAGGGAGTTTAACTTCATCAATCTTGATATCTCAACAAATTGAACCAAAAAGACTCCAAAAACCATGGGTTGGTGGGATTCAAGATAGAATTTGATGGAAAAAAACAGAGCTCTAATAATGAATACCAAAAGAAAATATAAACCTACTAAAATTTTCCACTTTGATCTATCAAAAATGTTGCAAATGCAACAATGATATGATGCAAAAAAATGTTAATGCAAAGGTGTCAGCTGGTCCTTCTGACCTGAAAGGCTTGCTTTGCCCTTAAAAGCAGCTAAAAAGTGAAGACTATAACCTGCCTTTCTACAAGCACAGTATTTCCTTAGAAATCACTTCCAAAAGGACTTCGATCCTTCCAATATTCTTAAAATGGAAAAAATGATTAACATCTTGCTCTTTAAACCTCCCTTCCCTGTCCTGTCCTCCAAAACTGTAAAATGTAGTGAGGCCAGCTACTTTCTAACATTTCTCAGTGCCCAAAATTAACTGTTCCAGTCCAACCTTATCATCTGTTTCTTCCCATTTCACATATGAAAGGTCTGAAGTCATTCCATGTGTAGTAGTGATCAGTCTTTTCATTGACTGAAAAGAAGGTGGGCCTGAACATCAGCTGAGTTGCTTGCAGGACGATCAATGAAATCAACTTCATCGCAGTTAGTCCTAAGAATGTTTAGGACTTTACCTTCTTTCCTTACAGGTCGTGCTGTTGGATCTTGCCTCTGCAGCTGTGGGTAGGGAGGAGATTTTTTCTGTGCAGCTGTTCTTGAGATAAAACAGAATTTTGAGCTAAACAAGGGGTTTAACATCTCTTTAGAATGACCATCAACTTAGGAACACCCATACACACACACACAGAGAAACAGTGATGGTGATTAAATCACATAAATGCTGAGAGACACTCTAATCTGTAAGACACTGCTGACATGCTTCCCACTGATTTCCTTTTGCCTCAAGTGGGATCACAGTGCTCACCTTTGCTACTGCCTGTGGGAAGAAGGGTATGAACTGAGATGCCTTAGCCAGATGCAAACTCTTTTCTCATTGAAAAGTTCCTAGTAATACTTTTCTTTTGCTTTTCTTTCCTGACTAGCTTCTCTTTTATCTCTAGAAGGTGGCTGCATGTCAGCTTTGGTTGAATGATTGTCTTATCCACAGTTTTAAATCCCCTGTGTAGCCATAGAGAAAATGATGCTATACAATAGAGGATTTAATTAATAATCTTTGTCATTGTTTCTTTCCTCACTGATAATTCCTCCTTTTGCTGTTCTCTGCAGAAGATGATGGCTGTGGTTGCATCAGTGACTGCACACAGCTAGACTTTCAGATCAAATTTGGCATTGACAAATGTCAACCTCGAAGCACTACCATGTGATTTTGACAGTGAGAGTGAAGTTCAGAGGGGCCTCGTGGGACTAACATCATTCTTGTGTTTTCTTTCAGGAGCTGTCCTACCTTTGCAGGAAACTCAGTTTATTTCTAACATTTCCCTCCTCCACAGTGAATCTGTTTTCACATTTTGGAACCTTTAAAATCAGGTCTTGGCGTCATGGGCCTTTATCAGGAGCCACCTGATGGGAGAAAAAGTCTACACAAATAACCCACCTCCCATCTGCTAGCAGAGGACTCCTTCAGCTCCCGTGGAGCAAATTCATTTGGTCTCTGTTGCTACTGGGAGGTTCTGGAGAGTCACAGTGTACTGCAGATTTGATCAAGGAAGAATAAGATGATGAAAAGTTATTTATTTTGTGGGTTTGGCAAGCTCTTGGTGCGTTTCTTTGCTTGTTGCTCTCACCACCATATGATGCTTTGTTGACTGGCACCATGTAATCTAATCTAGTCCTAGCAAAGTCTTATCTAAATATTGGGATTTGCTGACTTCCTAAGCACTGCCCTTTCTGCTGGTTATATCAGACCCCAGGTCTCTACTTGTTCACATTGGTGTACTGCCTGTATTTTGTGCTGGCCTTCCCTTTTTCTTATCTGTATTTGCATCTTCTTTCCAGGTCTGGATGGATGCAGGCACTCAGATCTTCTTCTCATATGCAATATGTCTGGGATGCCTGACAGCTCTGGGCAGCTACAACAAATACCATAACAATTGCTACAGGTAACTGGAACACAGCTCTGCAATCTAGAGCCTTCCCCAGACATTAGCGCAAATTGACTGGCCAATTGCTGGTGGCAACTGGCCATTTGGGATGTCTTGTTTTCCTTTTCTACTCAAGGCATAAGAAAACTCTTTCCAGATGTTTTCTCTGATTTTTTTTCCTGATGCTATGTTGCCCAAATCCAGCTCTGTGCTATATCTCCAACGGGAATGCAAGGAACTTTCTGGCTATATCATCAGTCATGAATTCCCTCTTCCACCCCAGCTGGCAGCCAGCAAGCAGAGGTCCTTCACTCATTTTGTGATCCTGATCTCCTCTTATTAAAAAAGAGTATGAGTAACTGTTGAGGAAGCAGAGCTGTAAAAGATAATGGCTCTGACCTGGAATCTTTTCACCTTGTAATTTATCATTCTTCCTGGTAGTTCAGCCCTCGTGTCTTGCACAGATGTCAGTGTTCTTTATTCCTGTGTGCTGTCTTTGGCACATGTAAATGTGCAAATATGGCCTGCTGTGCACTCTTCGCATGTAGGGCTGCCCTTTGAACAAAGATTGACCATACTACCAAATTGGGATGAGCTGTTGAGTTGAAGTGGTCAGGGGAAAGCACAGTCCTTTCACTGCAGATTTGGCCAGTATCTGGAGCTGTATCTCCAGAGGCAAAAGGAAGTGAAAAGCCTGATAAAACTACCTGTGTCTTTTCTCATCATTTTTTGATGGACTTCCTGCTCTTGGCCCTGAATTCCCCTGCCTTTTAAATTCTAATTTGTTATCATTGCTGTGGACGGTCTGAGGGGACCAGGCTACATGATCCTTGCTTCTTTCTCTCTCTCTTTACCTTAGAAATTTACTCCTACTTCTCCAACAGAAACAGGGCAAAGCCTGCTCTTCCTTTGCATATCCTTTTTCCCAAACTCTGTTTTTAAAGAGCTGTGGCAATGGAGGTGATAACAGATCTGGCTCAGACCAGCTACATGGCTTTGGGCACTAACCTTCTGTGTCTCCAGTCTGGATGTGCAACATGAAGATGATGACAAGGACTGCCTAGCACCAATGTTGTAAACAGTTTCTCTAACTCCAAATGAGATATTTTATAGAAAGGAAAGAGATATCTGTATGCACAAAATTCTGTTCTACAATTCAGTTATGCTAGGAAATTTATTTCTTATTACAGTTTCACACATCTATCCATCCTTGTTCTGTAGGTATGGACCCAGTTCTAATGAGTCTGTCCTATATTTTGCAGCCTTGGTCTGTGCAGGAAGAGACAAGGCCAATGTTTAAGAGGACAGTGGGGTAACAGTGCGGTGCTGCACTGAACTGCTGCAGGCTAGATGTAGACACTGGTGACCTGGAAAAACAAAAGATGTGGGGAGGAAGAACCATTGTCCATGAGGCAGTTCTCTGACATAGCACCAAATGGCTTAAACTGTTTCCCCTCCTTCAGGACAGCAAGGACAATCATTTGGGCTCGGAGCATTCCCTTTCTGGTGGAAATCTGAGCATCAGTCTTTGATTTTTCCCCATGTCCACCATGACATCCCCTTCCTACCTCCCAGGTGACTGGAGATCACCTCCCTGCCCATGCCTCTTAAAGGGTTTAAACTTTCATAAATTCACCTGGGGGAAAGAGAAAGAACCACCAGGAAGGAAGAGGAACTGTGTGAGGTAAATGGGTGCTTGCATAAACTGGCAGAGGGAATAATTTGGATGAAGAGTAGGTATTTTCTAGGAGTTGGAGGAATTAATTTCTGGTGTGGGTTTCCAGTTGGATTTGTTGATCGTGGCAGAGCGTGGTCCTCTGCATCGGCAGGGCAATGCACTCTGGAGATGGCTTTCAGCCTCTCCTGCCTTAGCAACTTAATGAAAAGGTGGAGCAAAGATGTTAGGTGCTTTGCAGCCCTGGCAAAGCAATGTGCTCTGTTTTGGAAGGAATAACCTGAACAATTTGCACAGTTTGTGAGTTTTGCATGATCTATAGTCTCTCCAGAAATGCTTGCAGACAGTAACAAATCCAGTTAATGTGTGGGGAGGAGCATGAAGTCAAAAAAATGGTAGATACCTTGATGCAGATTAGCACACTGGATTTACTCAGTAGCATTAAATGAAGTCAGAACAGGCCTTTATTTTAACTACTGGAAGTATGTGTTCAGTTTGATGCAGAATCTCTTGGAAGGAAGCTGCAAATTTTGTTGTTGTCCCTAGGCTTGTAGTCATGAGAGGGTTAGACAGATTGGAGTGTGAAACGAATCAGATGGATAAGAGATTTTTAGTTTTTAGAGGTTTTAGAGGATAAGAGGTTTTTAGTTTATAGAGTAGATGGATAAGAATGAAGTGAAACAGTGACAAAAAAAAAAGAATAGATCACAGAAAGTAAATGGGATGTCACCATTTATCTTTTTCTCATAATGTGAGAATGAGGAGATATCTAGCAGTGCTGGCAGCCAAAAATTAATAACGTTTGGAAATCTATTAAGGGAAAGAAACACTCTTGGTCAAAAATAATCTCTAGAACTTGTTGCCACAAGATATCAGAGGAACCAGGAAAGAGAGAGGGAGGGCAAAAACGATCAAACATTTAAATGGGTCACAAATCTATCTCACAAGCAAACAGCTTCACCTGAAAAAAAAGCCCCTTACACTGCTCTTAGTGGGGCTTTCCATGGGGGATCCTGCTTGCCTGTCCTGCAGGACCCAGGGCTAAACAGGTGCCTGGGGCAGGGGGACAGGGCGCCTGCAGCTTGGGGTCTCCCCTTGCTCCTGGCCTACGGGTGATGTTGCTCCCCTTGCTCCTGGTTGATGTTGCACCTTCTCCTCCGCAGGGACTGCGTGGCGCTCTGCTTCCTCAACAGCGGCACCAGCTTCGTGGCCGGCTTTGCCATCTTCTCCATCCTGGGCTTCATGGCGGGGGAGCAGGGAGTGCCCATCGCCGAGGTGGCCGAGTCGGGTGAGTGAGGGCCATGGAGGGGCGGGCATGGCTGCAGGGTACCCTGCCATGTGCAATGGCCATAGCAGCTGCAGGCTCCTTTCCATGGGCAGCTCCCCTCCTTGCCTCTGAGAGCTCTTGCTGGCTATGAGATGTGCACAAGCACAGCACTTACTTCTCTCTTGGATGGCGGGGTGATGGGCTTGCAAAACGTGTGTCCTGGCTTGCTCTGTGCTCCCAGGCACTCAGAGGTTTGCTCCTGTTCCCAGCCCTCGCGGTGGCGGTGCAGCCATTGCTTGCTGTGCTTCCTTTCCCTTCCCTTCCCACTACTCTTCTTCCAGTCCTGGAAACGACTGGATGTAACTGGAGCAAAAGGCTGCATGGGCTGTGCCCTGCACTAGGGCATTGCCCCACGTGGCTCTGGGCACATGGGTCTCATGCTGCGTGCCAGGCCTGCTGTGCTGGTGCTGGCAGTGATGCTGCTTCCCCATCACCGGGCTGGGGTGCAAGGCATCTAGGAGCTGCTGGATCTGCTGTCTGCTGCCTGCTTTAAATGCCCTTCTCCTCTCAGGGCCCGGCCTGGCATTCATCGCCTACCCTCGGGCTGTCGTCATGCTGCCCTTCTCCCCGCTCTGGGCCTGCTTCTTCTTCCTGATGGTTGTTTTGCTGGGACTGGACAGCCAGGTAAAGGCATAGGGGATTTTCTGCAGGACAGCAAGCATCTCCCCTTCAGGCTGGATGCAAACAGATTCAGCTGGGCTGATGGAAAGGACACATGGGAGTGTGGAGAGGCAGATCGTGGGCAGCTGCTGAGAGCACAGTGCTGTGCCCAAGCAGCTATGGAGGATCAATGGCCAGAGACTGAAGGGGGAGGCATGAGGCGTGGAGGGTTTCAGCCATTTGATAAGGGGTGAGGCCGCTTGCAGGCTGGGCACAGGCCTTTCTGCAAAAGGCCTTTCTACAGGGATGTGCAGAGGCAATAGCTGAGGTTCTGGAATCAGTGTAACTAGCTCAGTGTGGCCCTGCACTGAACCAGTTATGAGGACCCATCTCCACACAGGCAGTTAGCCCCGTGCAACACGGTGCTTCGTCAGGCAGCAGTGAGAATTGCAGGGCTTAAGACAGTTGCCCTGTTGCAGTTTCCAGGTGTGGTCATGCTCTTTAAGCATGGCCTGAGGTGCAGACAGCTCCAGTGGTTCTGTCTGACATCAGTTTTGATGGTTCCTCCTGGCTGAGGGGAACCACCTGCCCCAGGAGTGACAGGCAGTGTTGGAACCGGGCTCTTTAGCCCAGAGGACGGGCTGATGGAGGTGGTGACCCTGCTCGTTGCAGTTTGTCTGCGTGGAGAGCCTTGTCACTGCCCTGGTCGAC
>JAUBOD010000819.1:1467999-1482797 GCA_032353885.1 Nothura maculosa | reverse complement strand
TCATCCCAGTGTGGAGAAAGTCCCAGGAATCAAGAGCCTGAGCAGGCAATTTCTAGTCTCCAGTCAGCTGCGGCTCCCAAAAAGGCTGCTTGAAGTCATAGACTAATTGTCCTGATTTACAGTTTGGTCCCACTATACACCCAAGCCTTTTCTTCCTCATCCTCCTCTACTGATTGGTATCAAGGCAAACCACATGTAAAAACAGGTATTGTTTTGCCTTTACCTTTTGTATCTTATCCCTGCTCCCTTTTTAGTCCTGAGCGAGGACTGTATTACTTTCTCTGAATGAATTACACATGGCCATTAAGGAGAAAATGCTCATGTAGCTACAAAAGCCTACTCTGGGTCATGCTCATGCCTCTCTTTTACTGAAGAAAGGAATCTTGGCCTTTTCACATGCCTGGAAAGGCCTTAGGAAGTATTGTGCCTGAGAAAATGCAGTTGTGGAGAAGTAACCCATGGTCCATGGAGGAGTACCAGTGTTATATGAGGGATAGTTCATTTTCAGCACAATTTCGCTCCATGTCTTTCCACCCAGCCACTGATTGCAGGCTTGATTGTGACTGGGTAAGTGTTTGTAGGTGAGCAGGGATAGGGAATGTCCCTGTGTACATGGCAAAGGCATGCCAGTGACATGGGAGATTGTGGAGAGGAGGACCTGCTAAAGCAGCCATGACTGGGCTGGATATGGGATGTTCTCTTTGGTTCTGCCTCCTCAGGGAAGGTGAATCTGTGCCCACGAGGGCTTCTATCTGGGTTCCTGTCTGCGAACTGTGAGTTAACAAGGGGTGACAGGCTCTGTGAAAGAGCAGGTTAACGTCCACTTCACATTCAGAAGCAGTTAAGAGGCAATGCACAGACAGAGGCAGAGGAGAGGGAGAAGCCTTCAGAGAAATAGAGAGGCATAAGCACTGCAGGCAGGGACATGCAGGAGAATGGTGTTACAAAGAAATAGGCTCTTTTGACCATTCACCCTCCTGGCTACTGTTGAGATGGGATGAGGGGTTTGTGGGGAGCCCAGAGCTGTGCACTCCAGGAGCGATGCAGCCACCTCTGCTGGGAGCACCTCGGAGGGGCCAGAGCTCTGCCCCAGGGTCTGTCCCAGCGACTCCTGGCCTCCTTGACTATTTGCTTGGCCTCGCTTGTCATCCATGGGGGTCTACCCTAGTACCTAGGGTACCTAGGAATAGTGTAATTCTGCCAGAGAGGACCCTACATACAGCCTGCTGTCGCTTTTGGACCAAATCATTTCAACTCAAGTCAAGTCAAGCGGCATTTAAAAAGACCCTGGAATAGTAGCACTGGTAGATAAACATGCATAAAGCTGTGTTAGCCAAAAAGGGTCTCTAGTCAGGGGCATACAGAGGTGTTGCCCATAGAATCCCTTTAGAAAAGGGCTTAGTGTAAGGCTAATGTAGTGGCACTCTGAAAAAAAATCCCTTGGCAATTGAACACTGCTTTAAAGAAAGGCGCTCAAGCACTCCCACTTCCATTACTCTCCCATTTGGAAATGTAGCCTCCTAATACAAGAAAGTCCAGGTGATTTTTTTGGCCAAGTTTCTGCAATATGACTTGCTCCAAGCTTAGGTCTTGAGTCTTGTCTCTTATAGCCTTCTCCTGCTCTCAAGGCCATTTAGTTGTAATACATCTTCCCATTCCTACAGTCAGTTTGAAGAGCTTGACTGTGCAACTGATAACTCTCCACAACTCAGATGTTTCATATGTCTATATGAGGACTCAGAGCTGTCATTGAAATTATGGTCTAAATGTCTCACCTGTTAAATTGGCAATAGTTTTTCACCTGTAGCAAACCCCTTTGACTCTTTGGACTGAAACACTGTTATGAATGCTTATTTTATGGCACATTCAAGGGACTGATTTGCCAATTTCCGATTGAGGGTTTTTCTATTTTCCCTGCCTTAGGTGATATTAGATGTAATTTCCAGGGACTTTACATTTATTCTCTATTATTATGAAGAAACTTTCAAGGACATGGTTCAGGAAAGCAGCTTATATGATTCAGGAGAGAATAAAAGCAGATAGTGCAATATATTTTGTAATATTTTCTCCAGTTTTGATTTTTTTCCCCAATTCTACCTGTTCCTTTTTTTCCAGTCATGCCCCCCAAAAAATGTAATAATGTAATAAATTATTTTGCTGACACAAAAGCTTTGAGGTACAGTCCATTTCAATTGAATATTGCAAACCATTCACCGAAAGCAAGTTTGTAATTGGTAATTATAATCAGTCACTGCAACAAACCGATTCCTCTTGTTACACTTGGCTGACCAAGAAACACAGATGTTGTTTCTTAATGTGTCTGATTAAGACAACTTGAGTTCCAAACATTGAAAATGTGCAGGGAACTGCTCATATAGAAGCTTTAGGCCATGGCTGATATCAGAAATTATAGGGCAAATAGTTTTGAATAAATTAGAGGAATCCTGAATTCTAGTAGGTGTTTCACCATGAGTGGGAGTATTTGAAATTAATCAGATGAGTCATGGATGAATTGCCTGCTCCAGCTTGTGATATGCTCTGTAATGAGCAATGTACACTGGCCTAAACAGTCTGTGAAGGGAAATGTTAGTAACTATGGAAGTTGTATTAATCAGGGAATTGATATGCTGCTCTACGAAGCTGACACAGCAGGTTAACGGGTTGCAACAAGACTCTCAGGGTCTCATCAGGGTCTCAGGAAGGTTTGTGATACCAAAGGGGCTTCCAAACAAAAAGAAACAGATCAAAGATCAGGAAGTCACAGATGCTATCTTTGCAGGCTGAGAAAGGTAAGGTAGCACATTTCATTTGGAACACAGCTCCAAATTTCCAAGTTCTTTCCTTTTTTTTATTTTTATTTTTTAATGATAAACTACCCCAAAAGCCAGTAAGTTGGGACAGCATTGCAGCACTGGGGATACCTGCAGGACACCTGCCCCTGCAGCAAGATCTGCCTTGTAGAGGACAAGGACAACCCTGCATACCTTGACCAATGTAGTTGTGCCCAGGAGGCACAGTGTGAGCTGGTGTGGGGCCAGACAGGTAGGTAAAGCACCAGAGTAATGTCTGTGAGCCTTGTTCTTCCTGGGAATATATGGTGATGGGATGAGTGCTGTGCTGGTCCCCTGTCTCTGAGTCCTGCCTGCCTGCCATGGATCATGGGGTTGTGAGAGGGGAATGGAGCTGGTGCCATGGGGCAGGAGCTCCTCAACCCTGGAAAGGAGATGCTGTACCAGGGGAGGACTGCTCTGGTGGATATCACCATACCATCTCCTTCATGGGAGCTGAAGTGAAGGAGTCAGTCCTTTAAGATCTTGGCTTTTCTGTTGCTTCCACACTGGGCAGTGGATGACCAGCTCTTTGGATGGGCCAGACCAATCTGAAAGCTTCACAGCTCCACTAAAGTCAATGGGAAGTACTGCTGCTTGGCCTAGGAAAACAAATAGAGGTTTCCACAGTTTTTGCCATGACCACAAAAAACATATATATGGTGAAAGCAGGAGACTAGAGGCCATGCTAGCTAACCACTGGCATCTTTCCTCCCAGAAATATGTCTGTGAGGAGCCCTGAGCCTTTTTATATCATCATGCCATGGTGTGGCTTTGAGTCTAGAGGTGAAATAATTATCACTGAGACCCCTTCAAGGTAGGAAAATGTGCCTGCTCTCTTGTACAGCTATTCAGTGGGAAAGGAGCAGGAATTTGGTAGCATTAGCCCTCCAGATGCCTTTGCCTTCAGCTATTGTTGTGGATTGCTATTGGGTGTTACTTTGCTTATCAGCTTAATTAATAGAGATTTCTTCTGTCTGCCTGCCTCTCTGCAGCGGCTAAAGCAGCTTGTTTGCCCAGCGGAGGATCTGCCCCAACCAAAGAAGAAGAATGTGGCTGGAGTGTTGGAGCCCTGGGACGGCTCTGGACCCGAGCACAAAAGACTGTCCCCTCCCGCCAAGGAAGTGCTGGGCTTTGTAGAGAGAGAAACTCACTTGTAAAGCACTGGGGATTTCTCCTTCATATTCTGGATTGATTCCTTCTCTCCTTTCTGAAGCAGTTTCATTTCTCTCTTGGGCTCTTCCCTTCTCTCCTTCACATCAGAGATAGAAGTATCCGGGACACCCTTTCCTTCTGGCTGGCTGGTGACATGGACTGGGCCAGGACTTCTTTTGCCACGTTGGAATGGATCTCCCTGTCAAGAACATGGACAGACAGCAAAATGATTTTGTCAGAGGTGTCCTCCAGTGCTCACACCGGGGAAAAAAATAAAAGCAAAAAAGCCACATATCAACCAAAAAGAAAAAAAGATGTGGTCATGCTGAGGGAGAGGAAAGGAAACCATAGTGGTAAGAGAGAGCAGATAAATAAAGGTGTACAGGAGAAAAGTCAGAGATGCAGTGGCACAAAACCATGGAGCATTAGCACAGGAAATAAGTGAGTTAGTTCAGAAGTACATAAGAAGCTGGAGGATGACAAAGGAAAGTGCACTGCTAGGTCACCTGTGTAGAAGGGAGATGGAGCCAGCAACACATCATAGGCAATGATAAAAGGAGACTGTAGCATTAGTAGTTACAGCTTTGGTTGTCACTAAAAAGGAAGAGAGTGACAGGGTGCTTAATGTAATCATAGTTATTGATGAAGGATTTCAAGGTAGTCTCAGAATGGAAAAGGATGAGGAATAGCTGTCTAGGTGACTTGCTTTATTCAAATCTGTACGGTCCAGTGAAAAAGCATTCAAGAATGAAATAGCTGAACCTTTGACTGTTCTTTCAGAAAAATCATGGAGTACAGGAAATGTCCCAGACCAGTTAGTTAAAAATGAACTGCGGCACAGAAGGGAGAAACGAAACCCCAGGGATTGCACACTCACAAATTTAACTGCACTGCGGGGGCATTTTATAGAGGAATTAATAAAGGAGTTCATGGGCCTGATTCCTACTCCAGAGTAGCTTTAAGTCAAGGGTGAGAGAAGGATTTTTCTCCCTTGGCTGTGCTGTAGCTGATGGCTCAAGGGATAAGGAAGACATTGGGCACAATGATCATAAACTCATGAAAGATAAAGGGATAATAAATAGGTAAGATGGGTTCATTGGAAACAGATGGTGTCAAATTAAAGGTCTCTAGCTGCTAGGATAGTCATGACCATGATGCAATGCCTGGGAGGTCTTTCACTTGAATAAAGCATTTGATACAGTTTGCACAACATTTTCCTGCAGAGACTGGGACTTTATACAGTGCTGCTGTAAAATGCAGTGCCAAAGCCTACTTGAGTGCATATTGGAATTGAATAGTTAAAATCACAGGAAAAGGACAGGATTGGATCTCCTCAGGAGCTTTGATGTGGTCTGTGGAACACATGCCACTGGATGGCTATGTTGCAAAAATGGCACATCAAAACATGCAGAAGAATTGCCATTAAAATGAATCATAGATGCCATAGGCTCCTGTCCCACTTCTCCTCTACCTTGTTCCTTGTTCCAAGTAATTACTTGTCTCTGTGCTACACACAGATAAACCACCAGTGTTGAATGTAAGCGGGAAATTCAGGCCTCATCTGTGCAATGCAGCACCTTTCCAATTGCTATGGGAACCTTATCTTTTGCAATTTTCTGTGCATTTAACTGGTGAATTAGCATAGGGCAATTTTTCCCTTTTAATTTCCTTTCCTTAAAAATTAAAATTAAAAATTGCTGGTGAAATGAACACTAAAAGGCAAGTGTTCATACCTCTCTGGGATATTGTAAATTGATTGGAGATGATTTACAATAAACACAGAGATAGCTGGCAAACCTCATTCTTGGTTGCCTTCAAAGGACTGCAGCATCACATAAGACACTATTTATTTTATTTTTTTAAAGCACTAAATGTCATGTTTCAGCAAAAGTTGAGAGAAGAGCTTAAAATCTTTGTGCTTGCAGTCAGACCTCATGGTATTTTGTTTGTTTCCCCTCTCCCGCCAGTGGCCTTAGCCCATCAGGTGTTTGGTGTGATGTTGCTCATGATTTGGTGACTCCTCACACAGCTAGAAGAAGAGCCAGCAGCTGCCACAGCCAGGGCCAGGCAGGATATTGGTTTTGAGAAGGAAAAAATCCTCTGTTCTTCAAGCAATAGAAAGATAAATTAAGAAGTGGGATTAAGATTTGGCATCCAGAGTCAATCTTAGGCCTTCCCATAGGATTACTGTGTGAACCTGGCAGGATAGTTAACCCCCTTGATCCTGTTACCATGTCTTTAAGATGTACAGTAGTGCCACATTGCAAGCATGGTTGGCGAGATGTGTTCAGTCCTTTCTCTGAGCTAGTCTCTTGACTCTTAACTACTACATGAACTGGTTCCTCTTTTGCTCATGTATAACCTGACAGAGGTGTCCTACCCATGCTAGAAAGCAGCTTATTTGAACGAAGTTAGAAGGGGCACTGTTGTCCCCATGGAAAGCAATCACAAATTTCCCAGGATCTAGAAATTCATCCAGTCGTTTTGGTTAGGATCGATAGAATTATGGACTATTTAAGAAGATGCTCAATGACCCAAGTTTCCCAGTTTGAAAAGATGGAAAAAATATCCCAGCTTGTAGGCAGAGTTTAAACTTGCACAGACATCTCCATAGGCATTGCTGGAGACCTCTGAATCTATCTGAAGGAAAAGTGCTCCCTTTCTACACACCACCAGCTTGCAAACACAGCTAAAATGGGTAGTATTGAGAGAGGAGAGATTTTTTTCTCTCTAATTATTGATGCTAGCCAAAAAGTAATGCATTTAAAGCTGAAGTAGAAGTATCGAGGTAGCTGTTCTCTGCTGTTCCTAGTAGTGAGACAAAAGTTTCTGTCTACAGTAGAAAGTACACACATCCTTCAAGCACCTAATTATCATGGAGATGCTTTTGTTTTTGCTTTGTTGTTGTTGTTGTTATTGTTTTATTTTTTAACTAAAAGATCCTTTCCCCCTCTGTCCAGAAAGGAAAACCGTAAAACTTTTTATTAAGAAATAAAAAAATACAAAATGTCTTGAATTTTCTTTCCCCTCGCCCTTCTCTCATTTTCTTTGTTTCTTTCCATATCCTTTCTCCTTCTCCCTCCCTCCCAGCTCTCCCTTCCTCCTTTTACAGGGGTAAATGGAAAAATGAGGAGAAGGAACTATAAACTGCAAACTTTTACTGAAAAAAAACAACGACTTTGAAGAAAGAAATACAAACCCAATGACAAACAAGCCAGACTAGATGCTGGTTTGTTATTTGTTGGTCCTTATCAGCAGCATTAGTGTTTTAGCAGAGCCTGGACCAGAGGAGGAGGTTGGGGATTCTCAGGACTGATTAGGCATGCTCTATTCACAATGCTCTTGTCTTCTGCTGCTGCTGAAGCTTTGCATTTACTGAAGGGGGCAAGAGTCTCCATTGTGACTGCCCAAGCTCCACTGAGGACCCCTAGACAAGGGGTCCTGCTTGGGAGGAGAATTGTCATCTCTTTGGTAGGAGCCTCCATCCATCTGATATCACTCTTGTACTGAGGATGCTCCTGCAGCAGAGGTCATCTCCAAGAGCAGGAAGATGGTGTTTGATTCACATAGGTAACTATGTGTATAGTTTGTGTTGTCCAAAGAGACTCTGAGATGACCTGCCTGCTGGGCATCGTCAGAACTGGACAGCTGGGCTCATAAGATGCCTCAGTAGGCTGCTTGTGGGAAAGAGGGAGGACCTGGCGGTTGCACTCCACATTAATATCAAGAGTGGAGGGAAAGGTTACAAGGATGTTCTGGAGGCTAAATGCAGCCAGCTAGACAGGAATATGAAAATTAGGGTTTGAGATCTGAGAAACTGGAAAATGTGTATACATCACCTTTTAGTTCCCTCCATGGGCTGCAGAAAGGGGAAGAAGTATCAAGGATTTTATTACAGAATCTCTTACTGAGGTAGAGGAAAAAGAAGAAACTTGTGACAATTCTTGCTTTTTTGGGTTTTGTTTGTGATTTTTTTAAACTCAAAATAGTTTGACCCATTGAATGTTCTCGGAACATGATTCTGGATCTGTTTTGAATCTCTGACCTATGACCTGTCTCTGCAAAGGAGGACATATATTTTCAGAGCTGTCCATTCAGGTTTGTCAAGCCTGGGCTTGGAAAGTCATGTAGGAAGGACAGGGATTCCCAGGAGGAAATGTTTTCAATGGCTATGGAAAGACAATCATGGGCAACATGGTCTTGTCTTGTTTTCTTTTTTTGGTGATATGTTGAGACAATGCTGTGAAATGCAGTCTTTCTCTTCTTTATTTTATTTATTTATTTATTATTTCTACAGACTGTGTAATATTTTCCTGCCCACTCTGGTCTATTAGCCAGGGCAGGGAATTTCATCCTGTTAGTAGGCTAGAATGGTTTTGGATCAGAAGAGTGATCACTCTTGTTCTTTCTCTTCCAGTGGCCACTAGATTTTTCCGAAATGCAGTTTATTAAGTATGAGGTTTGTGTTGTGCTGTGTAATAGATAACGGTCTCTTGGAAAGGGCTGACTGCTGAGGCAGTGTGGTGGCCTTTATTAGCTCATATTTCACCAGTAGTTCTTTTTCTCACAGAAAAATAAACTCACCCTGAACCCTCAAAACCAAATAAATAATAAAAACCTCACAATTTCTCACTTCCCTACATTCTGAAGAGCAACCAGCCCCATGTTTCCCAAAGTGAGCATCACCCTCCTGTGCACAGATTCCTCCAGAGTCTGAATGAGGACTAGCTAATTACCAGCTATTTACACTGAGGACACTTGTTTCTCTTGGTAAGTTTCCCAGAGAGCCGGAGTGCTCTGTGCTGGGACACTGCAAGCAACTCACACGTGAGCCCCCAAAGCTGCTGGACACAGATACGGTGTATTTGCGCTGGACAAAAATGTCCCAAAAAAGCTGGACACAAATCCCACCCGGTGTCAGTGTAAAGTGCCTTAAATTGAGAACTGCAGGTTAAACTCTCTGGTGAGAGGGCTGCAATAGGCAGAATGTCAACTGGAAGTGGCCCAGTGCTATTTTCTGGGATATGAGATCTACTTCACAGGATCCAAGGGGACCATAGCTCTCATTGCCAGAGTACATTCGTCATAAAATAGGGAACGATCATGGTGTCCTCCTTCCCAGCCCCTTGTGCAATCCTGTCCCACTAATTGTACCTAAGCAATGAGCACCAGCCACAGGCGTATGTCCCATTGCCAGCACTGAGCTTCCCAGTTCCTGGTTGCATTTGTACAGCTCAGTTTTAAACCTGATACTTAACAGTATCAGGTTAGAGTATACTCTTCCTCTGCAGTATCAGCCAGAGTATGCTACTGGCTAAGTAAACCTGGAGCTCATGGACAGTATTAGTAGTCTCATCTCATAAGCCTTCCCTTCCAGGAGCCTAAGAATGGGAGTGTTTCTGTCTTTGGGAGAGCTGTACAGGTCAGACCTATTTAATTTCCTTTCAGGGCCTGTGGATGGAAGATATTCAGGCCTTTAAGAGCATGTTGATTTTTGATTTTGCATTGTCAAGAAAGAAATGGCAGGTTAAAATTAATTTGTTTCTTTGCTTCATTTTTTTGATGAGTTATCTGTCTTCTTAATGGCTAGAAAAAAAAGAGCTTTTTAAAGTTATTTGGTGTCTACATGTTCTAAAGTTTTACATAACAATTTTCTGTATGAAACAAAGGATCTCCATCCTGTCCTCTTTTGTAGTTCAATATAGGGGTGTCATTTCCCTTGTGTTTGGAGTGGGAGAGCTCAGGACCACATTCCCGCTTCCCTGGCCTCCAGGCAGTTAGAGCTGGGCTTTACTAATAATGAGAGTGACTTCTCCAAACCCCTCCCTTCTTGCATTCACCTACCAAGTCACCCAAACTCTTCTAAATTCAAGTCCTAAATAAAAGTTAGGTTGCCATGGTGTGTACCTGTAGATCCCACCTATAAATAGAGTTAGTTCATAATCTTGGTAAACCTTTCTGAGATGCCTTCCTTCCCTAGAAGAAAGGGAAGGGCATCTTATTTTCCCTGGGCTGAGGCATCAGCAGCATCTTTGGGTTATTCTGGCCCAAGTCCCACCAAGGTTGACGTACAGCCCATCGAGCGATGGCAAAGCAATTTCCAACTGTTCAATTCTGTTATGGAAACATGTCTTCCCTGGGGGATGAAATCTGATTACTGAAAACAAGAGCTCATTTTGTGCCTATGCATCACATGAGCAAACAGGAGCAAGGCTCCAGGCTGGAGATGTTTTCTCTCACTCATGCCCCATTGGGCCCCTTCCTCTTCCATTGGTGCACATGCAGCCATACCCATGCACTCCACTGATATAAATTAAATTCTGACCACATGGGGCTTTGCAGAGGATTCAAGTCTTTGCTCTGGTTTGGGATACTTCTGACCTTTTCTACCCTACTCATTCACTCACAATTTGCTCAAAGAACACGTCCTGGAAGGTCCCATCTTGTAGTCCTGAAACAAGAACTTCCCATTTCCTTCATCTTTCTTTTCAAGTGCTGTTTTTTGCTGGATGACTAACTCGTTTGTAACTGTTATCATGGGAGCATACCAGTGATGATCTATAGGGCTCCCATGATATCCACCACACTCATCCTCCACTCCTTGATGAGGTTCAAGGCCTTGCCTGTGATTCCCTCAGAAAACCCGTGTCGGTGATCCTGGACGGGCTTTGGGTCTTCCTCTTCTGATGTCTCTTCTCTTCCTCTTTTCTCCAAGTCTTTGCACTTGTCCTGGTGACTCTAATAACTGACTGGTCAGCGATTACACTGCCTCTTGTTAACATCCACTTTGTTGCCTGCTTTGCATCTTGCTTCCAAATGTGTCCTCTTTCTCCCCTCAACTATGGCACTTTTCTTTTTTTTCCAAAATCCATGGACTTTGGGGGTGCAGAGCACCAAGCACAGCAGCTCAACTGCTTTGCAATAACATTTCCTCTCCCTCTCCCTGTGGGAAGGTATTGGCATACAGTCATACTGGGAAATGACTTAAGCTATACCAGTATAACTGAACTTCAGCTGATTTAAAGCTCTACTGTCATGCTATCAATTGCATAAGCCTCTTAGTAAAGAGGGAAAAATGTCATATTCTTTCCTGGCAGAGTTTTGCTAATGATGCAGTTAGACCGAAGGGCACATTTACATTTGAAGTCTGGATGTTTTACTTAGAATGTGATTTCTTAAAGCTTCCAAAGTATGTGTGGACACTTCTATTTATGTTCCTTTTACACTCATTTCAATTTATATTACGTCTATCATGATCAAGCTTAAGCTATGTTGAACACAGTGTTACTTTTCACACCGCTTTTGGATGGATTAGAAGAAAAACAGCTTAATCATCAGTCCTTTGTGGAAGAAACTTCACTGATAGAAAGATTTTAAAGTTCTTAAACTATACTTAGTGACAACCTGTAACCACAAGTGTCCTTGTATCAATGATAGTGGCCACCTATTATTTTTAGTGGACTTTATACTGCAACAAACATGCTTACAAAGCGGATTGCTCTGATTTACTCTAAACTAGTTTTTATATAGGTGGACAACATGGATTGCTTATGTGAAGACGAGAGAACCCTAACAGAGCTCTCTGTACTTTCTGTCAGTGGGAAGGTACTATTCCTCAGTACCTCTTAGAAGACCTTTCACCCTGCAAAAACCTGAGGCCAGTGTCTGAGATAGCTCTCGCTTCTTGTTCCTCACTTCTTAGCTATCACCATGATCAAACTAATAGGGTGGGTGACCCATGTGCACTGATTATTCTTATATGTCACTGCCAGATTTACTGCAGTTGAGGAAGAAACTTTATGATGGACTCTTCTTGGTAGTCTCCAGTGACAGAACAAGGGGCAATGGGTATAAATTAAAATACAGGAAGTTCAATTTCCATATGCGGAAGAACTTACTGTGAGGATGGAACAGGCTGCCCAGAGAGGTTGTAGAGTCTCCATTTTTGGAGATATTCCAAATATTCCAAATATCCCAAATTCCAAATATTTCAGGTTGTGACCATGTGCCACATGCTCTAGGTGTCCCTGCTACAGCAGGGAGGTTGGATTAGATGATCTCTAGAGGTTCCTTTCAACCTCAACCATTCTGTGAGAGTCTATATAGCAGTCTGAGATTTTAAAACAAAAGCCATAGGCATGCTGCTCTGGTCTAAGCAGTATGTTTTTTTCCTCTCAGAAATCCATTTATTTCCCATTTATTTCTAATGAATGCAAAAGCTGATCACATATTTATAATTACCCCTCTGAAACAAACCAGAGATGAAGGCTCTTCATTTCAGATAGGAGAGGAAAAATGTTACTGTGATCTCATTTGAATAAATACATTTTTTTAAGTAGACTTTTTTTTCCCCTAGTCCCTTACATCCCCCATTTTCCTATATCATATCTCAAGACTTGTCAGATTAATCTTTATTTTGTGCTGTAAAGTTTGGTCCTTCCAGTATGAATTGTGCAAGGTCCTACTTGCTAACCAAGAGCATGCTGATAACTATTTGTTAGTAGAGAAAACTTTTCTCCTAAGCTTAACATGAGTTAAGCTGATGTACACAGGAGAAACAGCAGAAAAAAAAAAGTGAGTTTCTTAAATGTTTTTCTCAGCTGATGAATCCCTACTTGCCATATCTCCAGTGACATTATCTTACTCATTTTCCAGATCTCTAGAGTATTCCATGGGAAAATTGAATAGGCAAGTCCTAAATAAAAGTATTCTAAATAAATTTATTTTTCTTTTGCAGGTCACCTTTCATTTCTATCAGGTAGAGATTTTTCTTGTTTTTATTTTCAGTTTTGTTCTTGCTATATTTCTTTGTGTTTTTAACTCCTCCATCACGTTCTGCTTTGTTTTTGTTACTGGAAGTGAAATGATTTTAAAACACTTAGTCTTTGAAACAAGTAAAGCCCAAATGAAATTGTTCCCAAGGGCTCCTAGCAGCAGCTGCAGGGGCAAGTGGCATAAATGTAGTTTTAAAAGCAATGGGTGAAAGCAGCTGTAAATAAATGTGCTGCCTGTGAAACTTGTTGGACAGATTTTCAGGAGAAGGATTTTGAAATTCAGTGCCCTGGGAGTGGGGCTGATGGTCCATGAAGAATTACAAATGTGTGTGGTAAGAGCTCTCTGTATGCCAGATTGGTGCCAGCTTGACTGGGAGAGATTTGAGAAGGTGGCCAATGTCAAGATTGGAAAGAGTCTTGTCTTTGGCATCTTTCATAGAGAGATGGAGGCTGGGAGATGGTTATCTTACTGAACATTAGCAGCCTGACTGCTACTGACATAGTAATCATAGAGCAAAACCCTCCAAGAGAACTAAAACATGCCTTATAGGTTGACAATTCTGTACATCACTTTTGGTTGAAGTTTAGGGGATTCGGCACAACATAGGTCATGCTTTACTTACCCTCATCTTACAAGTTTTCTCTGAATTTACCCTACTGATCACTGCTTGAGTGAAGGTGTCGGGTAGCTTGACTTTGCTTCTCAGACCATGTTAAAACTTGGGATCAGCTCATCAGGGAGCATGGAGGTAAGTGAGCTTGCCCCACAGTGCAGGTTGGCAGGATTGTTATAGTTGCCTAGAGCAAGAACATGTTTTAGATAGGCCTAAAGAAAGCAATGCCTGCTAGACCTACAGTGCCGGCTTATCTTCCCTTTGGAGCTGGTGGCAATCTCAACCAGAGCCACGCAGCCTAAGAGATGGTAGCAGCTCTTTTCAGCGAGTGCAGCCCTCTTCACTCTTTGCAAATTATCCTCAAGTGATTATACCTCTGCTTATTTTACAATGATTGTGCTAATGATTTTTGCAAATGAATTTTAAACTGAGAGATGGCTAGCCTGATTATCTGGCTGCTTTTACTGCTGTCATCACATCCAATATCTGTTATTCTGAAAACACTCTTTGCACTTGTGTTTACTCACCCGGATTATATGATGGGGTTGGGCTCTTTTGCTGGAGACTTCCCAAGTCACCAAAAGCTTTGGAGGTGGCAGCACAAATGCTTCAAATGCAAATCCGCAAGCCAATGCATATTTGTCTGTGTATCTGCCAAGCTCCCATTTTCTGTGAACACTCTAGTGAATCAAAATTCAGTCTCATGAATGTTTATGGACAACAACCAACAGAACAGTTCCAAATCTAAACCTTTTAAATTCTGCTTCTCTTCTAAGGCACATTCCCAAATACATTTGGGTTTACTGGTCCATGTCTAGTTCTAGCCAACAATGAAACATCCTTATCCTCTCTTATTTTCTTGATTCTTTTCTTGTTTCCCTCTTCTGGAAAAGAGAGGGGTTGCTTGTGTCAGAATGATGCTGAGAGAAATCTTTTCTTCCCTGTGCCTTAAATACCCACTGTATAGTTGTGTTTCTCGCTCATACAACTAATGTTTTACAAAAAATATCTGTAGCTTTCCAATTCATGTTTTCACTCCTTCAGTGGAAATTGCTGCCTTGAGGCCTGTTCTCTGTATAGATCAGTAATATATGAGATGAGGAAAAACTGATTTCACAGAATCACAGAATGGCTGAGGTTGGAAGGGACATCTAAAGATCATCCAGTCCAACCCCCCTGCTCCAGCAGGGACAACCAGAGCATGTGGCACAGGGCGGCATGCAGGCAGGTTTGGAAGATCTCCAGAGAAGGAGACTCCATAACCTCCCTGGGCAGCCTGCGCCAGTGCTCTGTCATCCTCACAGTAAAGAAACTCTTTCTCACATGCAGATGTAACTGCCTGTGTTTCAACTTGTGACCATTGCCCCTGGGCCACCACCAAGAAGAGTTTGGCCCCATCGTCCCTACATTCTTCCCTCAGGTACTTA
>JAUBOD010000819.1:1441165-1455129 GCA_032353885.1 Nothura maculosa | reverse complement strand
TCTCTTTCTGTATCTGCCATCTGCTATCTTGATTGAATTCCCTGTAGCTCTCATGTTAGAAACAGTGAACACATTTTCTATGACACTGATACATTTATAGATCTCTGTCAGTCATCTCTTCTACAAGACAATGAATCTGAGTTTTAGTCATTCATCATACAGATGATCAACACCTTGAGCATCCTTTCGGCTCTCCTCTGTGCCTTTTCTACCATAACTTTTGTGAGGGGGAGAGAGAATGCACATAGTTTTGGACATGTGAGTGCAATATGGTTTTATGCACTGATATGGGAATGCCGTCTGTTATCTCTTTCTTTCTTGATTGTTTTGGGGCACTGATTATATACTTCTTAGGGCCTCAAGCCAATGGAAAAATTCCTTACATTTTTGATCAGATTCTTCTGCTTAATCCTCAAGACTTTGATCCTGATTTAGTGGGATTTTGGTGGTCCACAGGCTGCCTCTACGTAATTACCACATGAACATCATCTGTTGATTATAGTATCCTATGTGGCCTGGTGTGCAAGAAGGCATGGAGTACCTGAGAGGTTTCCTCATGCCAAAGGGCCAGTCCCTACGTTGTGCTATACCCACCTCTTGGAGAGCACATCATGACCCCAGGGGACTCAGCTCTGCTGTCCTCAGAGATGACATTGCAAAGTTACACTACCCTGGCCCAGCATAGACCTCTCTGTGCTATGCATTTTCTTTGGCAGATCTGTGGTATGTGTTTGAGACCCTGGAACTGAGGGATGTGACACTCTAAGTCACTACCAGTACTTCCTCGCATGTGTACTTGACCTACAGCTTTTCTTACAGAATAAGCGTTGGGATAAGGGGAGATAAGAGGTGAAGGGTTTGATATACAGAGGTGATAATGCGGCTTGAAGCTATTGTAAGCACTCAGTGTGAACAAGACTTTGTGTTCAAAGCGAGCAAAATCATCCTCTTTTCATCCCTGGACAAAGCAGTGGGGATCAGAGAGGCTGTCCCGATGTGCACAAGGCTATCTGTCAGCTCCAGTGTGGCTCTTTCCCTAAGCCTTGTACACTAATGGAGGATAATTTCTCTCTTTACTTTTTTTGTCAGGAGCTTTGCCCGGCCCTCTCCATTTTGTCCGAGCTTGGCTGGAGCTGACGCTGCCCTTTCTGCTTCTTCAGTCTCTCAGCAAGAGCAATTGTGCACAAGAGCCATCATGGGCAAGATGGACAACACGTCTGTGGAGATGAACTCTCCCTCTGAGGTGAAGCAAGCAGCCCTGGAGGAGCCAGAGCCCATCACCCCAGAGGCTGTGAGCACCAAGAAGAAGAAGGAGATACCAGACAGAGGTTCCTGGAAGGGGAAATTTGACTTCTTGCTGTCCTGTGTAGGCTATGCCATTGGTTTGGGCAATGTTTGGCGCTTCCCGTATCTCTGTGGCAAGAATGGAGGAGGTGAGAGTGGAACGACTGTGCTCGCGCTTCCCTGAGCAGCCTTATCACTTGAATGGGTTTTAGTTTGCTGTGAGTCTAAGTAGCCTGTTTTCTGGCTGAGAGGTCTCTCATAACATGAGTTATGCAGACAGTAGTTCCCATTCTCTGTGACTTTACTGCAAAGTGCAGGTTGGAAAAGATTAGCACAAAGACATGTAAAAAGAAATTTGAATTTTATAAAGCTTTTGTCATCCAAATTTGCAGGGCTACAACAAACTGTATCTACAGTCCTCACATTTTCAAGGACAGTATACATACGTACATATGCAAATAGCTCCATGTTTGTAAGTTCCCAAGGAAAAACAGTTCTATCTGCTGAAGGTAGATTTCTCTTCAGTCTAGGGTATTTTCAAAGGGTAACCATTTTTACCTTTGAGTTTGGTATGTATTTCTGAGGATATCCAAACAGAAGATTCACACTGATCATAGCAGGGCCATGTAGAAATAAATGCATCAAGAGTGTACACACACATCATCTGTATTTAGTCTTTGTGCAAAGCTGTAGCTAACCTTTGCCACTGTTGTAATAGAGGTTGACCTCTGCTTCCTGTGTATCTATATTCTGTTATAAGATGCACAGCTAGTGTGAGGTGGTTCCCAGATGAGGTTAGGAAGAAATTGTAGCAATGTTCTGTGTTTCCAGAAAGCAGTAGTTTCACAGTAGGAGGATTTCAGGGAGTCACATGGGTGGAAATTAACTTTGCCTCACTACTGTGCTGAGAAAAGGATCCTAGTAATGACCTTTTTTTGTAAAGACTGGAAAACTGAGGCTCTAAAAGAATAAGGCACTTTATGAGGGATTTTGGTCTCTATATGATGCAGTTGTTAACAGTGCCCTTGCTTGTGGATTACAAGTAGCATCATTTCTGACCTTTTTTTTTTGGCCTGTGACATCTCTTCCTTGCCAGTCCCCAGCGAACACCTGGCCAGTCCCTTGCAGGGATAAAAAAAGGGCATCTCAACAGTGTTTGAAATGCATCTCAACAGTGTTGAGCTAAAAATCAAGAGATTTGGGAGATCAGTTCCCTGCTCAACTACAGACTGTCTGCATGACTTGGATCAGGTCAAAAACTACACCCTTGGGGGTTCATCTACCCTCTGTAAAATAGGCTATTTCTTCTTCCCCATTAGGGAGGTGCTTTTATGAAGGGGAGCATGTGCCTGCTTTGATGTCAGTAAGCTAAAGAGTCCGCGCTTATCCTCCATTCCCACCTTTTCCACTGATTTTTGCCTCTGTTGCTAACATGATCTTCTCTCTGCATGAAATCTGATTACCTCCTTGAACCATTTCTCAAAATTCCCATCTTTAGTCCAGACTTGTCCTCCTCACCTTAAGGCTGCATATATAAACTTAGTAGCATCTGTGAGTCTTCCCATGTTGCTCTTTGCTTCCTTCTTGGCTCTTGTTAATAGGTCTCAGAGTTCATGTCTCATGTCACATTCATTCATGCTGCTCATAGGTTTTCTGTTCACTCATCTACTCAACACTTTTTCTCTTTCAATTCTCCCTCAGATCCCCTTCATTGCTTGATCTCATGACTTCTCCTATGCACAGCCCACTGTCTGCAGTCTCTGTTGTAGAATGAGTAGGTTCACTCTTCTTGTTTCCCCTTGGAAAGGAGGACACAGGTCTAGTTCCTATACAACCATCTGTCCATGTAACTCTGTGGCATTAAAGGAGATTTTGCCTCTTTCTCCAGAGCACTACAGCTAGTTCCAGCTGGAGGCAGGGCAGTATGTAGGCTAATGGCTTATGCGTTTTGACAAGGCAGTTACTATTTTGGTGGGTGACTTCACACAGAGGTGTGAGTGTGCAGCTAAGCCAGGCGAGGTTTGGAGCAATCAGCCCAAGTCTTGTAGGGGACCCGGGGCAATGCTGGGCTGGCTGCAGCCAATGCTGGCTTGCCAGTTTAATCATGCCTCACTGTAGTCCCTCTCTGTGGCACTCCTCTTCATATAAAACTAGCACCATGGCTACGTCACAGCATGGGTGCAAGAAGCTTGTTTTTTCGGGGGAAAATTTGTATAGTGATTTCTGTGCGATCTCAAGCAAACCCTATCAGCTCCGCTCACAGCTCAGTCATTTCACACACCGAAGTGGGGGACGACAATACCTATAATTAGATGAAGACTGTTTTGAGGCTAAAATAAATCCCATTTGCGAAGCCAGCTGAGATCTAAGATGGATGCGCCGCAGCAGAGCGGCGGGCTATTATTAGCACTAGCCGCGCAGCACAGTGTGAGCTGCGGGCACGCGGGGCCTGGTGGCTCTCGACGAGCACGCGGGGCGGCCGAAGCAAGACGGTTTGGCCTGGCCATTTGCGGAGGCCGGTGCGTGTGGCGGGCAGGAGCACTGACGTGCGTGAGCGTCACACCGAGCCCCCGCGAAGCGGCGGGGAGGCCGCATGGCGCCTTGCCAGCAATGCGGCGGTCACGGCCCTCGTGGTGCCCCATGGAGGCGCCTCAGGAGCGGGGCCAGCCGTGGGCGGCTTGCTAATTATAGCGCCCTGCGCGCGCACGCCTCGGAGCGCCGCGGCGTGGGCTGCTTCCATTACGCACAGGCAAATTGAAGTGAATGGAAATATTGTCGTCTCGCTCCCCGCTGTCACATTGTATCAGCGCGCGGCTCGTTTGCGCTGCGCTGCAGCCTGGACCCTAATTAAGGGATTTTCGCCCTGGGTACATACGGCGGCCCCGCACGAGGCCTAGACGGTGCTCCAAGCTGAACGGGCCTGCCTATGACTAATGCTCCAGCCTCTGCCCTGGTTTCTAATGCCATGCAAGCCTTTTGATGGCAATAGGATTTCACAGGGCTCTAAATTGGTTCTCTAGGTGCTAAAAATTCCCTATGAGATACAGAAATTGAATAACCTGAGGAACATTTCCTTAAATAAGCAGCGCGCACTTTGCATTTACACTTGGAGGCTCTGACCAAAGACATGTAACTGCCTGTAGTGCTCAACCTCTAACTCGTAGGCACTTCCCTTGCTGTTACAAGGACTGACTACTGTTCTTTGCTCTCTGGCATTATTATTTCTGCAATGAGGCAAAATGAAACAGTATCAGTGGCCTGCAGGTCTGTAGCTGGTTCTGGCTACCTGCAGCCTTTTCGTAGGGCCTGGACCCCACCTCTGCCTTGCAGGCCACTGTCACTGCTGAGAGAGCTGTGATGGACACAGAGTAGGCAGCACTTTTCCCCCAGTGCCACTTGAAGCTGCCTGCTCCTCCATGCAAGGCAGCTGTTGAAGCTGAGAGCCTGTGTTTTTATGCCAACTTGCAATTCAGGCTCACGGTCATCAAGCTGCCGGCCTAGAGCATGTTTTGTGCCTGCTGCCAGTTCTTGTTGCGTGGAGCCTGACGAGGACTTCTGTGCCACCGGCGGGTGCCAGCCTCTCCCAGCCAGCCTCAGCTGCCCATTTGGCACGTGGGCACACTCAGCTGGGTGCCCTCAAGCTGGCAGTCCCGGCTGCAACACTTTGCTTCCTGCTGCCGAGATCAACTGAGGAAACCCAGCCCTGCTGGGCCATGAGCTGAGTTGCAGCCCCACTGGGTCACTTTCCTGGCTTTATGTTGGTTTTCGTATTAATACCTGAAAAAGATGACTCAAACTGACAGCTTGTGAGGAGATCAGTGCCACTCTGGACACTGCCAGCTGCTTGGATGCAAATTGCAAGTTCCCACTCTCTGCACAGCCAGGATCTTCTGCTACAGCTTGTCCTTCTCAGGAATGATGGCTGTCCTTCTCAGGAACGATGGCATGCTCCTGGATATGTCCTAGAAATATGGAAAATTAGCTTTGTCCCAAGTTACAGAAATCAGAGTGATCTCAACATGTATGGCCTTTGAATCACATGGCCATATTTGCCATATCACTTGCATATTTGCTCATGTAGTGAAGGAATGCAAGTAACGACTGGTCTAGATGGCTGTGCTATTTCACTTGTAGCAATGAGATGATTTCTACACTGTTTAAAGTAATAATGCTTTCCTCAAGGTTTCTAAGCATAAAAGCTGTCAAAGTGGTGGGGTTAAATATAACGTGAACATGCACAGTCTTAGCAGAGTTTCCTTAAAACATGAGTGGCTGTGAATGGAGAAAGTAGTAGCTGAAGAAGTTGGGTGTTGCTCTGTTTAAGAGAAAATACCAGTGAGGACCAAAGTCAATTTTGAGCTTTAGAGTTTGTTCTCAGATGTAGCTGAGGCTGGCATTGCATAGCTAGTGATTACATAAATGTCTCACAGTGTTAAGAACACATGAGGGGAGGGCAGTGGAGATCTTAGTGGGAGACTGACTAACTACAGTGTCTGAGCAAATCATGATCCAACACATGCCAGGGAGGTGAGAAATCTAAGCTGGATGTATTTACTTGTTAGTAAAGTGGGGAGGGACGTATTCTGGAGCTCCCTGATAACCGTACACTTTCTTTCAGGGGCCTTCCTCATTCCCTATTTCCTGACGCTGGTGTTTGCTGGGATTCCTCTCTTCCTGCTAGAAACTGCTCTTGGCCAGTACACATCTGTGGGTGGACTGGGAGTCTGGAAATTAGCACCCATGTTTAAAGGTACTGTACTGCACGTTTGTGAAGCTGATGGAACATAAGTAACTTCAGACCCTCAAAAAAAAAAAAGGAAAACCTTAAATGGTTTAGGAAATAAATCTTTGTAAATCTTTAGATCTTTGGGTACTGGGATGGTGGGATGGTGAGGTGGTAGGTTGGTGACAAAGTTACATCGGAATTTCTCTCTGGCACAACCTTATAATAAGATTGTCCTGCACCTTCTGCTAGGAAACACTAACATAATTGTTGTCTGTGCAAGCAGTATTGCATGGTGAAAAAATACCTTACGAGGAGGACTTGATGGAGGGGCTCTAATTGCAGAACATCTGTCCCAAGCCCCTCCATATGTGCTCACTTAAACTTCCCTGGAAAACTGTAAGTGCAAGATGTGAACGTGTTGCTGTGTCCAGAGAAAGAGCAGTCTATAAACTAGTGATGCTTGTATATGTTAGCTTTATATTTGATAAAGAACAGTTCTGCTAGGAATGTGACTGGACCCTGTTTTCCTGGAGCTTTGTCCATAAACTCTGCAGGAAACTGAAAAATAACATTGTCCACCCCATGGAGAGATATATGGGTGAGAAATGCAGTGGAATAAACCTCCCTTGCTGGTCAGAGAGCTTGAGGGCACAGCACCGCTATGCAACATGCTGCATCTAAGAGTTGGGCTGGTTCTAGCCCTGCTCATGGCTGTTGGAGAGTGGTGTCCGGGAAGAGCTGGGCTGATGCTGCCCCTTTTTGCAGGTGTGGGGCTGGCGGCTGTGGTTCTCTCCTTCTGGCTGAACATCTACTACATAGTGATCATCGCCTGGGCACTATACTATCTCTTCAACTCTTTCACCGCGGTGAGTCTCAGGTGTTTCTGTGGTGTGGAACTGGCTGTAATAGGTCCCCTACTCCCCGTTTTCTGGGGAAAGGTGTTTCTCATGAAGTACCATGAAATGTTGGTCCGCAGTTTGTGCAGAGAGTCTTGGCCAGCACTATACTGGGTCCTCCACTTAAAGGTTCCTCAGATCAGAAGCCAACTGTTCTGTGCTGAACATGAAAATGTTCAGAGAGGATGGTCCTTCCCTTCACTTAGAACTGTTCCTCACACCACATAAAACTTTTAAACTCGTCTGTGTCTCTTGTATTTCTAGACCTCTGTGAATCTAAGAGATGCTTAGACATTCTAAAGCTAGTTTTGTCACAACATGTTCTCATTATCCTGGACTTACTTCTGACATTAATTAGTCCTCATTTACGCTGCTCGTGATAAATGGAATTGAGTGCATTTTTTTTCAGCTGGGGACACGATTCAGAAAGCATTTGAACACTTTTTTGTGAGTGTCCCTTATTTCTGCCCCTCATTTTGTGTGCTTTGGTGTTGTGTTTTATAGTAGTTCTTTTTCCCCTAGCAAGTTTTCACCACGCATAATTAGATTCACACCCCACAATAATTTCTTGGTAGCTGAATGACTTATGTCAGCCCCGTGGCTGAGAACAGCTCCCTTAACTCCTGAAGCAAGCTGCAGCCTTACAGCCATCACTGCCACGCTTCTAATGGGATTTCTTTTTTAATTTTGATATAACCCTGAAGTGCTGTTATGGACATTTTATAGCGCAATTTCACTTTTTGTTTACTCAAAATATTTCAAGCATCCACAAACTCTTTTGCCAAAACATTCTGTCCCAGCTCTGCTTGTATCAGCAATATAAACTGTAGGCCCTTAGGTGCAGGGAAAATTGTCAGCAGCGGAGATTTAGGTACGTATCCCCAAGGGATTCCCAAATAAGCAAAATTTTCCCCAAAAGAGAAAGTCTCAGTGCTGAGTGCATGTTAGGATGAGGCTCTGCGATTTCATTCAAAGCTATATAAACATTTAGGTGTCACAGACCAGGTGGGCGACAGTAACATTGTCTCCATAGATCATTCCAAATGGCCCCATGATGGCTCCTGAAAGGAGCCCAGAGGCAAATCAAGATGCTAGGTAGATGTCCATTCCTAAATGGTATATGTCTCCCCCAAATTTAGATTAGCAAGACTTCCAGCCTGAGCAGGGAACCCAGTTTGCACTCTGCATTTTTAGCCCTGTGCAATTTCGGAGGAAATGGAGCAGCAACAAAAGGAGCCAGCGCTCGCCCCTCCCATCGAGCTGCTGTCTCTGATGTGCAGTCCTCTTGGTGGCAGAGCTGCTGTGATGAGCTCTTACATTCGCCTCGGTGCATTTAGCAAGTTCATGGTGAATTCACTCCGTGGATGGAAATGGTCACCACGTTGTCCCTGACCTGCCAGGCCGGCTTGCTTCCTAGGATGTGTCTGCTGCAGTGAATTGGTTTAGATAGGTAGGGGATGCAGGCTCCCCTTAGAGGCGCTCATGCCACAAAACTTGTAAAACACAGATAACATTTCTAGAAGAGCCTGTGTCCTTAGAGGAATAGGGATGGACACAAACATGCCTTTGCAAGCCATGTTGAACTGGAGCCTTAAATCTTATCTGCAAAGGGAAATCACTCAGAATAGCATTAGTCTACATGATGAAGGCCTATTTGCAGTGTTCTTGGGCAACGACGTTGCTGCTTGTGCAAGTGTCTCTAAGCTCCTCTCACTGGTGGCCTTGGCCATGGCACTACCCGGCATGGGCTTGTCACCTTTGGTGCTGGTACAGCCCATGGTGCTGTGGATTCACTGCCCACAGCGCTGACACTGCTCACAGTGCTCACAGTGCTCACAATGCTCACAGTGCTGGCTGGATTAATTCAGTAGCAGCGTGCTGCCCTCACACCACCACCCACCATGTAAGCGTTCCCTGGGGATCCCTTTGCTTATGGTCAGGAGAGGGGACAGCGCAAAATAGCTACTACCCTTTAAATCTAGCTTGACTTTATGTCACAATAGTTTATCCAAACGGATAACAAGCCCTTAGCCCCCAATTCTCCATGCCATGTGGCTTTTTAAAGATTGAAGTTTGTATTCATGATAGATAAGAAATAAATTAGCTTAACAAACAGAGCAGTAAATTCCAAGCGCTTATTAAGTGTAACTAGACAGGAATTGTAGTGATTATAAACACAATATCACCTAGGTAATGAATATGTGAGATCTAAGAATGAGAAAAAACATAGTAGCTATTAATTACTATCAAGTATTTGGAAATGATTATCTATCTGAGCAACTGCTATGATTATATTAAGGTTATGGTTTTGCCCTAATCATGTCTTGATATTATTTCCTCATAAGCTGTGTCATCATTTATTATTATTATTATTTTGAATATCTGTTGAATATTTTTGCCTGCTAGGCTCTCAGAATGGGCCATTCACTTCTCATTGTAAAATCTGTAAAATTTTACAAATTATGTTTTACAATTCATATTGTAAAATCATGTGAAATCAGAGATTTCACACTAAAAAATATCATTCCATGTGTTGGCTCATGTATAACTTGTTCACAGTTACACAAGAATCTCCTGGAAGAGCTGAGAATAAAATCGTAGCTTCCTGAGTCTGGGTCAGGCTTGGTCCACAGTGCAAAACCAGTCAATTCCCATCCTCTTCCTTCACTAGTATCTCCATTCTACCTTGTGGGCTTGCAGCCTCAAACTTGGAAGATATCCCTTACTCCTGCCCAGATGTTCCTGAATTTTCTAGAAATCTGTGACATTTCCCTTTTCCTCAGGTCCTGTAGAATCTTCACAACACCTTTCCTGTGCTTCTATATCATCACCTTATAGTCATCTTGTCTTGCTAATGACATGTCTTGCACTTCTCCAGGAGCTTTCTGACATGTCTTCATGTACCAGAGCTCTTCCTATTTCTCTGCTCCTCTCCCTGGGAAACTCACATTTTAGCTGTTATTTCAGCCACCAGCCCTCCCTATCAAGCAGCTTTTCCCCTAGATCTCCCTGGATCCCTTTGCCTACTATCTTGGGGGTCGGTCCTGGCATTTCTTTTAGGCTGCCTGCAGAATATCCTCTTAGCATGAGATACTGTGGGGTGGTCTGCAAGGATGGGAAAAAAAAACATGACTACAGAGTAAGGATGCATGAAGGATGCAGATGTGGTGGAACAGAGCTTTTTCTTGTGGCTTGATGCCCCGCTGCTCCTGGCAGGACCTGCCGTGGCAGAGCTGTGGGAACGCCTGGAACACCGAGCGCTGCTTCTCCAACTACTCCCTGCGCGACACCGCCAACCTCACCAGCGCCGTCACCGAGTTCTGGGAGTATGTCCACATGCAATGTCAGGTTCTTCCCCTTGCCAGGGACCTCTCCCTCCTTGCTGGCCCTGTTTCTGTACCCATTAAGGCCTTGTCTTGCTAAGTCCTTGGGAGGGCTTTGGAAAGTCCATAGGTCCATGCCATCAGGCACCGAGCTGGAGCCTGGGCCTCTCCCACTCTGGGATGCATATCATCACCTTGGGGATAAGCACCTCTCCATCATTCATCTTGCTTTAGCCCCTCAAGGCCCCTCGAGGCCTTTGTGAGATGTTGTGCATGTCCATGCCCACCTTGTCCTTTGTCCTTCCAGCCACACCATGACCTCTGGTTATCCTGGCCCTAGAACAAGACTTTCTGATGGCAAAACCTCTCCCCTCTGCAGGAGGAACATGCACCAACTGTCTGGAGGCCTGGGAGAGCCAGGCAATGTCCGCTGGCCCCTCGCTGGCACTCTGGCCCTGGCCTGGGTTCTGGTCTATTTCTCCATCTGGAAAGGCGTGGAGTGGACTGGAAAGGTATTTTGTGGTGATCGGATATTTCAGTACTGCTTTTATTGCTGCACGCAAACCATGGCCATTGAAATGTCCTCCATATTCAATTTTGCTTGAGTGCCTATAATTAGGGATATGGTGTTTCAAAGCAGAATTGTAGTGGATGCTATTAAATTCTTGACATTTACCTTTCACAATTGTAAAAATTGCTACCATGTTTGCAGTAATTTTCACTCTACACATAGAAAATAGCTCTTTGCTGTAAAGTCATGGGCTGAATGCTCTATCTTTTGAAACGACTTACAGAAACTACTTATCATACCTACCTCAAGACAGTTCTTTAAGAGGGTAAGACCTATTTTCAGCTTCCCCTCTTGAAAATTAAGTTCTCTTAAAATGTTGTTGACTGAAAAACAAACTTGCCAGCTCTCCCAAAGAATCTTTCTATTGCCCTTTAGGTACTGGTGGGACTCTGATTGCCAGACCAGAGGCATATTGTTATGCACTATGTACCATTTCAGACTAGCACAATGCAAAAGTAATTACTTAGTGAAACAGTAGTTTCTGAGTTTTGTTATTTAGAGCACAGCTTGGGGTGATGTGAAAGCATTATGAAAGGACAAATCTGGAGGAAAGATCAGAAAGAAGTGCTTCATGGGTAGATCATTTAAAATGTTAACTTGGCTAGTGTTACTCCAGGGCTACCTTTTTTCATACATGACTGCTGCACAGGTTTGGTAATTGCCCTTGTAACAGCTGAAGTCAAACAAGCACCGACAAACTGGAATTCACTGCTGTGGGATGGTAGCACTTATGATTCCTTGAAATTATATTGGAAAGGAAGTGCTGGAGCCAAGAGAACTAATGTTGCTTGATGCATTTGACTAGAGAAAGAACAGCTTTTGCATTGCAAAACAGGGATGAGATGACTTAAAGGGATTACTTCTGTAGACTAAATTTATCTCCGTGCACTTCTCTTGTCTTTGGGCAACTCATCCAGAATTTATCCTGCTATTTTTGTAATTAGCAAGTCCTTTAGTGTCATTGGCAGAGAGAAACCTCAAACAGTCAAAAAAATTACTTGCATAGAAGCAGAAGACAGAAAAAGCGAGGAAGATGCCAACTCTCTCTTCCCTAACTGGTGAGCCCTGGATGAGAGGGCTGTGGAGCTAATCTGCTTCCCTGATTGCCAGGCTTGACAGCAAGCAGCAGTGTGCTTGCAGCCCATTTCCCTACCTCACACCAGGACTAACTGGAGCAGTACCATTAAGCCAGGAAAATGCAGTCACAGCTGTATTCCAACAGGCTGGACACTGAGCACTAACACCTTCTCTCCCCATGTCTTTCACAGGTAGTGTATTTCTCAGCCACCTATCCTTACTTCATGTTATTTATTCTCTTCTTCCGTGGAGTCACCCTACCAGGAGCCAAGGAGGGAATCCTCTTCTACCTCACACCAGACTTCAGAAAACTCTCCGAGTCTGAGGTTTGTAGCCTAATAAGGAAAGCTTTCACATCCCTGTTATCTCCGCATTAGTGTTCCCCAGGCACTTTTCTTGAATATTTCAAGAAGAGAATATTAAAAATAAAATGAAATAGTTCCCCATTTGAGTAATCACAGCCTTCACAGTTAGACACCAAATTGAATGGCAGGCCCTTAATGGGTAGAAATTCATGCAGCTCTGTTGTAATCAAGAAATATTATCCCTGGAGTGGTGAAAAATTACACCAACAAAAAACCCTCCTCTTTGGGTTGGTATGGCCTCATTGCACTGATTATTTTAAGGCTGGCTACTTGGCCTAGTTCTGGCAGACCCGGAGAATGGGCGATGCGGCAGCACTGGTGTGGGTAGCTCAGGAGTAGCACAAGCTCAACAACTCACACAGCAGCAGTTTCTAGGCAAGTTGAATGACAAGTGATGGCCAGTAATGTTGCTTTGATCAGCTGAAGGAAAAAGGCAAATGAGGAGAAGCAAGGAGGCTTGCAAATGAGGGCACCAGTCACATGGGAGCAGGGACAACTGAACAGCCACATCCTCCAGTGAGGTCCCAGGGATCTCTCACTCTTGTGTGAGCCTACCAAAGGAAACTCACACTAACTGTATTGCCAGCTGTGTTGGTGCTAAAGCTGGAAACTGGGCTCTCTAAACTGAAAGAGTGGTTTAAATATTATGCAATTAAGAAATGAGCTATTTGCAATCTTTTCATGTGCCTTCTAAGCTTTAAGCCCTTAAGGTACCTTTTCAAGCTGTCCTCCACTGTTATTTGCACAGGAAACTTGGTGTTGAAAAATCAGACACACTAATGAAAGATTAATGGAAGGAGGGGAGAGCAGGACATGGGGCTTGCTCTGAGGCAAATGCCACCACCAAACGGGGAGCTGTGAGGAACACGATGCACAGGTTCAGACATTCTGACAGGCATTTGTGACTTGAACTGGGTGCAGAGGGACACGGCAGCTGGCACATGGTGCTTTCTCCAGCTCTATCCATTGCCTCCTGGCAAAGACCTCATGCCAGGTCTTTGGGAGGCTTTGGTGTGTATGTTGGCGGCTGCATAATGTATCATTCTTGCTGCATTTGCCACTTGGGAAAGAGGCAGACATCCCTCTCCTCCCACTCCTCTATGGAGCAAAGGTCTTGCTCTCTAGCATTCTCTTTTGTAATCCTGCAGGTAGGAGATGCAACTGTCACATCCCTAGCCCAGTGCCCTGTGTTATAAACATCCTTGCCAGGTTTTCTGGCGTCATCTTCCCATGCGGAGAGAGGCAGACATCGTGCTGACCCCAGCAGAGCAGCAGGACGTACAGTTTCTCCAGGCAGCTTTGTGTGCTGCGCTGACGTCTGTGTTACGCAAACACAGGTCATCTCCATCCTAAAGGCAAAAAGAAAGCCACAGTCTCCCTTATTTTCCTTTCTTCCTGTGTTATCCTCTCTGAGTATTACCCTACCCAGAAAAGAGATCTTCTTAAATATAGGAAAAGAAAAAAAAAATATGCTGAAGTGTGCACAGGCCTAGTAGCAGTGACAGTTAGAGGATTTAAGGCAGTTCCTGTGAGAATTCAAGCTACTGACCTAAGCATTTCCTATTAGATTGGGTCAACAAGCCCCAGCAATGGAGTGCCCTTGGCCCCAGGTGGCCTGGGCACATTGCATGGTCAAATCTGGAGCACAGTGGGCTGGATCCAGACCCCTCGCTAGCATTAACTGTGTCCCTGGGGCCACTGCAGGAGACATGGACTGCATTG
>JAUBOD010000819.1:1403271-1422291 GCA_032353885.1 Nothura maculosa | reverse complement strand
AGCAGAGACTCTTCTGAAAAGGAAAAAAACCAGCTAGCGAGACCTTTGGATCTGCAAAAATATTTGCAGGGAATCCCCCCTACACTGAGCAGGATTCTCCTTATGCTCCTCAGCGCTGATTTCCCCTTGCCTTGGCCGCTGAGGAGGATTTTAGCAGCGTGTCTCACCATTCACCTGGGCACTTACGATTGCCCTACCATCAGCCATAAGGTAACATCAGCATCTCGGGTCACTCCCGTTCCCACAAGGGCCGTTTGCCTCGGCCTGGACAGGGCCCCGCTCGTGGTGTCCCTGCGCGCTGGCGCCTCGCGAGCCGCTCTCCCTGGCTGCCCATCCCCCTGGGCTGCGGGCTCAGCCGGAGCCAGCGCGGAGATGTCCGTGCAGAACATACAGGCTTATGTTTCCTACAAGGGAACATGCTGTCCTCCTTCTCCTGCACTTCCTGATGACTTTGTTCCAAGCTCCCATTTCTCTTTTGCCACCTTCTTTCCTTTTAATGTGAACTTGGTGTGGTTCAGGAGTCTGAATGATACTGCTTGTCTACCCTTCATGAGCAGAACTGCTCAGGGAGCCAGGACACTCTCGTTCAAGAAGTCACTGCTGACCGCACCATGGTGTCACCTTGAGGCTGGAGAACAATTGTTGCATAAAATGGCATCCTACACAACATGGCTAGGAACCATCCCAGTTTGCGGACTGTACAGATTTAGGGAAATTTAGGGAATTTAGGGACAGTTGCACGGCCAGCTTTTAACCTCAGCTGCACTCAGTAGCTACAGGAAAGATGCTCTAAGTCCTCCCAGGTGTGACCAAGCTCTCAAACTGATTAAATCCCACCAAGATGGGATTTAAGATCACCAAGATGTCCGTGAGTCAACTCCCTATTTTCAGCCACCTTGCACACACAAGGTGAGAGTATGTGCATGAATCCTGGCTGCTCTAATCAGGAGTTGGGCAGACTTTCTAGAGGAAGGCTTCTTCATCATTAAGTGAAGATGGAGAACTTGCAGGAATCCATGGGTCCTGATTCTGCCTTCAGGTGCCCCACAGGGACCCCCATGGCACCAGCAGGACCTTTCCAGAGTCCCCTAAATGATGTGGAAATTTGGCTACAGTGCCCTGCCTTTGAAAGTGACATTGCAGGCACCGTCTCCTTGTGGTCCCTGATATGGGAACGTGACATGACAGCAACTCTGCTGCCACCACTCTGCTCCCTGAGGATCCCGTAGTTTATGCCGGCCATGGGAAGAGTGTTTAGTCCTATATGGAAATGCCTGCATGGACCAGGAGACAGAAGGCTACCTAGAGCTGCAGTCAGCAGCAATGTCTCTGCATGTTGCTTGGGTGCTTGCTTGGAAGCCAGGCTTAGCAAAGTGCTTTAGGGATGTGCTCAATTTAAGTCTCATCTATAAAGTTCCAGAAAAAAAATGCACCTAGAAATTCTCTGTGGAAATAAGTAGCATATTCTGATCAGCTCTGAATGCATTATGCATATGTTATTGTATATTATGCATACTATTTACAGAAAGCAGTGTAGAGATGCAGCGTGAGAACTACAGTGTATGCTTTTTGATCTGTGTTTGTACAGACAGTACCTATCTGTGCCTGCCTGTCACAAAGGGACATGCCATCTTCTCATTAGGGGTAATCAGTATATGCACATCAGAGCAAGGCAGGAGTATACCACATATAGACAATCTGATTTTATTGCTTTCATCTTTACAGCCAGGTGTGTGATCTAAACATCAGGCAGAAACCTGTTGAGATAATCTCCTGTTTCAAGACATCTTAGAAAATAAATGTGTTTGGGATGGGCTGATTTATAATATATCCGTGGCACACAAAAACATAAACAGAAGCCTCACATTCCGGGGAACCTTCCCGCCTGTGTCTCTGTCCTCCTAAGTGTTTCACTGGGCCTGGGATTCTTTGAAGCCAGCAAAGAATTTGTACCCTGTACACGGCCTTTCCAGCTGTTGCAGATTCACCCCAGCATTTGTTTGCATCTCAGCTGCAGAACAGCAGGTTGGAGGAGAGAAACTGGAGTGGAGACCTCACTGTGTGCACGTGGTTGTCTCTAGTCACATCTCTCATCCCTAAGCAGAATTTTGCAAAGGTCAGTTTCATTAACAGTGGGCTACATTTTGTGTAAATATGTATGCTTCTGATTTGCATGGGAAATGTCATTTTCCTTATGTGTCTCCCCTCCAGACGCTAACCAAACACGAGCGCGTTTAGCAAGATGTGCTCTGACTGCGGGTGCAGGCGGCAGAGCTAGCGCAGCGCCTGGGAGCCCCACACCGTGCAGGGCATCTTGTCCCCTCGCTCTGCACCACATGCCCTGCATGCTGAGCGGATGTGAGCGTTCACACCCGCCTCATGCCGGCTCTCTGGCCACCCGGGTCTGGGCAGCACAAGCACAGGCGGGTACAGCGTGTGCTCAGGGCGGCTCACACAAGGCCACGGGTCTCCCTGCCCATGGCCTCCCATGCAGTGGGGTGGGAAGGAAGCACCTACGGCCTGGGGGAGCTTGGCCTGCCCCCTTTTCCTCTCCGCATCCCGAGCAGCACCTCGTGCGGGCCCTGCGTACACCGACAGAGACGGAGCCCGCGCACAGGAGCGTGGCAAAGAAGACATGGGCGCACAAGTGACATATCTCAATATAATTTCTAAAACTCTATTAATCGAACAGATAAAATACCTCTGATCTATTTTTTTGTTATTTTGTTACAAAATATTTAGCCATTTGGATTCTTTGCTAGGTGTGACCACACCGCTTTTCCCAGAGGAAGCGTTTTCTTGGTGATATTTACAGCAGGAAACAGGTACAAGACAGACAGACAGGTGCTTTCAAAAGCCTACGCACAGGTAACACTTCCATAGTTAGTTTTGCTCTTTAGAAGGACACGTTCGGATGGGGCGGTGGCCGCTGTGGAAGAGCCAGGTGGTTTCATGGCAGCTGCCCAGGGGCGGCCGAGGCGGTGCAGGCCGGACGGGGGCAGCTCCAGCCGGTGCCACCGCGGCCTTGGGGCTGGCGCTAGCGCAGCGGATGGAGTGGCAAGCGGGGCACCCCATCAGCTCTTCTGATGGATGGAGGCTCTTCCCTCCATCCGGGACTCGCCTTTGCTTTGGAAACCTCACAGACATTCACGTAGCTGCAGGGTGGGCCTTCAGAAAGGCCCAAACTCAAACAAACAACAAAACTCAACCTCCTGTGGCTCAGAGGCTCTCAAAGGCTTCCCAACCTGGTGGAGGCTTTCCACGAGGAAGTCTGAGTGCTGATGAATTACCGCTTTCAGAGTGTACCCATACCTTCCATCTACTTCCATCTACAGGGAGGAGAGAAAATGCCCACAGTGGGATGCTTTGCAGGTCTTGCAGGAAGTATTCAGTCTTGCTAGAGCAGTGGCCCAGACTTCAGCATTAGCAGTACTGCAGCAGAAGTGAAACACTGCACTCCACCCATCTTGTCTGTGCTAAGTTTCATGCTCCCATCACATTTTTCCATCCCTTTTCTGCTGCAGCAAGCACATTAATTTCACTAGACTCACACCAGCATGGGCAGAGGAGAATCAGGACTGAAGTCTGAAGGTGTGTGGGACACCGCTGCCCAGAGCTCGCCAGCACTTCGATCTTTTCCACCTTTCAGCAGAGCCACCTCTTCTTCGGCCACTGCGTATTGGACGCTTACTGCAGAATTCTCCTTACTGGTCTTTTCTTCCCCCTCCCCTCCTTTTTTTAATATGGAAGGATATGAGTTGAGCAAGGAAAATCCACTGGTCAATTTCGATCAATTTTATCCCTGCAGCAGCTTCTTTCCTGACCCCACAACCTGAACGACCATGGTCGTTCATGGTCAGAATCACCGCTCCAACACCTGACGAATTTTCCTTGGGCTGACCCCTCATGGCGAGTTGCTGTGTACATTTTGCCCTTCATTAGGCTGTCACTAACATACTCATGTGAGCCCTGTCAACCCCTGGGCTGTGTGCAAGGGTGTCTTCACAGCACTACTAGTGTACTGAGTCTTGGTTTTACTTGCATGTGGGAAGGCTGTGGGAGCAGACAATACAATAGATCAGATGAGGTGTAGACATGCTTTAAAGTGCTTGTTATCCTTCTAGACCAACCTTCAAAGGAACAAAAAATCCTTGTTTTGAAGTGAAGTCTGAAGGGGTTCAGCTACACGACAGAATTTATAACAGACTCTTTCACAAGAATCTGGAATAAAACCATTTGGTATCTCTCCAGCTGACCCTGATGAAAGATGCTGTGTTCGGCGCTAGAAGATAGCAGGGATTATCTATGGTTGCTTCTCTCCAAAGCTCAAGGCCAGAACTAGTCTTTGCAAGGTCAGGGAAAGGGAGCCAATCTGCCCTGAGAAACTGCTGTGCCTCAGGTATCTTGGCACTTTAGTTAACGTGTCTCCATCCAGCATTGAGGGGCATCTCAAGAAAATTTTTTTTTTGCTTTCTTGTAGCATTCCCAATCATTTATTAAAGCAGCAAATCTCTCTTGCAGGAACTTCTTAGGCATTGTTATAAATATTTTATCTAAAAAAATATTTCGTCAAGTTCCTTAAGGTTTTCGTTGTTGTCACTTTGTGTTAAATGTCAAGTAAAATCTGATTTATTTATTTTAACAAACACACGCACAGACATACACGAACACACACATCCTTCCATGGCTCACTGTGCTCAGGGAGAAAAGAAGCAAATGAGCGATGCTGTTGCTCTCAGACAGCAAATAACTACTGAGGAGCAAGAGCAGTATGAGCGGCTCCTTGGACACCATCACTTTTACCTCAACAGTGAGTAAGTGTAAAATGGCTGCACAACAGTGGATGCCACATGTCAGCTTTTCCAAGGAGCCGCAGGCAAGTCAGACAAGATCCTGGCTACCATGAGTGTGGACGTTCAGGTGGCTACCCTGAACGGAGTGAGTGGCAGATTAGGTGGGCCGTATTTCTCAGCCAGATGGAGGAGGAGGGGCTGAATCCTAGACTGGACCTTGTGCTGCAGAGAGGGCAAGGACCTCTCTCTGTGGGTCTGGCTGTGCTTGTGGGGCATCCCAGTGCCCTGGGCCTGGTCTTTCATCCAGGGCTTTCTTACAAGTTTTCGCTCCCCTGCTTTCATAGGCCTTCCTAGGGCTGTGCCTCGTGGTTCCTGGTCAATAAATCTGCTATTACATGTTATAGCAACAGCTGAACATCCTGTGTCACACAGCTGAGCAAACAGCTAGGCCAGACTTGTTGGTACCTCGGAGTGTAGGAGTCAAGCTCAGAAGTAAGAGGTGCTGGAGGTGAGCAGGCTTTCTGCCCTGGAGGGTAGCCAAGCCCGGGGCACCTTTCACTCCAGCCCCTTCTGCTTTCCTCACCCCAGCTGGGCTTGTGACCAGGACAAATGTACGAGCTTTGCTCTGGATGTCTCCACAGAGCCAGATGGCATCCAAGCAGCACTGAGGCAGGCCAGGCCCTGATGCACTGGGCTTTTGGCCACTGGTAACAGCATCAAGGATAAGCATGGTGAAGCACCGGTTAAGAAAATTGCTGCTTTCTTTTACCCCATCGGGTCACAAAGTCCTTCCTGCATCCGCCTGCCATTGTCCTCCTTTCCCTGACCTTTAGCACATCCATACCACTGCCAACAACACTTATCTTTCCTCAGCCAACAGCTGTGTCATCAGCAGCTGGTGCCTATGTCTCAGCTTCACGTGGGAAGGAAAAGCATTTCTTTCTATCCCACTAAAATAAGAATAAAGGCCATAAAAGGCATTCTGTCCTATTTAAAAATCCTAAAGATGATCTTCTTAAGCCTTGAAGGGAGATAGAGCAAGTGAGTGAGACCAAAGCCTTTAAGCTAATTAATACGTTCCCCTCCCTCTTTCTCAGATTTTTTTTTCTAAAAATACAGACGTAGCCCATTTTTAATGCCGTCTTTCTGTACATCAATGTCCCCAATAAAGCAGTGGAACTGAGCTGTCATCTCTGTCTCAGGATCTTCCCCTCCTTTCACTTTGAAGCTGCAATAGGAGGGAGGAGGGGAGAAGAAGAGGCCTTGGAGCTAGTATGTGTGGAGCTTTCCTACAGGAAGGGCTGATGGGGCAAGGGGATATAGTTAAGTAAGGTATACAGCTGGGATCTTGTGTGGATAGTCTCCAAAAAGCCCCTTCTCTCTAACACAGGAGAAAGAGGCCAAGTAAAGGGATCACCCATCTCTCAAGCTGAACATAATACTTGTTTTTTCCTTTGAGAATATAAAAAAGAGTGGGAAGGAAACACAAACCAGCTACAAGGGGAAAGCAGAGGTGGATATCTTCTTTCATGACCATCCTCATGTGAGTGTGTTTACACACGTGTGTGTGAGTGTACGTGTGGTTGGGTGGGAGGGCACCTCTTAATGCCATCTCTTTGGAAAACTGCCCATCCATCCCAGGAAAGTCCCAGGGTTTAATGTCTCTCTTCTGCTCCCTCAGAACTGCTTGGTGTTTCCTTTAGTAAGCATGCTCCATACATACTCTACCATGTGGTGTATTTACATGTGATGAGGCCTGCTAGGTCACAGCAGAGGTCTCTTGGTACAATGCTCCAGTATAACAACAGAAACAGTTTTGGTGTTCAGAGTGAGGCCTTCCTTGTGCTGTACTGCAGCTCAGGGCAGTCTCTCCTCCTCTCGTGCTCTCCGTGCACTCCCTCGCTCCGAACCATGTGCTGCAGGAAGGAGATAATATTGACGAGCGATGGAGAGAAGCGTGGCATGTGGTACAACTCTCAGCTCCAGCTCAGCAGGCAGCAGCAGCAGCAGCAGGGGGAACTCCAGCCCCATTAGTGATCCAAGGCTGGGCCTTGGCCTGGGTGAATCTGTCCCTCTCTGAAGCTGCTGTAGTTTTGGGGTAGGTATAAACCCCAGGTAGGTAAATGCAAGGCAGGGGAAGAGGACGGAGTAGCAAATGGAAGACACGGTGCCTCGAAAGCAGCAGGTCATCAAGCCTCTCAGGAACAGGGCAACAAAAGTGCTACATGGGGACGGCATGAGTGCAGGAGGCCAGTTGGGCTGGCAGGGCGTGAGGATGTGTGAGCGTGTAGGTCAGCAGTTTCTACAGATGGCTCCTCACAATTAGCATCATCTCAAGGGGAGACAGGGCCAGAGTTAGGGCCGGAGTTAGGTCGGTCGGCGATTTTTTGTCTTTTATTCTTCTTTTACTAAAAAATAAATCACAAACTAGATCTCTGTAGGCAGGAGAGGGTGCGAGGAGGCGGCGGGGCAGGGCAGGGCAGGGCAGGGCAGGGGGGAGGTCTGTGCTGTTCCGGTGCTGGTGGTGCGGCTACACGAGGCTGCGCGAGCCACTGGAGTACCTGCGCCTCTGCAGCAGGGAGCTGGGGGGGCAGTACTGGTGAGGGTGGTTGTAAGGGGGCGGGGGAGGCGGCAGGGGGGGTTGGTGGACCAGCTTCATGGGGGTCCCGGGGAGCCCGCTGCCCATGCTGCGCCAGGGGATGGAGCTGCACGTGTCGGAGGTGACGTAGCGCGTCAGAGTCTGGTTGAGGGCCGGCTCCATGCGAGCGAGGCACGGCTTGTCCAAGACAATGACTTTGACAATCTGCTGGCACTGTACAAGTGTCCCCGCCGAGGCGGGGTGCGAGGCCACCAGTGCTGTCTCCAGCCGCTCCCGTGGCGCGTTAAGACGCGTGCTGGGCTGCATTCCACTCTCGTGCCCCAGGGCGGAGTTGTGCTGGTACGTTTGAAGCCTGTTGTGAATTGACACCTAGTTTAGAAACAGTCAAAGAAGCATTAAATGTTACAAGACATTTTTTCCCATCTGCTGCTGCTGGCTGCCCTGAACCCTTCCCACCAGTAAATCTCACATGCACTAGACCCTCCCTCCTCAAAAATAAAAAGAGAAAAGCGCAGCCCCTGGCGGCTCCCCGCTTCCAAAAGCCCCACCATCCCCATCTAGGCCTAAGTGCCCGTGTCTTTTCCATGACATCAGAGGCAGCAGGGCCATCATTCCCAAATGCAATGCAACTCTGATGATCCAAACAGCACAGGGAGCACGAATCAGCTCTGCAAGTGGAGGAGTGAATTCTCATGTTAATGAATAGACCCCAAAGGTCTGCTCCTTGCCCCCAGCAGCAGAAAGGAGGGCGGGCTGGAGAGCAAGGTTGCAAATAATCGAGGTTGTACGTTTCAGCAAAATTGTGGTGGCTAAGTCTGAGATAGAGAGAGACAGACTCAAACTCTTCCCAGCTCCCTGCCTTTCTGAGTAGGAAGGTACACCACATGACCAGCTAATCTGTTTACAAAGGAAAAGGCAGAAATCTGACATCAGGCAAAAAGGCAGCTCCCTCTGATCCATTTGATGGTTTGTCAGTGAAAGGAAATGATTTTCAAAAAAGAAAAAAGAAAGAAAAAATGCCCTTCTAGCTCATACAATGATAAAAGAAATTCATGATGAAATGGTAGCAGATTAGATAATATCAAAGAAATGGAAATGCTTTTCTGCTGGCAGAGTATTTCTTGGGCAATCAGAAGAGGGGAGGGAAGGAGCAGGATCCCTGCAAAGAGATGCTGATAATGTGGTCACCCAAATAAGGGAGCTCGCTGATTCTGGTTTGAAGGGAGGGGATAGTCTGGAGGTCCTCAAAGGGTATGCAGAACAGGAAAAGGGTGGGCAAAATCATAGCTCTTCCTGGCAAGGACAAGAACCGATGAGACCCCAAAGCAGAGCAAGGTTGCTGTCTCAAAACAGAATGTCAGTCAAGTGACAAATCCTACATGGGAAACAAGTGTTTGCAAAATGTCAGGGCACTTCTGGCTAGGCCAGCGTACCTGGGATAATTGAAGGTGCCCTGACAGAGTGCACATGGGCTGTGGAGCCAGTGATTGGGAAGAGTGGTGGCATCAGTAGGAAAGAGCAGTTGTGGAGTGGCCAAAAGTCCCATAAGGGTAGGCCAAGGATAAGCTGTTTGTACCTACTCAAGTGGAGAAGTTGCTCAGGCTCACTGCATAGCAAGGCATAAGTTTGTCAGTATTTGCTCAGAAAACAGGGTGCTCTGAACACAAAAGCAGAAGCACCCACTCCCCAAAGAAAGTTTGAACTCTTCAGTAAATGTACTGTGACAAAAAGGGAAAGAAGTACTCTGGAAATGGCAGATTTGGGGCAATGGGGTTATTCCAGACAAGGAAAGAGCAGAAAGTAGGAGGTAAGATTTTTATGTGTAAAGATGGCATTTTCCTGTTTCCTCACAGGCAGCAGGAGCACAGGTGCCTGTGAGGAAATAGGCAACCCATTGCATGTGAGACATCCCTGCCAAGATAGATGCACACAGGACAGCCAAGCTCCCTACCTAGGAAGGCAAAGCTCTAGGGGAAGTCTTTGATGTACAAAGGCCATGCTTAATCCCCTTAAAGGGGGATGGAGAGTTAGAGCTGCAGAGACTGTGCAGGGAAGCTGGGCTGCAGAGGAGTTTGCATGTGATGCTGCATGGAGTTAGCATGTCAGGGATTCTTTAGTGGGGCTCTCAATCTCCCCATAAGCAGTAGGGTGGGTTAGTCTACAGCGTTTGGGAGCTTGGTCCATGAGGGATGTTACAGTTATAAAAACGGATTGAAAATGCTTTGAAGTTTAGTTTGGATTTGAAAGTTGTATTACCCGTCCTAGCAGTAACTTTTAATTGTATCTCTGGAAATTGGTAAAATTGTCAGTCTGGCTGGGGAGGCATTGATTAAAACCTGAGAAAAGAAACAACAGAGAATGTGAGAAGAGCTGAAGTGAGGGGGAATAACTTACCTCAGCTGCTCTGCACTCTACTTACCTCCACTGTGCTGTCCGAGACCTTCTCCCCCAAGTCCTTCTTGCCTTTGAAATAAAACAAAACATCTCACTTATGAAGTCCATACTCAAGTCCTCAGCTGGCTTTCATGCTGTGTACTGGAAAGCTCAAAGCAGAGATAAAGGGCCCAACAATACTCTCAGTTTCAGGATTATATCTATGCCCTTTTGCAACCTGATAGCTCCTTGCAACCTGATCCTCTTAGCGATATCCCAGATCTAAAGGTAATCCCCTTTGGATTCCTACGGTCGTGATCTTAGTACCAATCTAGTGATCTGGTAACCGTTCAATATTGCACTTGATTTTTGCTGTGTTGCAAACCAAACCAAGGCATGAATGGACACAAAACTACATACAAGAGAAGCTGAACAGTTGCTCCTGCACAAGTGTTGATGAAAACAGTGGTAGTTTTGTGTGGAACCAGTTCAGAGAAGGAAAACTAGGCCAGGATCTCCAGGATCTCCATCAGGAACCCCTCTTTGCCTGATGTTACAGCCACAGTCTAAGTAATGAGATTTGAATGGCCTTTCTGGCATACCTGAAGAATGCACACTATTCTCATATTTACACTCTACAACCAAGGCCAAACTGGTCGCTTCTTTTCTCAGTTATTCCCACAGGGATAAATAAGAACACATTTGTAAAGCTAGCATGATTTGGCCAAGAGAGGGTGGTTGTTCCCTTACTTGTTGGCGATCCTTGCTTAGATTGCGATTCCATCTGGGCTCCATTGGTTCTTAATGAGAGAGTCTTTGCCCCTTGCTGTTTCTCCAACTCCCCTGCAAGAGAGACGTGCAGAAGTGAATGAGGAGAAGGCTGAAGGCAAGAGCAATGGCAGTAGAAGGAACAATGGGTGAAGTCAGCAAGGAGAATCAATGCAAACAAATGATAAGTGGTAAGAAAGGAGGCAGAGAAGAGAAATTAAGAGAGAAACAGAAATCAGAGAGGACTTAGCTTGTGAAATCACTTAAATAACTCCATCCACCTGTACGTATGACCTGCACTCACACGGGTAGGTTACTGCTGCACAGGAGGGACCACTAATGCTTAACCACTTTGGTTCATCAGCTCATACTGAAGACCATCAGGCTCCACAAAGAGGAACAATATAGACAGCCTGCCCCCAGATATCATCACCATCCATGAGTGCCCTCTCACTTGTGGAGAGGATGACTGCTAAGATTATCAGACTTTCCCTATACTTCCCATCTGCTATAGATAAGATATGCATAGTCAAAGGAATATGAGATGAGGAGGCTCTTTGATCATATAGTTCAGGCTTCACTATTTCAAGACACCATACTGTGGGTTCTGCTTCATAGCACCATATTCCTCCAGTTCTCCCACTGACAGGTAGTCATATTTATCTGCTTTTTCTGTTGGTGAACACAAGGACAATCATATACATAATTCTACAACTCATCCTTCCTGGCCCTGATCCTAAAGAATCCGCCTTGTTTGCCCTTTCTCCCCCTATAGACATACACAGTGTGATTGCATTGGGGTCTGAACCATATTAGAGGCCCTTACATTCAATTCGTATCTGCTCCAGCTCTGTCACCTCGGCTATTGACTCTTTCAGATCTTCCACAAATTTCTGCATTTCCTCGGCACCCAGAGCACAGAAGTGTAGTACCTGTTTCTTCTCTGAGCCTGAAACTGGAGTCACCAGTGTGATGCCATGGGGATAATCTGGAAATAAAGTTTGTCAACACAAGAAAAAAATCATTAGGTATTCTTGCTGGAGAAGTTGACTGCTTTGGCATCTCTCCAGGACAGAAAATGTCTAACACAAGTCCAGAAAAATGGTGCACTTTCAGTTTGTCATACTGCAAACTGTGGCAGCCCACAGCATTGCAGCACTTGGAATGAACATGGTGGCCAAGCTGCAGCAGCAAGCACCATCACCACCATGAAACTGCATCTTTGCTGCTGTATGCAGACACAGTGGTGCCATGGCCAGAAAACTCTTGCACTTAGTGTAGCATTGACTCAGAGAACCTGAGCATAGGGATGGGGCTATAAATCCTCCTGAGACTATAAATCCTCCTGAATCTGTGGAAGAGCAAACAGTGTATTTAAGAGGCTGCGCTCTTCTTGCAGGTGCTCACAAAAACCCAGTGGCATTAGCCACACTGGCCTGGGACAGCCATGCAGTGCCTATGCCTGTGCCAGCCGGCAGCCTGCATGTTTCTGGCCCTCCTCCACCACACAGCCAGTCCCAGTCATGATACATCGTGGCTCTATTCCCAGACCATCAAGGTCAGGCTGACTAGGGCTGGCCTCTCGCCATGCTTTGGTGGGTGCTGTTCCAAGGGCTCTACTTCTGTCTCGAAAAGCTTTCCGCACGGCGTGACATGCGATGGTGGGAAGAGGCAGCAGCAGCACTTGAGTTTCTATCTCATTCAAAGTTAGAGCTGGGGGTTGTTGTGACTTGTAGCGCAAGGGGAAGGGGGCTAAAGGCAGCAGCAGTTTGGTCAACAAGGTTCTCCACATACAGGCAGCTCCTGTGAGCTAAGTGGGCACTCTTAAGAGTAATAAGAGCAATATTTGGGGATTGACTGCCTCATCCCTCCCCACTGGCACCCTTCTGCCATCACAACAAGCCAGCTCACTTCAAGGAGCTCAAGTTCACCACTTTTGTGGGTGCTCAGGACCCATTGCAGTGTACCTGCATACTTACCACTTCACTATGAAGCTTTCTTTTTCTTGCCTCTCCTTTTAATGCTGATAGAATTCCTTGTCTGATGCATAATCACCCTGGGTAACACAGCCCCCTCCCTCCTCTTCTTCCTCCCTGCCAAACTTCTCCAAGCTGTCATGGAAGGACAGACTTACATTCATTCTCAAAGAGATGGAACTGCATCCCCAGCAGGCCAACTGACTTGCAAAATGTGTAGGTTGAGGAGCTTTTCTTCTTGGGGCAAAGCTTGAGGATCTGTTGAAGGGAGAGATGTATCATTGAGCAAGGCACAGGGGAACGGGAGAACACAAAAACAATGCACTAAGCAAAAAGGCTTATTTGCAGGCTTGGTTACTGAAATATGGGTGACTGACATGCTCTTTCCCCAGATAAATGCCTAGCATGCTGCACTTGTAAAAACACTTCTGAAATTCTGTCTCCATAGCCTTGGGGCCCACTCAGCTCTGTCTCCTAGGGACTCTGGCTTTTTGATGCTCACATTTCTGACTTTGCAAGGGTCATTCTGCTTGCCAAGGGCCAGATTGGAAGACTAAGGGAAACCTGTCAGAAATACCTTAGAGTTGAGAGCCAGCACAAATGTATTGCATGCTGTGTTGCCCTTAGTCCTTCAGTGCTTGTCTCAAAGGTATTATTTACTCCACAAAGCACGGAGCAGGTCATCTCCCCATGCTCCTACCTATAAATGGGTGCAGAGGAGGAGGGGGAAAGCTCCCTTCTCTACTGCTCCTACATACAGAATCGGCTTTGGCCAACTACTTGCAACAGCCACAGTCTCCTTTTGACATAACAGTCAGGACTTTTTCTTGAGCGCTTAGTGGAGAACTTTCCCCTTGTTCTGCCTGTTCCCAACCTGCCTGTGCCTTCCCTTGTACTTGTCTGAACTCAGTTGCACGGTCCCTGGGAAAGCACACTTTTAAAAGTGCTATACACATTCCTGGCTCCAGTAAGTACTATCTACTCTCCCACAGAGAGCAGCTATTACCTTTGCACTGGTAGAAGGCAGTGGCTTTAAAGTGTCTGGCAGGAAAGATCTGAAGTGCATGGGAGAGCTCTGTCTACCATGGTACAAACAGTGAAAGAAATTAACCTTCCCTGGTTGCAAAGAGATGAGAGAGAGCAATGATGTTGCTTGGATGGCTGTAGGGTGTGAATCTGTTTTTTTTTCCCCAAGGATCAGGGAACATTTAGGTTTGGCTCATTTTTAACAGTAAAGGAACATTTTTAACAGCAGAGAGCCCTGTCTTGAGGTATTCATGGGACAAGAGATGGCCTGTTCTTAGCAGAGAGGGGAGATGTATGGACGTTTTAGACTTTTTTATAGATTGTGGGGCTAGTTTTATCCCTGTGGTGCCCAACTGCCAGAACACACTCACCACCAGCAGGTCATTGAAGAGAAAAACTTCCCTCTGATGAGCCGCCTGCTTTTGCACTTTATTCACATCGGTCACCTCGTACAAGCGGCTGCAGCAGACGAGCCGGCGATGGGGCACAGAGAGAACCTGCAAAGGGCACACGAGAACACACACTCAGGGCAGGACCCAGGGAGGCTCCCCACACCTCCCTCACTGGCCTGCCCAGTGGCAGCAGCAAAAGGCAGCCCTGCCCGCTCATATCATCTCCTGCTGCCCCAATAGCAGAGAGAGATTTTGGGACTTGGAGAAATCAGAGGAGAGGAGCAGGCTCTGGGCAGCCCTGCTGATCACAGACCCTGTCTTCATATACATCTATCTTTCAGTAGCTGGATGATTGCTCATGCTCTGTCACCCCCTGGACAACTGTGGGGTTCCTCACGCCTGGGAGATTAATCAGCTCCATTTGCTTAAGCAGTGTTTCTATATTACACATTGACTGCTGTTAAAGAAAGGGTCTTTGTATTTGGGGGTCGTCTTAACCCCAGGAGGTCTTGGGGAAACCATTAGAGAGATCAGTGGAATTGTTTTCTCTCACTTTCCCTTCTGCTTCCTGCATCTCACACGACCTGAAAATCTGGAGCACTGCAGGGCTATCACTGAGGCATGAGCAAGCAGGTGCTGCAGTGAGATTCTGGGCAAACAATTACTGCATCAACTAAGACAAACTCTGGCTGAGAAGAATTTAAAGAGTAAAGAAAGAATGAGAGGCAAGGAATAAGGTTAGGTTTTTGGAGAAAAATGAGAGGATGCATTCAGACAGACAAGGAAGGGTATATGGAAGAGGAAGAGAAGGGGCATGACGAAGAAAGCAGAAAAGAGGAAAGAGTGAGGGAGACAGAGATGAGAGAGGTGAGTGGGGGCCAGCAGGGGTACAGATGCTCACCGTTTTCATTCCAACTATGGATTTCTCCACTTTGGTGACATAAGTCACATGGTCCTCATTGGATTTTAGCTCTTTTTGCTGGATCCTCTCGTAGATCCCCACCACCAGTTCCCGTGGGATGTCAGCACCATCATCTACCCCTATCAAACACAGAAAATGTAGGGTTAGGCTAAACAGGGATAGAAGGAAGGGAAGAGCTGGTGATCCCTGACAGGCACCAGCTACTGCCTCTGTACTGAGCAGCACTGAAAGGCTAAAAGTGATCCTTTTCTTTAGGCTGATTTCCCTCTCTAACATACTTAATGCACTGGCAGGAGAGACTGACACCTTTAAGGCCAATGCAGAAGATTTCATTATTCCACTGCTCTGCATGGTGGCTCCTTTCCATATGTTCCCTAAAGTTTTATAGCCACAATTTCATATTCATGCATCTTGGGCCACTCAGCAGCAATTCCAGCGCTGATTTCACATTATCATAACTGCTAGAGGTGAGGGAGATCTATGATGGGCTCTAGCTGCTCTGCCTGCCAATGCAAGCCCCAGCCCTCCTGTTTGCTTAGTGAAGTCCATTTCCCTTCTGTGATGTCTCCCTGGCCTAATATCTTCCTGTTACATTGTCTGTGATGTCTCTCTTTTGGATCTATCCTTTCCTTATTTTAGGTCTCCTTAGATAATTTTCCAAATTTTGCTCTCCAATCCCTGCAGGGCCCAACAGAAAAGTACTCCTTCACCCTTCCCTTAGCCTAACACTACAAATTAAATTGCCGGTCTTCCTTCCTGAAATGATTTTCTTCAATCATTGTATATTGATTTTCTGTGCTTTTCCTCCAGCTCCCTGGTCTGAGATGTACCACCCTGAGTGCTGTTCTGCAGGGGAAGAGCTGCTGAGGAACAAAGAAGCATCATCATCTCCTGGCTTCCTGTTCACATCCTTGCAAATGCAGCCTGATTACTCTCAGGTTTTTATAACACTGTCCAGTGAAGTCCTGACCTGAGTGTTGGGCTGCAGGTCAGTCTGGGATGAACCATTTGTCTTTGTGAATACAGGGGCCTGGCTCTAACGAGGTGTTACAGACTCCAGGTGAGTGATACTCATGGTGGCTGAATTAACTGCAATGTTAACTGAACGCTTTTTGAGCAACTCTATGTGCAAGATAACAAAAAAACAAAACAAGATAAAAAATACCTTTGAGTTTGGGCTATCTACTGCAATACCAAATGTAATGATGGCAGATATTAGTATCATTTAGCATTCCCAGGAAGAGGACATCAGCAGCACATTACTCCAATCTGAAGTTTATGGCAGATTAGGGGATGTGTAGGAGGCAGGTTTGATACTGTCTGAATAGCCATGAGGACAAAGAAACAGGACAAAGAAACCTACAGGAATTTAAAACCTAGGCAGGGATTCACAATGGGAAGGACAGTCATCCTCACATTTGGAGGATGATTGACCTAGGACTGAGCATAGCTGGGAAATTAGACAATACTTTGTCTAGACATGATGTCAAAAGGCCAACAATACTGAGCTGCCATAGCAGATCTGAGAACAAGGATGAGGCAGTGGTTCTACGTACAAGTATGTCATGACCACATCTAAAAAGTGCTTTGAACAACCTATTACCAAGATGGGAAGGACTTTGAAAAGGAGAAGAAAACTGGTTTGGGGAACTGATGTATCAGAAATTGTTTAAAGGTAATATATGCATAAACTTGGTCTGCCAACAATTACAAAAAGTATTGCGAACAATTAAAAAAGGAAAATGTAGCCTGAATTGAAGGAAAATGTGTTTATGTTTTTGAAACAGCAAGCAAGGCTTGTTTAGCACAATCCAACAAGATCTATGAAGAACAGAGCTGAGCAATAGAAAAACTTAATATGATGGACTGCTTCCAAACAGTGAGAGCTACTAAAAGATGAAACTATATTTCAAGGAAAATAATGCAGTTCTTATGTTTCTGTTGAGCTATTTCTGAGAAGCCTGTGCAGCTTTCAGCAGAGGACAAAGCTGAGATTTCCCTCTTTCTCAGCCCTGGTTGCCAAACTAGAGCTGAAAGTGGCCTGCTCCATCTCTGGCTCACAGAGGGCATGGTGGCCATAGAAAAAGGCAGCTCCACTAACTTTTGGGTACAGCTTTTTCCTACACGGGTTTTAGAGCAGCAAGAGACAAACAAAGCAAAGCAGGACCCTCACCTCGCAGATTGCGAATGAAGTCCTCCAGCATCATCTTCCTGTCAGGCTTGATATTGGGGCTGTACATGTCCGTATTGAGGAGGATGATTGCAAAGGCCAAGATGAAGATGGTGTCTGGATTATGAAACTGCTGGACCACATCTGGGTTACACATGCAGTACCTCTGGCTGCAGCAGGAGGGATACACACGCTTAATACGCAGACCTTAGAGCCCAGCCTGCTCCAGAAGGGCAATGGTTTCATCATAGGTGGGATCTCTCCACTCACAAAAACAAGAGAGAACAGACTGCTCTCTGAAGGCCATTTTACCCACTAGTGGCTGAAGCAAACTCTTGAGACTTTAGCCTTCTTGTCCAAGGAACCAAGGACAGGGCAGGAAAAAACACAAGGTGGTCTCTTTACACAGGGCTAATGGAGGAGGTGTCTCCTCCAGCCTGCCTTGATAAGGACAAAACACTCCTCCACGTGCACAAAAGCAGCAGACCCAGCACCCCTACAAGCCCCAGCACTGCTCCTCCTGTGAGTGACCAGTGAAAGGGGAGTCCCATGCAGGCAGGCATGTCAGGGCTGGTGCCATCCTGCCCTGTGAAGCCTTACATGCCTCGATCTTAGGCCCTTCATGCCATTAAGCATCCATCAAGGATATGCTCTGCAGCAGCAGCAGCAGAACAGGGGACTTGGTGCTTCCACTGCACCTCCATATCCAGCTCCTTTGGAAGGTAGATCCCTGCCATTCACCCATCGCTACCCCCGGGGCCTGCTGCCTGTTCCCACCCCATTAAAGCAAAGGAAAAAAGGTGGCCACAGAGGTTGTTGTCTTACCTGAAGGCCTCAATTAGCCGCTCGACCTTCTGTGCCTCCCCCTGCACACGGATGTGGGCCTGGAATTTCCGCAGCGCTTCATCCAGCTCCATGCCTGAGAAGTCCATCTCATCCACCACGCAGCTGCAGGAGGGGGACACAGCCTCTGTCAGCACCTTCTCCCACGAGAAGGCCAAGCAAGCTTCTTTACTGTGGTGCCAAGGACATGTGCCCACGGGAATTACTATGACAGAGCCTTAGGTTGTTGTTATAGTTGCCCAGATGGGACAGAAAATGGGGTGATGATTTGAGACAACCCAATCCTGGGCTCTGAAGCAGGTGAGTCATTCTTATGGCTAACCATATATATATTTACACACACACACACAAAGTGTATGTACACACTGTTTAAATATATAGTTATCTCTCTGTATATCTATATAGATACATAAATATGCATATATTTATTTCTGCCTTTCCTATTACCTGGCAATCCTTCACATACTACCCATTCCTCCTTCCCTCCCAGCACATGCTCTTATTCACTACTACTTACCCACCCTTCTTTTACTTGAATTCACTCAGAATTCCCTTGAATTCCCACCAGGCATCCATCCCCATTCACAAGCCACAGGTTCTTCACCCCTCCTCATGCACATCCAACCACTGCAGCAGTGATGCTCATTATGTCTTTGGAGACTATAGCCAAGAAATGTAGACGTGCACACACACAAAAAAGGAAGTGGAAGTTCCTGTAAAGGAATGGCACTCTAACATCAGGCCAAGGCTGGGTATAACTTTTCCCACACACTGAAATGCCAGGAGTCTCCAGGAATTAATTCCATCTGAATAGTATTCATTTTGCATGTTCTACCCATCCCGCAACATCCTTTCCATTTCCACTACATTTCAGTGCCATGCTTCCCTGTTATCTGCTGAAAATACTTGGTCTGACATATTTAGTGTTGCTTTTCTTTTTACACCAACACTGGCAGTTTACAGCCACTTCAGATCTTCTAACAACTCCCCTATTTTTTCATCCTCTCTTGCCTTCCACTGAAGTATTCTCAGCTTGTGAAAGTCCTGCTATAACCCTCCAAAATCTACTGTGACAGATCTTCCCTTCATCTGTATTGGTCAAACCATCTAGTTATTTTTCTTACTGCCTGCCTGATATTCTGGGCTTCATTCTAATGA
>JAUBOD010000819.1:1371771-1390345 GCA_032353885.1 Nothura maculosa | reverse complement strand
TAGAGGCGCTTGCGCATGGTGTCTGTGGAAAGCGTGGGGGACTTGCAGCTCGCTGGGTTCTCGCAGTGGTACCGTGGCAGGCTGAGGATCATTGCCTGCAGTGCTTCCTTCGAGGAAACCTCGGAGGCTGACTTGGCTGAAGTGGAGGTGCTGCTGCTGCTCAGCTGCTCCAAGTTGTCCACATTCTCGGACTCAGAGCCTTTGCTTTGCCCCATCTCATTGTTAGCATCAAACTGGAGCTTCTGCACTGCCATTTGTCCTGGCTCAGCACTGCTATCCTCCATCCCATTAGTGCTGACGTTCACCTCGGTGAAAGTGTGGCTGTTTTGGAGAGCTGTGGACTCAGGTAAACTCTCTGGGGCAGTCTGTGGCTCAATGGCTTCTCCCTCTCCTTCTCCTGAGGGTTCTTCAGCCTTGGTGGCTTGGGAGAGCCCAGCCTGGCCATTGTTGCTGAGGCAGTTCGCCATGGACACCGAGGTAGACGACGAGACAGAGATGTTCTTGTTGTCGATCTGGACAGTGACGTCCCGGAAGGCCATCATGAGGGTGCTGCTGCTCTTGGGCAGGGTGTCTGGCAAGAGCCCTTCCTCCTTCTCCGTCTCCTGCAGCTCAGCTTCTAAATCTTGGTTTGGCTGCATTGAGCTGGCGCTGAAGGTCTCTCTGATCTCGTATGAGCTCCCATCTTGCAGAGAACACATGGTCTTCAGGCTCCAAGTGCTCAGGGCATCATCAATGGACTTGGCCAGAGACTGAACTTGTTCAGTGAAGGAGTCCTCCAGCTCAGTCAGCGCCCCACTGATGGTGGCTGGCAAAGATGGGGACCTCACCAAAGGAATGCCTACAAAGTTGTATCCCTCTACCAGGGCTTTCTCAGTGGAGAAGCTCTCTGAGTTTTGCACCTGGACTTTCCTCAGGGAGATGCGGCGTGGCATGCGGCTCTCTAGCAATGAGTTGCGGATCTTCTCAAAGTTCTTGCTGAGCTGGTACTGCCGGAAAGCGGTCTGGATGGTGCAGGCTGCCCTGCGAGACACCAGGTGACCTCCATATTTGTGCTCTAGCATTTCAATCTGAAAGACATACAAACAAACGGGCTTATTTTGTCTTAATTGACTTCGGATGGCTTTCCGTGACGCCCAGTTCCTACACTGATAAGACAGTATGACTGACAGAGGAGCTTCTAGCACTGAATTAGCCTTTTCCTGCACTGTCATGCCCTTGATTTTGACAGAAGGCACCTCTTTGGGCGCAGCTGCCTGAAATATCAGTATTGTTAGCTTTCTCATGGCTGTTATCATGATCTTGCCTCCTCCTACGACACCAGCTGTACAAGCTGAAACTCTCCTTGCCTTGCATTCTCACCTCTAATGCTCTTTCGAGCAGGCTCTTCACTGCAAATGCAATACTCTGACAACCTGTATTCTTGCTTAGCAGGGCTGGGGCAATCTCAAGCATGAATCGTTGTCCCAGAGCATTACTAATGCTCCTGCCTTCCTTAGTCACCTTAGGAAATACTCTCAAGGCAAAGGAGAAGCCATTCAGAAAGAGTAAATACAAGTTAATTTCTAAGCATAAGAAATACTGTCTTGGTCATAGGAGTTAGTGAGAAACATCAACCTTCACAGAAGTCAATGGGGGTTGGACTTGTTCACTTTTAAGAAGCACTCTAAAATTCAAAGTGTCTTCCTTTCTGATCTCTGAGTTTTTCAGGCATTAGCCAGAAATGAAATGAAAATAATTCAAGCAGAAAAAGACTTTCAGTTCTGAAAGGTAAGAAAACCTAATTTTAAATGTTGAGAGAAGATATCAAGAAAGGTGGCAGCAGAATTTTTGAGCAGCTCGTTTTTGAGCTGCTAACAATATATATATGCAAATACATACACCCAGAGCTAAGTGGGGTCTTAGCAGGCTTCAACAAACTAGATATTTATTCCACAGTCTAATATTTATACTTCTTAGCAGCCTCCCTGTTCTTGTGCAGCTGGGGCTTCACTACATGCTGCAGGAGAGTGTTTGATACCTCGGTGCCTGAATGACAGGGGACAAAGGGCCTGATAATGCTTGAAGAGCGTGATAATGGATGGAGAGTTTGGGAGGGAAAACAATAAACTCAGATTATCTTCACTGAGATTATGGCTGTACAATTAGCTAAACTATCCATTGTCTGGAGCTCATGCTGCAGAACACAGAAGCAAACAGGTAATAGGTATATGTGTATGTATGTAGAAGTCCAGAAAAAAAAGATGAAATACAGGCCTGAGAGTGCAGGAAAATTTAGTCCTGAATGAATAAAAGAGTTGCTACATCATTATTGTAGTGAGTCTGAGCTCATTAGCAGACTGAAAAGTAAGGATGTATTTTACTGATTGTCTGAGGCATTTTCATTGTCAGATAGATATCCTTACCCCTCATACTGTGCCTTGCTTGCACAATGTTGATGGGGTGAAAGAGTGAGCTCATGGAAGATTTGCAGTTAAATACAGAGTGGTTTTGTGCAGTCAAGGCCAGACTGAGGCATGAGCCCCAGCTCAGAGAGTCATGGCTTTTCATCTGCTCCCTTCTTTCCCTTTTGGTAATAGTATGTAAATTGCAGAGAAAACCATCAGCAAGTAATCTAGCTACAAGTGAAGGTCTGAAATGACAGCTGAGAGAAGTGCAAATCACCCCTGTCATCTTCCCAATATTATTAACTGCTCTAGAAGTAGGGAAAGCTGCTATGGCCTTGGGAGATGACAGGAGAAGAGGATCAATGCCAGCCCAGCTCTCCTGCTCCTGTATAGGTACTCCAGCTGCTGGAGTAGGGACTGACCTCTATTATCCCATCTTCCCAGGCAGCAGTAAGCTGAGGGGTCCTGCTGCTTTGGCTGATATTTCGTGGAGAATAGGCGGAGCACATACTACTGTGCTTCTGTGCTTCTCTGCCTGGGAAAGTAGAAGTTCTTTGTCTCATGCTCAGCTATAAGGTAAGATTTGTGGTTTGTGTTGTTCTCAAATTCATTTTTATAAAGCAAATATCAAATATAGCACTGACAAAGCAATTTGCTTAGGAAAGGGGTTGGTCACTGCACTGGTAGAGACAGTTGTCTCAGAGCTCTGTTTACTCCTGACGTGGAAAATATTGGCCTAATATTTGTCCTTTCAGAAAGAGTCTGCAAAACTGCTGCTGGACCACACAAGGACTGTAGATTCAGCTTCCTTTACTGCAAGACTCATCACTAATGGTTTGTTTGTTTGTTTGTTTGTTTTGATAAATAATGAGTCTCTGTGTCCCCAGAGTGTGTTTTTTCTCACGTGGCAAGAAGGAGGAGCTGGAATACAGTGGCGAAAAGAGGTTCTGGGCAGTCAACAGAAGAGTTGGCCCAGAGTTTGCCCTTCCTGACTTAAATCCTAACAACAAAACCAGCACTCTTGCCACAGGTCTCCAAAGGAAAGAGTCTGAATTACCTTTTGGCATTTCCCTCCAGGAGGAAGGTTCATGTAGATTCATGCAAATTTAACCAATAACCTGCACAGACCCAACCCAGACAGTTATTACTGGCAACTGACCGTGAGCACTTAATATAATGGTCTGGTTAATCAAAATGTAGAGCTAATTGTGTTGGGAGGGAAAGAGGAACAAATGGGAGGGACAGACACAGCTATGTGAGGGATGGAATAATAGAAAAATACAAAATAAGGCAGAAGCATCAGCCTTATAATTATCTGAGGTTTCCAAGGAGGTGACAGCCATTCTGCAAATGCAAAATTCAGATGCTCTGATCTTATTAGAACCTAGGACAAGATGTCATTGCTTATCTGAAGTAAAAGGCCATTTTCTCTCATGCAAGGACAGTTCCCAAAAAGGCCGACTTTATTAACTACTAAAAGAAAAGGCTCTTCTCAGAATCTAAAGAAATGGTCCAAGCTGTCAGTACAATCATCAGCTCGTTGCAGTCCATTATCTCAGGCCTCCCCAAGGGCTAAGACATTAAGCAAGATACAAAGTGAGAAGACTCCCAACCTAGGCCATTCTCCAGTTCCTACCAAGAGTGCAAGGACACATTCTGTATGCAGTGGCCCTTTCCAAAGCAGGGGGACTCTTACAGTGTCTGGTAGCTTGGGTAAGAAAGACTTGGTGACTGGCCCAAAGAATGGTCCAAAGGAGACTAAAGAACCTCGGGGGTTATTCAGTCTGGAGAAGAGGAGGCTCAGGGGAGACCTTATGGCTCTCTACAACTACCTGACAGGAGGCTGTACTGAGGTGGGGGTCGATCTCTTCTTCAGAATAACTACAGATAGGACATGAGGAAATGGCCTCAAGTTGCGAAGGGGAGGTTCAGGTTAGACATTTGGAAGAATTTCTACATGGCAAGAGTGGTGAAGCCTTGGAACAGGCTGTCCAGGGACATTGTCCCTAGCAGTGTTCAAGAAACGTGTAAATGAGGCTCTTAGGAACATGGTTTAGCAGGTTTGATTTTGAGGGGTTTGCAGTTGGACTCAGTGATCTCAAAGGTCTTTTTCAACCACAATGATTCTACTATGATTCTATGTTTGAGATCATTAGCCAAGTAAAGATCAGCAACCCATATCCCCGTGTTCTCCCGGCCCTTGTTTAGTAGGTCTTTGTCTCTCTCCCTTTATCATATCCCAACCATTTACACTGTTTACTCAAGCCTGGGATATTCACATTTGCTACCAGGCCAAACTAACTGGCACTGCAGAGGAATTAAGGAATTCATACAGTTGTTGGCCTGACTCTCTTCTCTCAAGATGGGGAAGGGCACCCATTAACACACCACAGCAGTTACAGGTAATGGAGATGTATGTCTGACTTGCTGAAGGAACCTTCTCTTCCCAATTGAGAGGTGAGAAAGGCCAGACATGATTGGCTTGCTCTTACTCCTAATAAACCCTATGAATCACAAGTAATTGCCTATTAAAACTGATCTTCTCTGGGGAATGATCTGACAGCCAGAGCCAAAGTAAGGTAAAGGCAGAAGGGAGAATATGGGAGTATTTTAAAGAATAAGTAGCGTAATAGGTGTCTGTCTTTCAACATGAACTGGAAATGACTGAGAAATACTCACTTACAGGGTTGCACATGGAGGGAGCTTGAACAAGTCTAGTCCAAGGCAAGCCCAAATGCCAGACCTGGATGTGGCCATAAATCTGAAGTGCACCCCTCAGCGAGGCTGCATGCCTCAGTATTGGCTGAGGGAATCATGTTCAGTGACAGAATCCAAGTTGCTCAAGTCAATGTACACAACGTTTAAAAAAATATATATAACTATATAACTATTCTATCATCCCTGCTTAACTCCCTCTCCCCCTCTCTCATAATGGAAGAGCTTTGTTATAATGACCATGTGTTAATGGGATATTTTCCTTCATAACAGGGACACCTGCCAGCCTTTCAGCACGGTGTCAGTGGGGACCATGTACTACGGAAAGCGTTCTGCTCTATTCTGCAGCAGCTCTCCAGCAGACCATAAACTCAGGGAGAACAGCCTTCAGGACCCAAGTTATCCTTCCAGCTTCACAGCATGCTGTGCTTCTGCTCTGAGCACTGTCAGCACACTCATTCTCATGGGATGGACAGCAAGCAGAGCTGTGACCTCCCGCACCAGCCCTTCAGTGCTGTGCAGGGAAGTAAATGCTGCTAAATGAGTTGCACCTCCAAGGACTGCAGAGGTAGCTGTATGCTGCCCTCCTTTCTGACCAGCACTCAGCCCCGCTCCAAAGCTGCACTGCAGGGCTAAAAATTCTCCTTTCACCTGTTTGTTACACACTAATAGTACTCAGAGTACTATGTGCTATGACAGGGTAGATGTTGGGATACTGCTGTGAGGATCCTACCACCTTGGTTCCCCTGCAACAGCACCTACTTGACAAATAAATCGTTAGGAAATCCTATTAAAAACAGACACAACAGAATGTAAAGATGGAAGAACTAATGCTCTTCCTTCCTTGAAAATTCCAGAGCAGGAGGCAGTTCACTGAGGAATCCATCAGGCTCAGGAGCATGCATACTGTAATCCCCCATTAGATGTGAGAAGAGCAGATGCACCTATGAGATCGGCAAGGTCCCTGCAAGGACAGTACTGCAGGGCACCAAAATGTAATGAACAAGCAGCTAACATGTCTCTGTCTCTCACATGCACCCAGGGCAGGTCTGGCCTCTACTGCAAGAACAGTCATAGGACAACCTGACCTTAAAATATCACAGGGCAGACACCCCCCAGGACAAATGAGTGCAGCTCAAGGGCATCAAGGAGACTAAGCCTGTATATACCAGCCAAGATCTGGCCAACCCTCAGGATATGTCACATTAGATTGTGAAGGCAGTTAATTAGTCTCTCCTGTTTGTTTAATGGGTGTGAAGCAGAATTCTGTCCAAGTTGAGTTGAGTATACAGTACTTGAGAACAACAGAGCTAAGAATTAAGGCCTTTTTGCTGCTTGGGAATTTAGTGGGTCACTGGTCTGACATGTCTGTTTTGGGACAGCAGCAACACCTTGGGGGAAATGGCACTGAAGTCTCCTAGGAACAACAGCTTCCTCTGTGGGAACCTTGTTAGCTGAGACCACTGTTTCTTCATCTTCATGTGCAATAGCAACTCCCTCTGAAGGTTCCCACTGAACATAGTCTACATACAGTTACTACTATCCATCTCCTATCCTGTAGGGCCTGCATATTAAAATTATAATCCTCTTTGGTTGAGCTACCGTTCCAGAGGAAAGTCAGAATCAATTCTTAATATTATTCTTTGCAGAACAGTTCAACTGGGCTGCAATCTGCAGTGAGGCAGAGTGGGGAGCACATTCCACCACTGCCTTTGAGCAAGGAGGCTGGCTGCTGTTAGCCCCAGCTTGGCTAGCTCCCTGGCAAAAGCTACACCTGCCCAGCTAGAGATGGGCAGACAGGGCTCTGAAGCCAGACTGCAACCCTGGGCATAGGATGATGGGCTCGCAATTCGGAGTGAAGTATTTTCTCCAGCCTGGTGACCCTGCCTATTCCTCAAAAATGCATGGATGGGTTGAAGGAGGTAATGATAGTGATATACTGACACCACAGTAGATGCTGTACAGGTCAATTATTGAGTCAATCCCACTTCCCCAAAAAGGTAATGGTTTGAAGAGGCTAATGTGGAAGAGAGTATGGAGCCTGCTTGGAGTGACCCAAGAGAATAAGAGAACTGAAGATCTCTGACCAGACAGTGGGCTAATAGGAGCCCTATTGGCACCATGTATCTGGCTGCCCACAACCCGTCTCTAACCCTACAGTCACAGCTGAGTAACTGGGTCCATTTTAGACCACAGAAGACAGGCAATGAGAAGTAGAGCCTAGTGGGGTTGGGTGAGGGACTGGCAGGCAGAAGTAGGAAAGTTATTTCCTCTACCAGCTCCACAGAGCCAAAGGACCAGGCCTGCTCAGGTGGGACAAGTACTCAAGGTGAATGGGAATCTACAGTCCTTGCAGAGATACGGTCCACCACAGTGTGAATGCAGTCCCATCCACCCCATCCCCTTCTCCCACAGGCTGAGTAGGAAGCCTCTGTACCTGTTTATTCTTTAGGTCAAGGGAGAGCTCATAATCGGAGGCAGCCGCATGGGAACAGGAGGCCGCCCCTTTGCTGCGCTGCACTCTCACTGGGGAGCCCGTGTGGTGGAGGCTCGCCTTCTGCCCCAGAGGGGAACACCCCGCTGCCTGCTCTTCTTGGAGCTCCGCATGCTGGGCTTTTAGCGGCTGGGTGTCGGACCTGCCTTCCTGGCCACTGTGTCTGCCGGTCTCCTTCGGATCCTCCGTTTCACACCCGGCTTTCTTGCTTGTGGAACCGCAGGGATCATCACTGTGAACAAAATGCAATGTTTTGCTTTTTTATTTGTTTTTATTATTATTATTACTTGTATTATTTATGATTATTTTTATTACTGCCTGCTATATTCATTCACTGCTCTGCATTTTAAATGTGTAGGGAGTCTGGGGCTGGAAAGGCTGTCTCTCAAAGATGAATCAAGACTGTACATTGATGCAGTCAGAGCTACGATCCCTCCCTCCCAAAGAGCAGGCACCTGTGCTGCAAACACTGCAACTGCCTTGAGTGCACAGCTGCCTTCACTCAAGGCATTGCAGTAAAAGGTGAGGAGACAAAGAGGTTGTCATGGCCTAAGGATTCCTCTCCTGCTTCGTGAAGCAGGTGGCAGCTACCTCTGTGCCTTGCATGCCAACTCCCTGTGTGTCCTGGGGTCCCATCCAGGTGTCCAGACCTCAGGAATCCAGTTTTTTGTCAGAGTTTTAAGGGCATGAGGGAAATAGTACAGAGCAGCTGAATATTCCAAAGTTTCTAGAGGAAACTCGTGGAGTGCTGAGAGTATAAAGATGTAGCAGAAACACCCAGATTGCCCTGAGATACTGACTCTTTAAACAATGGAGTCATGCTAGGCTGCAGAGCTTCTGTAAAACGGGTTGTTTCTTTCTGACTGACGGGGCAGGTTGCTGTGCCACTGAAATCTCATGGAGAAAGGAAAACACCCTTTCCTCCTGTCAGCCACGGGAATAATTGTATGAAACCAGTGTCTAACAGTGCACTCTAAGAGAGCGGACATGAGTCGCATATGTCTGGTACACTTAAGAGGTGAGGAAGTCTTTTGTTAACCTTTATTGCTAAATGTTTTGTGGACTCATCCAATTTCAAAAATTCTTGTATCCTGGGGTACTGTCTGAACTATTAGCCCATTTGTTTTTGTTTTTTTTTTCCTCTTATGTTACATCAATTTCTTTCCAGTGGCTACAGAGGAATAATTTGTGATTTCCAAGAGCGTGCAAGCCAGTCGGGGTGAACTCCAGGTTCTCCTGCAAACCATAAATCAAATATAGTTCCCATCGTTTACCAGGGATTGCTGCTTAGTTGGAAGTAGCATTTAGTTGAGAAGTAATTACTACAGAGCCAATGCATTTAATTTCATTGAAACCAAGGGTGTGTATTGCCTTCTATATATAAGAAGTATTGTTTAATTCTTCACTTCTCAATTTAATTTCTTCCTCTTCAATTTGCTACATATAGGATCAGTTTGCTGTCATTTAGATACCAGTCATTTCACGATTAGTGTTGGTATCAGCAGAGCGAGGGAAATTAGATACAGTTTTCAGTAGTGCCCCAATCACTCAGAAGCATTTAAGTTTCATTTTCAAAAGTGCTGTGCCCATGTAAAAGTCCAAGTCTGACACCTCTAAATGGACTTCACCTCCTAAGCATCACAGCACTTTTGAATACTTACTAGTACTTTAAAATAAAGTTGTTCTTTCCAATGGCTGCTCTTCCTCTTCCTTTCAAAAGACTTAAAAAATCAAATTTATAAATACTCTTTCAGAAAGGACCTTTTGATGAGCCAAATACAACCCCCAACTTCAGAACTAAGGAAGACAGATTTAAGGGTAAGAAAGTCCTGCTTTTACACACACACTCATGTAGCCACCAGTTAGAGTTAGAAAAACAAATTCACAGAAGAAACTGTCTCTTGCATAAATGCTACATAAACAACTCTGTCAAAAGTATATTAAAATGACATAGTTGCACAGCCACAAATCAGAAACTGCCTCTAAAATGAGGCATAAAACTGTCATTATGGGTTGTAAAGTTTATAAAACCTCTCCTTTTTCTGTACACTATTTCTTTCTACAGCAAAAGGTGCACATGTATTATCATGCACTTATTTTTAACTCCTTTTGTTCTACCTCAGTCCACATCTCAGGCAACACTGATAAAAGACTTTGCCCTTACTGCTCACTCTGTAGCACTTTTATTGGAAGCCTCTGTTCTATCCATTCTCATCTTAACCAGCAGTGCAGTCATTTTCATGCTCAGCTAAAGGCACAACCAAGTGAACATAGGTTTGATCATGTTCTCATTGAAGTGCATACCAAAAACCTCACAACTACCTCAGTGGGAACTGGCCTGTGCCCTACAAAGCAATTTCAGCTAGACTCAGGCTCTGATACAGCAGACACTTGTCCCACACTGCTTAGCTGAGCGGAGGCCAGAGCGCACACCGTTCTGTGCAGACTTTCTTTAGGGCAGGTCAGGACCTCAGGCAGTGGGCTGGAGCGTTGGTTGACTTCCCTGAGAGTATGAAAGGATTGTACATGCCAGAAGATGTTCCCTGACATGGTGGCCCTCTGAACAGTCACGCACGTGCTCAGCTCTACTATTCTGAGGCCCTCCACTGCTGCCAGAGTGCTCATAGTGCATGAGCTCTTGCAGAACTGAGACCTACAGCTCTGTGAGGCCTTATGTTCCCTCCAGTGTGTGCTAGCTGTCCGGTTTCCTGTCCCATGGAGTTCAGAATAGGAGCAAGTAACATCCATGATAGCAGGATATCTTGCATGTACAGCTATTGCACAAGGCTTTATAGAACTATAGACTAATTTAGTTCAGAAGAAAAGGTTGGAGGTGACAAACCTACTCCAACTACCTGCTCAAAGCAGGGCTATTTTCAAAGACAGGTGTGAGCAGAGCCCCATTTTGCACACATCCTTCCAGATCCCATTTGCTCTTCAGGTTCAGCATCTTGTAGGAACGACAACCCACCACCCTCCATCGCCTGGCCCTGAGGTCTGCTCAGAATGGGCTTAGTCAGTGCTTACTGCAAGGGCAGACAGGATCTGTAAGGAGTTTGAGCTCAGGTGACCCACAAAATGAAAGCTGCCCCAGTGCTTTTCACTGCCCCAGTACACAGAGGGCTCCCCAAGGCTGGCCTTGCCTCCCTGTCTTCCTTCAGGGGATCCTGAGGAGAGAGATCTCCAATAACCAGCAGCATGTGAACACAACAGCGTTAAAGCTCTTCCTTCCAACCTTATGAAGGATCTTACACTTTGCTCCCTGAACTCTGCATCCTGCAAGAGAGCCTTGGACAGGCCCAACATGCCCAGAAGGCCTCTTCAACCTCACCAGGCACTCAGAACATGCCTCACAAGGCACAGCAAGGCCTTGAGAGTGCGAGCCTTAAGAGAACACCTTCGGTTACACGTCTGAAAAGAACCATTAACCTCAGTGCTTCTGTTTGCATTGCATAACTGCAGCCCCTAAAGACACTGTGCTTGGATAAAGACGTCAGCCAGGCACACGTACACGTATAACCTTGCCTTCCTCCTCCACCTTTCTGAGCCCAGAGAAAACACTCATGTAGCCAGTATTGTGCTCTGTGCGCCGTGGAATTTTCTGAGGGTTAAAACTCGGTCAAATCAAAATCAGATTTCACTGAAGCACTCAAAGGCATTTTTCAGCTAGATGTTTCTATGCTAAATATAAACTTTTTAACCCCCTGCTGGTTTGGCTGCAGAGCTGTTCAGAAAGTAATAGCAAATATTCTTGTTCAAGTGGAAATACTATCTACATTCTTTTTGAGGCTCAATAATTTTTGTTTGGTGGAGAGACAAAAAAAAGCCTTCAAAACAAAACAAGCCTACTTCACCTCTCGGACATAGACAGAACCCAGGAAATTACAGCTTGATCTGGGAAACTTCAATGACTTACAAGCACAGAAAAAGGAGTGAGATGGTTTGCTTAGCAGCCTGAATGTTAGCACTGCAGCCCTGTGGTTCCAGCAACAATCATTTTTTTCCTCCCAAGTTCACTCCCATTTAAAATTTGTTTCCAAAGAAATGTTCCCATGAGGCTTCTTCTCTGTTCTACAATAGATGGGCATGGATGAAGCCCCTATATGGAAGACACTGCACATTGCTATAAATCCTAAGAGATCCTGCAATGAAAGAGAGACTAAAACCTTGATTTCAATCCTCTCTCTCTGCCCTCAATGACACAGGTGATCTGTATCGGCAGAACACAATTTTTGTTAGTAAGTGAGGATCTCAAGGACTATTGTAACCATAGGAATATAAAAAAACAAGTAGAGTTGGGATAGTAATTACAATATATAAGAGATCTGAGCAAAATCTGAGGCTCTTCAGGGTGCTCTTACAAGTAAATTATGAGGATACTGTTGCTATTCTGTGTGCAATGTGCAATCAAATATCTTGAGTAAAAGGAGAAGAACGGATTTATTCCATGATCTGTTTCTTGGATGAGAAAAACATCTAGCCATTTGTGATAATTAAAAATCTCATGCAGAGTCTAAGGTGTGAATCCCAATGTCCTGGCCAAACTCCAACTAGGTTAATTTAGTTTTGTTTCCCAGCATCCTCCCTGCAGTTTCAACTGTAATCAGAATTCTTTGCTTGCTATCCTAAAGTATCATATGCCACTGTCTTTCATATATTTTACAGCTTCCTTTGCATGATAAATGAAGCAATTTTCTGCCAGTTGTGCAATCAGGTAGGGAAGGTTAGCAATGTGCTTTGAATTCTGTTTGATTGGAAGTTGCAATGCTAATGTGAATCACTTGCAATCAGTTAAAAGATGAAGACTACAAATGGAGCTGTTTTGCTCTTTCTAGATATTCCTTCATGACTTTTATGATCCACAGCAACCAGCTTAGTTGTTATTGCAAGTGAGTTTCATCTGCTGTAGAAAACACATCTGCCTAATGTTTCAGGTATCTCCTGTTGCTTCTGCAGTGCTCACTTTTACGTAGCTGCTGCAGACAGACAACAGTTTTGTTAACAAAGATGGTGACCATAGACAATCTGTCGCAGGGCTTAAATGAAACATGACAGCTAATCTAGCAAGAAGCATATTTCAAAACAGGCATATCAGGATTCTGGTTGAAGTCTTAGTGTTTGTTTCCAGGAAGCAGAGTGCTAAGAAAGCACTCACTGAGACTATTAATTTGGGCATCAGTATGTATTCTTGTCAGTGTCCAGCACCGGCAAAACAAGCTTCAAAGATTTAGCTTCTATATGCAGATTTTTCTGGAAGATTTTGTTTAAGGAAATTTTCTTTTTCTCTCCACTGGTACTATGGAAACTAAAGTCCAAATCAATGACACTTGATCCTGATTTCTGAGCCAGAGATGCCCACAGCCTCTTCCTTGTAGCATCAGCTCCCTTTATCTGTACAGAGTTGTGTCACCCTTTTCCCTGGATGAGATTTGACTGTTTCTCTGTTCTAACACCATTAAGATGGTACACTGCCTAGCATCCTCCTTCCTACCTGCCTCTTATTAGAAACATGTTTGCAGTGAGGCAAGCTACGAACTATGGAGCTGTACCCTGGTTATTTACAAGATCCTGACAGTAAGGTGTGAGCATTCCCATGGTCAGAGAAAGAGCACGCAACCTCCCACCCCGCAAATGTTTCAAGACGATTTCAAGCTAGACCTACAGGTAGGAGTACAGCACTTCGATGCTCCAGACATTAGATTCCCTTGGCCAAAATGTCAAAACCCACAATCAGTTCACACTCCAAGAAGTAAATTTCAGGGCTCTTGAAGAGATGTTTACAGGGTAGCTAAGTGACTAAATGGGGCTCTAAAGCCAGGAGAGCTACTCTTCTCAAGGACAAGAGAGGTCTTCGCAATAAACACTAGGACTATAAAAAATGAAAACTGAGGTTTCTAACTGGCAGTTCCATAGCCACCACCAGCTCCCACGCAGACCAAAGACACAAAACATGTATTTTGCTTCTATTCAACTACAACAAGAAAAAGAAACACACAGATAAATAAGAGAAATCACAGACTAACAAAACCAGTAATGAGTCATCTGGATCTGGGTAGAGCTCAAAGCAACCAGTCACTCACGAAGAGGGTGCTCGGACACCTTGCTGGGAGGTGCACTAGGGAAGCAATGATCCAGCTGACTGGATGACGGAAGCTGAGGGTGTGAGGTGTTACCCAAGTACTTTGCAGGCTGAGCTCACTTTCTCTTAGCACCGCTCCAGAAGAAGACAGCGGTGAAGGGTGCCCTGTAACTGTGGCAAAGACTAATTATATGGATTAGTGCTGAAGTACCACAATAATTTATGAATCTTTTTCATGGAGCCTCTTAACACAGATCAGTTGGTTATTGCCTGTATGCTGCTCTAAAGTGCTGTAAGCAATTAGCATTACCACAGCCTGAGAGTCATATGAGACTTCAAAGCCTTAGAGAGGTCAAAATAAAATCACTTAGAAGGCACCATTTGGGGAATTAGAAAACGAGGTCACTAGCAAGAGCCAAGAATATGGAGTCCAGATCCCAAGTCTGCAAGAACGTGCCCTCCATCTGTCTTAGGACATTCCAGCATCCCCCTGTCCTCTTCCTTTTCTCCTTGTCAAAAAGAAAAAAAAAAGGAAAAAAAAAAAGAAGAAAAAAGAGAAAAGCTGACTTAGCAGGGTGCAAAGTGCCTTTTCAGTTTATTTCGTTTTAGTGTTCCCTGAGGATACCATTAACATATGGTGAATGGGTTGATCAGAATTCAATGAAAAATTGCTGTGGCAGGCTTGTTAGTATACTATGGGATCCTTTCAAGGTTCAGAGATTTCTGACATGCTGGGATCCGAGCTCAAAAGAATTGTTACTGATTTGCTTTAAACTTTGGGGTTTAGGGTGACTTGGAGACAGACTGTCTGGGAGCATGCAGAAAATGATGGAAGGCAAAAAATCCTTCCTGCCAGGGAGGCAGGGAACTTGGAACTTGATCTTGGCAAATCATGCCCTGACAACCGAGCTGCAGCTTTCTCAGACAGTTTTCCCCAACACGGACAAAAATAGGAACAAGATTCTGATTTTGTCTACATTCACGTAACACCTTGCAAAGCAGTGGCACTGAGCCATCTTCTCACTAGTTTTACCCAAAAGGAATTAATGATAATTAACCAAGCCCATTACCCATCCCAGCACATATTACTTGTTTCGCAAAAAAAGAAGAAAACTGCTGGCACATGCACCTGTACAATAGTTTTGACAGTACAGTACAGTAAATATACTGGAAATCAATTGCATTTAACATCCTTTAAGCACAGAGTGAACCGGGCAGCATCTTTTCAACATTGTTTAAAGCAGGCTTGGTGAGATGTATATTAAGCGGATGGAGTATGCGATAATAACAAGTGCCTTGGGTGCCACAGGGTCCAACATGCTGAAGTTAAGGCCCCTTCTTCATATCTAGAGTTTACACATGATCCCCATGAACTGCTTAATTCCCATGTCATTACCTAGTTATTTCTCCTGCTACAGAACCATGCTACAAGGGTGTTTCTGGTGCACAACAGGTCCTCATGGTGCAAAGTTGGTTGTCCAGATGTCAGTCTGGGCTGGCTGGCTGCCTGTCTGAGGGCCAGGTTCACCAAGCCTGACTCCAGCCACTTGAGGACTAGGATCTCCGCTTTTCCATAGCGGGAGAGAGGCTCCTCCGAAGGGTGATTAGAACAGCTAAGGCAGCTCCCACGGAATGAGAGGTGGTATCTATGGTGCAAGGCTGGCAGTGCCAGGTGGTGCCAGCTTTCAGGCAGGTTTCCTTACAGTCTGCCGGGGGGACACCCCAGGATGACACTTGGTCCATCTCTCTGGCATACTCCCCTCCTTCATTCCTAGCCATGCCTCCCGTTTCTCCAGCTGCAGGAGCACAGGCTCAGCCTAGGAAGCGCAGTCCTTGTCTCAGCTGCCCACGGCACCTCGGCACTGGACGCCCCAGGCTGTAGCTGCTGTGCTGTCTCTGCAGGTTAGACCAGGAGGAGGTTCTCCAGCCTGTCACTGCAGGGGTTACCTATGGCTGCATGGAGCAGTGCACCTGCGCCGAGCACCACTGAGGTGTGAGAGGCACTGAGTGTACAGGGAAGGGGCCGGAGACCCCTGCTCTGCAGGGTGTAATTGCTTTTACTTTAACCCCAGACCCCTCTTGCCTCTTCAATGTTTGGTAAACACGACCTTTTAGAGGAGGAAGAAACAGATGGCATCCTGCATTAGTGTAACTGCCCGCTCAGCACCCCAGGAAAGAGAAACTTGGCTTCTCAGCAGCAGTCTTTCTGCCACTTCGACTCAGATCTCTTGGCTCCTCGTCCCCGAGGCAGGTTTGAACATCACCGAATTCGCTAACAAAAGCCTGCCGGTGCAATCATGCAGAAGATAGAATTTCACTGCTAAAATGAGATGAATTCAGGGCTGGGAGGCAGCAGAGCCTCCGCGGTGGGAGGAAGTCTTATATCTCTTGTCAGTCCTCTCCAACAGGAGAGCCCAGGCTTTCCTATGCCCTGTACCTGTGAGCTGCGCCAGGGACACAGCTCTTGGAACCTGCAGACCTAGGCAAGGACCTCTGTGGTCTTCTCTTTTCTTTCATCAGGCTGTGACAGAGCATGGGGTTGGATTGCAGCTCTGGATTCCTTCCTGATGGAGCAAGGGAATTAGTCACTGAGAGCAGTGAGGGAGCCATGTCACAAGAAGACCTTCACGTGTCAGAGATACTTTTTGTTTCTGGCCTCAGATATCTCACATATTGCATCTTTTGGGATCATTGCAGATGAGATCCAGTAGAGGACCACTGTTTCTGTGAAACCCAAGGGAGGAAGGCCCAGCCATCCTCAACATAAAGAGTAGCAGAGCCTCAGATCACCATGTTCACTACACACAGTCTAAACATAGCTCACCAGCCTTAGGGAAGCAGATCTGATCCAGATTTTAGTTTACTCAGTATGTTCAGAGCCATGTTTTAGGGCTGGCATATGGCTGAAGATGAGGATAGAAAAAGTATAATAAGCATTACCTCCTGATTTTCCCCCATCCATGGACAGTCAACACTATCTTGTGCTATAGGCACTTGTGCTACAGGCACACTCTTACAAGTTCCAACCCATCTTCACTACTGCTTTTTTATTCACACCCTGATCAGCTTTATGCCATTTCTCTTCCCTAAGGCCTTATTCTCTTTTCTTTCTTTCCATTTCCATTTGCAAAATAGGATGTCATAGCAGCTTAAACATCTTGTCATACAAGAGCAGATGCCCCTAGGGACCGTTCAATTTTCCTTCCCTATAAGGGATGAAAATGATTCCCACCTTACACCTTGTAGTCAAACATTGATCTTTTGGGGGAAGATCATCTAATAAAAATGGAACTTTGTCTTTACACAGTGAAGCCCACTGTGGTGTTGGGCAGAGCCATGGCTGGTGCTGAATGGCCTATCACCAGTGGACTCCATCAAAGTCAATGGAGGACCTAGCCTTAAATGCTATATTTTTAAGAGAATTGAAATCATGCTAAGACTCAGATGAGCTTTATTAGCTCAGCAATATTTTTAACAGTGCAGTCATGCACAGTCCATTTTGGGCACCTTTACTTCCTTCTCTAACATTGTGCATTGTGGGAAATTTGCTGCAGTTGTTCCATTTCCCCAGTGACCCCAGAAGACAGATGTGTAAGGTACTAAAGGCTATGTATGCACAGGACAACCTACCACCTTCCCTTTCTCCTTCTTTCTCCATAAGCAGGGAAAAGAGAGGTTGAAATCAATACGCAAATGCAGGCAATAATTACAGCATCGTAATTTGTTTACAGGAAAGCAACAACATAGAAGCCTAGGACATGACAAAGGCAACACACGGCTCTCACTGCTAGCCAAATATAGTTCCCAGTGGCACAATGGCACACTCTATATGTGTAAACAACCAAAATACTAACCAGAGATTGGTAAAAACTACTATAATGCACTTAAAAACTGTGTGGCCAGAGTAAGATTTGTTAATTTAGAGAGCAAACAGCCTCATCTGAAATTATGCCACCTGGCTTTCAACATATAATTGCCTGAAGTAGGTTTAAGTAGATTCCATAGTTCTGAAGATGCAGACCACTTGCATCTTGGTAGTTTACTTAGTAATCTTAATAACCAAGTTTATCCTGTATATCATCCTGGTAGCCTGGCTTCAAACCTCCAGGACAGAAAATGAAAGTCGCTTGGGAAGTGAGGCTTACATCTATGAAATTAGCCTAGCACTGAGCAGCATTTCTGCTTGCTTTAGTATAGCATTTTGCCAGTATCAGAGGCTGGCTTGTTGCAGTTGTACTGCATGCTTACATGGACAGCTTTGTGACATGCTGCAGGGAAAAAGGAAAGGTAAAATCTTGCTGTTTTCCACTTAAATGTCATCCTCCTCAGTGTCTTCATTAGACATCTTACCAGCTTCCTGTTAGCCACTGGCCCAGCCTCTCTTCTCTGTCTCCTCACTGCACTGGCTTTCCATCTAGACAGTAAAATGGCAAGTCACCTTGTACAGCAATAAGAAAAGGACTTTAAGAAACAGGTATTTCTGCGGAAAGCTCTATTTTAGAGAACGTACTGTCAGGAAACAAGACTTTCCTGTCTGCCCACAGAGCCCTATTTGCTGCCACCTGTATCACTCTGCATTCCACGCTTCTCAATAGCAGCATCCTTGCGCTGCTGTTCACCTTCCGAGACCAATCCAGTAACTGTAGCCACAGACTCTAAACGGAGCCTGAAGAAGTTTTCTACCCACATCTAACTGAATCTAAGCTCCTGTTAATATCTTGATGCTCTTCCTAAGGAAGCTCTTTCCTCCCAGAAGCTGGGATGGTCTGCAGCTCTCCTGTGATCTCTGAACAGTCCCAACATATTTTTCACCCTCTTTTCTCAGCTAAACAGCAGTCTGCAGAGCCCACTGAGCGTGGCCTGGGCAGTTGTACAACACGCTCCTCTTCACCTGCTCAGGTC
>JAUBOD010000819.1:1347598-1370030 GCA_032353885.1 Nothura maculosa | reverse complement strand
TCAGAGATATCTTTCTTTTTCCATTGAAGAGGCCACCTATTCTTCACTTTACTTCCTCACCTTTATGTTCTCTAAACTTCCTCACCTTTATGTTCTCTAAACCTTTATTTTCTGAAACTGTTGGCACCACTTGTTGCCACAAATGCCTATTTTGGCAGAGCAGAAAAATGCCCATATAGGAAATTGTGTCAAAATTTTCAGTCCTGGCAGATCTTATTTACAGGACTAAGCTTCTGCATCTGAGACTCACTTCTTGTTTTTTTCATGTGATTCAAGAAAGCGCCAATTCTTCCAGCTAACAGTAGCAGAACAACAGCCAGCAGTACTTCTGTGCAAGAGATTTACAAGGTTGTTGGTAACAATGTCAATGATGTTCTCTAAAATCATAGTCTAATTTTTACTTATAATCATATGTCTTTCTTCCCTTAAATCTGGATGCACAAAATATCTTTGTGATTCTGACCTAAGCTCTTGTAAAGCAATTAAAGCTGCTAGCCCTGTCTATAAAAAACACCCTTAAAAAAGAGGATATACTCATCTCCAAGTTTAGAAACAGTAGAAATCCAGGTCCAGGTGTTACCCTGGCCCACATCTCTGTGTTAGACTCAAATGAAAGTTCTGACAACTGTGAGCCTGGGGAATATTTAGGTGAACTTTGTCGACCCATCCCTTTCTCTTTGCAGCATCCCCATAACCTCCAATTGTCATATCTTGAACAGAGAATTATTAAATCTACAGCAAGGAAAGAATAAGAAGTAGGCAAGCTGTTAAGATGCGGAAAAAAATTCTCTTCATGCCTGTGACCTCAGTAAGGAAAAGAAATGAGAAAAGAAGCACAAACAGTATGTGCTAGCAAAGCAGAAATGTTGTTGAACTTTCTCCTGTGACTTTTCCAAAATAGTTTTGTGGAAAACTTTAGTAGGTATGAAAGACTAAAGAGTGTTATATGAGAAGTCACTTCTCAGGGCATACGAGGCATAGACTGTGCCTTTAAACTGGCATGTCCTGTTGCTGTAACTGTGGCATGAAGGATTCCTAGTGAAAAATGAAAAAATTCAGCGTCCATGGACCACTTATTCTTGAAGCTTGCACTTGATACTGCCAATTGGATGCTACATAGTCAAAGTTGTTATGCTGTTTTATGTGGAGGGGTCATAGATCTCATTTAATGTAGCCTAGAATTATTATGTTTCCCATATAGACCAAGAGTCATTGTGAAACTCTGAGCTGAGAGGAACTACCATTCTCCAGGTTACATATTCAGTGTCCGGACAGCAATCCTAGGATGGAAAGGCTAATTTCTCCTTTCATGAAGTGCACTCACACCACTTCTGTCAGGCAGGGTCAGTACTCTTCACAAGTTCAGACATAATGTCGGGTAGCTCAGTTGTCTTCAGTATTGCCAAAACAGTGGTGGATGCAAGTGTAAAATCATGATTCCCTACCTAACATGATTCAAAGTTTATTATAAAAGCTTTCATGGTAGATAAAAGGAGGATTAATGTAGAGATTGGTTCTGTTCCCATCAACCCCATGGGCTCCAGCCTTAGGGGGTATTGCATTAGTAAGTCAAATAAAATCTCATGGACCTCTTAGGAGGATCTGACTGGTGGAGGACCTAAGATGGCCTAGAGGCAAAGTGAAAACTGTAAAGTGGGGAGAGGTGCTCTGGAGATACAGAAGTGAACTGCCAAAGAGGGACATGATGCAGTGACTGTGCAGGGTGTAATATTCATGGTAACCTGCCAGTGCCTTTCAGCATGACTTCACAGCACACAGCTAGTGTGTGTGCAATGGAAACAGCCAGTTCAGGTAAAGACACACAAAGAGTCAAAGACAAAAAGTCTCCAGAAGTAAAAGAAATCAGATTTTGGTTTTTTAACACTGTGCATGATGAGTGTAGCCTGCCTACCCTCATCCAGCTCAGGATACTGGGAAGAAAAATATTTTTCCACTAACTGCAAGTTTGGTTTCAAAGAACTGTCCAAAATCTGTCCACTCACTTTTTACCCTTCCACATGCAGCAATGAGGTGACCAGCACAAATAACCACTTCAGACAAGGACACATAATTCCTTCTGAGTAGTTCAATAAATCAGAAACGGGGCAAGAGAGAATTTCACCAGAACTGCAAAGGTTGGCTGTCTTAGAGATGTATCCAATGGGTAAGAGGATCAATTACAAGTGTCTTTTTTCAGAATTTGGTGCAGTAATGCCAGGCATTAGCCAGTCTGTGACAGTGACTGATCCAGAAGGTACTTTAGAAACAAGTACGCAGCTGTTTGAAGTCTAAATTATATTGAGTTACAATTAATTGAGCCATAATCATGAAGTAAACACTTGCCAGCTGCATTGATCATGTTTCAGTCCTGATCTAAGAAGCATTCTCCATACTAGAAAGCTAAACCTCATAAGGATGTATTATGTGCAAATAGCATAAGCAGAGCTTGCCATTCTTTCCGCTAAATCTTCCAGAACATAGCCCCTCTACTCAATACATACCCAAGCACATCCAGGCAATGCTGTTCACATCCTGGACCTCTCCTCTTTATGAGAAGACTCCTTTGTTCTCAAAGCAGGTCAAGTTTTATTTGCATTTCTTACAGATAAGAAGCACTTTCTTTCTCCCACAAAGATGGTTATAACACTCCTTTTCCGAAGTGCTGTCTTGGGTCTGTCAGATCCTGCCCCTCATACAAAGATAGCTGGATCTTATGAAGTCTCCTCTGTGGATCTCTCAGTCTGCAAATGATATCCCAAAGCCCATTGCCAAAGCAGACATGTCGTAGGTTTTTAGTAATTCTCTAGAACTTTTCCCATTACTTGAGCAACAGTGAATTTTCTGATGATTTCTTATTCAGCACTGCAGGTGAGCTAGAAGCAGGCTTGGAAAAGACTATGAAAGGCAACTAAATGAATATGCTGTTCTCTCCCATGTGGCTGCATCATTTGCTCTCATTACACTAATAGAAACAAATTTTTCTCATTTCAGTTGCATTACCTCACACAAAGGAGTGTGTTGGAGCTGGGTTGCTGCTGGACACACTTTAAGAACAATATTCTGGGATGCCAGTCTTCATGATATGAGACTTAGAAGTGGGAAATGCAATTACTAGACAATTCAAATTCCCAGAACAAACTCTGCTGTTATCAGAAGTCAGCAAGAAGAAGCGCAGTTCCTATATGAAATGATAAGATTTGGATAAATTGGAGTCTAATCAGCACCTCAGTGAAGGAACAGAGTTAGTTCCTATTTTTACCATCTTGGCGCCTCCTCAATCCCCTCAACCCTATCTTTGGCAGATGGGGTATGATCATGCATTCCCTTGTGCCAGTCCAGTGCAGAAACTGATGGCCCTAGCTTTGGACTGTAGTTTGAGAAGGAGAAGCCCTAAGCAGAGCTCAACTATAGTAATTTGTCCATTGCTTTCATCACCTTACCCTTTACTTTGGCTCTGGGCTTCTTGGGTGAAGAATCTGGGGAAAGATACATCTCCAAATGTTCATACCCTGGGGCATCAGACTTGCTGATGGCTGGGCTGATCCCTGTCCAATGGGGCAGACAGGTGGGCAATTTGCACTGTTAATCTTAAGAAGAAGCTCTAATCCCCCAGGAATTCATATGGGAGAGGAGAGAAGAGAGATAGAAGAAAAGGAGTTAGTTCTGCTTGTAGCAGTCATTGAAGCAAGTGAGAACAAGGTGAATGGAAATTCTGTCTCACTGAATTAACTTCTGTTTAATGGTTAGACACTGATACGCACCTAATCGATACTTACCAACTTGAAGCCAAGGTCTTTTTAGCTTGATGGGCAACAATAAAAAGAGACAGAAATCTTGCAGGATACAAAGTAGGGGAGGCCACACAAGGAGAATGTGCAATGATCACCACAAAACAAAAGCAGTGACAAATTTTGCCCCAGTGTGAATCTCACCTCTAGCCTCCCATTCATACTCTGTGTGTCCTTGCTGTCCTTGCTCTTCTGTCCCATGCCTGAGCTGCATAGCTGCTCTCTCTAGTCTGACTGTCCATCATTGTTCTGACTTTCTTGTATTAGATATCCTTCTTTACCTTCACCTTCCTTGCTCCCCATTAGTTCCTCTTTTCCCAAGGTTGTTCCACCACCACCACCAAGATGAGCCTGTGATCCTGAGGAATGAAAAGCAGAACAAGCTGTTCCTGCAGGTCCCATAAGGAGGTGATGTCGGCTGGCATAAGGTTCCTGGCAGAGAAGAAGCCATCAGCCAATCACTGCCGGAGTCTCCAAGCCCCTTGAAGAGATGAGAGTCACTTCCCTGTTTATGCTCTTTATTAGTCCCTATTCTCTTTAATCGGCTTAGACTGATGAGCCGAGGCAGCGGTAGGGATCAGTCGGGCTGTTTAATTAAAGGATTGCAGCTCAGCCCTGCAGTTTGGGGGTTTCTGTAAATGAGCTGCAAGTACATTATTTAATCTGCTGTGCAGAGAGGAGTTGGGACATTAATGAAGCAAACTCTAATTAAAACTAGACGGCTGACAGTTATTAGTGGCATCAGTTCTGACAGGATTTATCTCATTTAGGAAAATGCTTGATCATGGAAGGGGAAAAGAAAGAATAAACCCAAACTGCTTTATCAAACTCACTACAGTCCTGCTTGCGACTAGCTGTCCCCTCAGCAGGACTCAGGGAGCTGCGCAGGGACCCGCTATGTCCCAGGCCGCTCTGCCAGGGGCCCCGATAAGCTTGTTTAGTGCTGTGCCCGGCTCACCCAGGAGCTAATTGCCTATTCAGGATGTCTGACCAACGCGTTTCAGTCCTGTTTGACTCAGCTTTTGTACTGCACTGGTTTCATGGGAATTCTGAACAGGACGTGAGTTGGGTGGCAGGTTCCATAATGCTCAGATGAACTCTTCCCAGCAGTATATCGAGGCATTCCAGAGTAGCATAGCCATCAGCTATGGACATGAGTCCCATGGTCACCCTGTGTTTTTCCCTCTCTGTCACTTCTCTTGCCTTCCTCACCGCACTGGCTATGCCACATCAAGAACAAAAGGATGCCCACCTTAGAACTTGGAAGATTGTGGAAGATGCTTTCTGGTCAGCATAAAGCTGACTGGTGAATTTAATAGTCCTGTGTGTGCTCTGCCTTTCTCCTTGCGCTGCGTGGGAAGTAAGGATTCACTTCTCACCTCAGACACTCATACAGACCACATTTAAAGGCTGCTCTGTTTCAAAGGGCAAAAAGTCTATGTACTTATTTCTAATCTTCACATAGCCAGGATGGCTTCAACTGTCTCTTCACAGAATATAGTATCTCACAGAGACAGATTCAGAACTGCTATTTGGATGAGGGAGAAAGGACTAGAAATGAAAAGGTGAAAAGAAAGTCTTGGAAAGAAAATATGGAAAACAGGTGGCCTGCACAGTGGGATAAACTAGAAAAGACAGTCTAGGTAACATTAAACTGACAGGCAAAGATCAGTATGGGTGGCCCCTAACTGGAAACTCAGATGCAACAGGTTGTAATGGTCACTCATCTCTACTTCTGACTTTCCTGACTGAGGCTTATCTTTGGAAAAAACTTGACAAGTTGATAATTTTTTGCAATGAGTGACTGTTTTCTTCTCCATTTACCTGCTAGACTCCAGGTGATGGACTGAGTCTTCCAAAAAAAAGCAACACAGGCACATTTAGATTTGAGGGATAAACAGGGCATGAGAAAAGGAAGGCCTGGAACATGAGGGACTACGCCACACTATGCCAGACTTTAAGACATGGTTCGAGTGAGATGAGAAAATGCTAGAAGTAAGGCAAGGAAACGTTCAGAAATAAGATAGAGGCTGGGACAAGAATGGGGCAAGGAGCAGAGTGCAGAGATTGAAAGCGAAGGGTAACTAGAGCCTCAGTGAAGACTAAACAGAGCATATGAATTAAAACTATCTCTCTTCAGAAATGTAAGGGAGAGGCAGCTGCCTCCTTCTCTTCCTCACAGTATTTCTGCATCTGTCACTGTGCTGTAGTCATAAGGTTTGTGTAGTCACAAACCTTAGCAATTTTTGAGAACTCTCAGCACAGATACCACAGAGAATTAACTCTTCATCTTCATACAGAAATGGAAGGAGAGGTCCCGTTCCTTTCCCCTCTCTTGAAATGTGGCTGAACCTCACTTTTGAGTGCACACACACACGTTATTCTTTTCACAGATGTCCAGCACTCATACTTTTCTTTTTCCTTTTGCTTTTCCTTGCAGTAATACCCTAAACCAGAAACGGTTCTAGTAAGCAGAACAAATAAAATAAAACGTATTTCAAAAATGACCCAGCCTCACTACTGCAATTCAGCTGCCCAGTCATGTTCAGAGCCCTCCCCAGTAACTTGGGCTTCATACAGTGATGGCAAAGGTCAGATGTAAAAGTGCAGCCGTGTGAGGAGGGAAATTGTTACAAAGGTACCAGTTTGCTGCTGTCAACAGGGTGATAAGGCATGAGAAAAAAAGGAACAGGTTTATGAAACAGAGGTATAAATGGTTGTGAGTGAGAAGGAGATAGCAACGATGAGAAAGATGGAGACAAGACAGAGCACAGAAGGTGTTTTTCCTTGGTTTTGACATTGATGTCGTTTACTGATGAGGGTGTACTTATGATGTGTCTGTTGCTTATGCGCCCGAGACTGGATACATTGGATAAGAGTTGATAACAGTTAATAGTACCAGTCTGCATTGGTCCTTCTGAATCAAGCTCAGATCATTTCAGCTGTGTGCTAAAGTGTCCCCCCCAACACATGTGCACAGGCTGCCCCAGTTTTTGAGTAGTCACTTTGGCTCCAGATATGTGTGGAAGAGACAGAGCAAACTGATACTGTGTGTACACTGATTTGAGAGAAGAACCCTGAGTTTCTTTGGAGATTTTTGCTGTAGCTTAAAGGTTATGGATTAGGTTACTAGTTAAGGTTACTAGTGTATGTCTGGGCACCACTATAATGCAGAGTAACTAATCTGAAGAAGAGTGAGGCATGTATATATGGCTGTCAAAGTGGGTATTCAGAGTCTCACAGGCAGGTGTGAGTAGATGCCAGTGGAGGGGTGTGAGCAATAACACTGAAGGGGTAACATCTCTGCAAGGCAAAAGAGAGACACAGCAGTGCTGGGGACATGGGACACCAAGGAGGACGAAGGAGCATGTAGGCATGTAATGTGTGAGGTTTTTGGGGGGTAGGATGATCAGTGGTGGCTGATGAGAGAGCAGGAGAGGATGGAAAAGAAAGCCTTGCTGGCAGCAGTTTCCCACCTTGGTGAGGAGTCTGGAGAGGAAGGCTTCTGCTCTGCATCAGCTGCTGGGCAACAGAACTGGTGTAAAACAGTTTCATTCCTGTAAGAAAAAAAATAAACAGGTCAGTTCAGCTCATTCAGCAGAAAACTCTGGGGAGACTGTCCTTCCCAAGGCTGTTCCAAAGGGACAGTGGCTCTCCAGTGATGCTGGAAGAGAAGTTTGATTATTGCATGCATGCTTTGCACTATGAGCTGGTGGGGAGCAGGAAAGAACAATTCTCTCCCTCTTCCCCACCTGCTCCACTATCTGCCCTGACATCAAACTGTAGAGAACAAGGAAAAAGGAGCCAAATGAAAAGTCTTCTCTCATCAAAAAAAAAGCAAAAAAAGCTTTGCATGTCTCTAGCTTTTATGTAGTTTGTGACAGTAACATCTGCTTACATATGATTTTCTGTATACTTTAATGCAAAAAAAATTAATTTTTTTTGTCATGACAGTGACTGAATTAACTGACTTCTTTTCTCCTGGAAAAAAAAAAGGAGCAGAAGCAGCCTCTGCAAATCAGCACTGGATATTATCAGAAATAGTTGTGAAAAAGTAAGAGGACAAGCACAAGTGGAGGTGCTGAGGTGGAAAGGAAAGCAGAATAATGGAAGAGATTACAGCAAAGAACAACAACAACAACGTAAAAAGTAACAAACTAGAGGAAAATAACTGACCAAAAAGGTGTTTATTAGTCAGGAAACGTGAAAGCATTCATCCACAGAAAGAAAGCCAAGGCTGGGCTTTCTAAGGGAAATAAAGTAATTTGGATCCCAGATGGCATAAATCCTCCTGCCTCCAAATCAGTGATGTGGAGCTGGAGCAAAGAGCACTGACAGTTCTGTTCTTGGTGCTGCTGCTGAGACTCAGGACTTGAATGGGGTCATCTCCTCTTTAAAATATTTTGTGGCTTCTAACTAACTGATAGCAGCAAATCTGTCTCCTGGGTTAGCATGGGGTCTCAGATTCTTCCAAAGGTCCTGCCACACTTTCTGTTACTCTGAAATGGGAAGCTTATCCCCTTTTTCTCTCTCAAAATCTGTCAGACATGGCCACCAAGATACATAAATTACAGAAAACAATGATTCTGGGAACAGCTACAAGGCTGTTCTTTCAGCCTTCCCAGTTAGCTTAACATAACAAACTGCTTCGTGTCTCTGCTTCCCATGCTTCCAATGTATTATCAAAATGAATCTTTGCTTAGAAGCTGCTGGAGGACCAGGCTTCCACATTCCAATCTCCAGTGCAGTCATGGCATACACAATGCACCTTGGGAAGGGACCATGCAGTTTTCAGTCTCTTCATCCTCCCAAGATTTTGTTCTTCCCACTTCTTAAGGAAGCAATCGTGGGAGCTGGCCTGCTCCAGAGGTGAGGAGCACCAGGGGCAAGGCGGGCAGCTCTGCAAGGCTGCCCTGGAGGAGCAGGAATTGCCAGCAGCAGTGTGGAAATGCAGAAGGCTCTCAGCTGCTTCAGCAACAGCCAGCACTTTCTGAGGAGCACATTTGGTTTCAGAGGAATTACATGCTGACGATTCCTACTGAAAGCCTTTCAGAAATCTGTGTCCATAGGAACTACTGGAAAAAAAAAGAATCTAATCTCAATAGTTCCCTACATGAACTCCACTGTTCTTTACTCTTCTTCTAATATTAGGTGCACCACTTATATAAAATTGCTGATCACGCTCTTGAAAATAATAGAGGGCAACATAGCAAAAAATGAGGAAGAACAAGAAGAGACAAAAGAATGAGAACCCTGCTTATGTATGAAAAGGCTCTCACCTTGTTAGCTAATTACCACGAAAGAAACAGAAAACTGAAGGGAAATAGGAAAAGGAAAACTCTGAAATTACATGACTTCAGGTTCGATCTCCTGTAGCTGCTTTAAGAAAAAAGAATCTTGCATATCCTCTTCGGGGAATCAGTCTGCTTTAAGCACTGCAGCTGTTGGCTCTGTCGTGATTTCTGGGTCTTTAATATTAACCTCAGGTGTTCGGAGGCCAAACCTCTTGAACCTCTGAGAGCCCCAGGTCTCTAGAGCAGTTGTGCACCTTACATACCACTATTAAAAGCTGATCATGTCCACAGGCAGACATTTGCTCCCAAGGCTTTTGGGATCCTCAAACGCAGGGCCACGATTCCCAGAGAGAAGTCACCAAGGAGATGGTGAGAAGAAGCACTGCTCGATGGAGGGCAAATATTTGGTGTTAGATGGATATTCTAAAACTTTACAAAAAGCTCTTCCTGCAGCTGGGGAATATCCTATGATATCTCCGAGTTCCTCAAATAACCAAAGGCATTTTGAGTTCTGCATCAATTTGCGTGCATCTTCTGTCCCACCCGGACATACCCCCCAGACAGGGAATTCCATCTTGGAGGTGCAGTCCTACAGGAAGGGAAGGCTCTGGTCTTGCAGCACGGCATGCAGAGTCCCTAGGGAGCTACGAGAGGAAGAGTTAACCAGAGCAAACCACCATGAAGAGGCAGCTGGAGGAAGCAGCTCTTATCTGGGCAAAGCAAGCAGTTGTCCAGGGCTCTACTATGACTTTTGAGCCTAGAGCAAGCAGTCCAGGAAAGCAGTTGTCCTTTTAGCTATATGGAATCTTCCAGGTAAGATTTTTGTAGCTGAACCTGGCAGGGTGGTAATGGCTGCTAGCTACCTGGATTGCATTTCCCTATGGGTCTGTAATCCCGTGCAACTCTGGAGAGAAACCTGGGATATTTAGTATCTGTGCTGAAGTCAGTGTAAAATTTTTAATGCTTTTTATTCTTCTCTGTGCTTTCTTTTTATTTTATTTTTACACAAATCTTACTTTGTAAGTCAGAAAGGCTGCATTAAGTTTGAATGTGCATCCTCAGAGGAGTTAAACATCAGAAAGCACAAGACTTGTTTTGATTCTGAAAAACAGAGAGGAAGGCAGGGTGTTTTCAACATGGCGTTTTCAGACCCATCACTTTGAGTGCAGATCTGTTGTATGTTTCTTTCTTTTTAATAATTCTGGTGGGGGGTAATGGTTTCTTAAAAGGATAGGTCAGTGGCTCATCGTTTTGCCTTTCTGCCTTTTCTGCTATTGCCTCTAGCTTCCCTGCGCAGTCTTGCAAACTGTTTCAGAGGGCAGAGCTGCAGAAGTGCTGCTGTGTGCAGGGCGGGCAGGCAGCGGGGAAGAGCGAGTTCCCCCCTCTGTCAGGCTGCTCTTGAACTGCTCTGTTTCAAATTAGTCGCTTTAAAATTGAACAAATGTTTATCTGTTCTTGTGCCCTGATTGAAGCCTGGAAGGGAGAAGCAAGCCAGAAGAGATGGTGTCCTGGGAAGGCGAAGAAGAGGTAGGTGGTATAGAAAAGGAAGACACTTGGAGGCAAAGCGGGAGCTGGCGAAGGGTCTTTTGAGGTAAGTACTGCCAACTGTGTAACAGTTGTGTAGCAGCAGAGGACAAGGGTGAGCATAGATGCAAAAGGGGGACCATGAACAGCCTGCGCCTGCCAGTGCTCGCTCTGCCCAGCTGGGACGCATGCTCCAGAGTATAGACCTATCTTAAACGCACAGAAAGCTGTGCCTGGCCCAGCAGCAACCTCTGTTGTCAACTAAATGCTAGCCTCTTCTCCCATGAGCAAAAATGACTGACTTTTATTCGGCTTTTATTCAGCTGGCTTCAACATTGCTGCTGACAAGAGGTAGCCTCCAGGCAGCGGCCTGCAGCTCAGTGGGGTTATTGGGGAACGAGCCACCCAGGCACAACAATTCCATCTTTGAGGAGCTTTTACAGAGAGGCCTGTGCTGATCCTCGTGGCTAACACGCGATATCTAGTTGGCTTAGGAGACAGCTCAAAGTTTCTTAGACATTTCTGGCTTTGTAGAAAGTTAGATTGGGCTGCAAAGGGACTCTCTGCCACTACTGCCTTGGCCTTTACAGCTATGGATGCCAAGGGGCTGAGCATCTTTTCTCTTAAAATTGGTGTTGTAGAAAGTAGCTGAGTTGAGTTGCAAAAACCAGAAGTCACTGAAGCAATCTGACTTGCAAATCACCAGGTCTAAAGAGCACAGATGTTACCTTAATGTTACCTTAATGCTAATCTCTCATTAAGACAAGCATCTGGAGTTTTGTGTTCATCCAGCCTTGCGGCTCCTTTGGGGCACCAGTGTCCGTAAAGCTGGCGCTGACCAGAGCTCTCCTAAAGCAGAGGCGCCTGCCTGCGGAAAGCTGGATTGGGGCAAACAACTTCTGTGCTCTAACCTCTTCCTTTCCGCCACCCTAAAACAAGCCAGTCAGCATATGGAAAGCTGTCGTGCTCCTTGTTCTCCAGTAGTCAGTTTTAATTAAACAAATATCCAAAGTGGCCTGTTCCCATGGACAAAGAGCAGCCAGGTGTTTCTCTGCCTGAATGATTTTAGGCTACAAGAAATCTAGACAGAATGAACATCAGTCTCACTGTGAATGCACAGATCCTGCTCCTCTTCTAACATGCTGCATTACGCTGCCTTGCCCTCTGATTCCTGCTTGTGTAGCATCGCTGTAGTGGCCTCACTGCAAGGAGGACAGGGAAGATCACTGAGCTCCCCGATGAAGAATATTGGCCTAAACTCTCTAACCTGATATCTAGGCCTTGCCAGTTTGCTTGCTCAGTAGCTTTGCCCTTTGTCCCAATGCACAGCAATTTTCAGAAATCTGACAGTGCTGGTGGGCCACTGCCCCTTCCTCAGTCAATGTTCTATCAGCAAATAACTAGGCCAACTCTTGGAAACTTTCTGGTTTCTCTGTAAAGCTTCAACTTTTGGAAAAATGATAGCGGTTTTGACCAAAAGTCATTGCGTGTAGTGCTGGATATTTCTGTTTTTCTGGAGTCCTTGGCTAGTTGTCTTTATCTGATATTTTTTTAGATGACTGACATGAGAACAAATGGAGCCACAAAAAAGTACAGTCTAGAAGTGGGAGACTAAAGGCAGGAAGAGTCGAAAGAGAACTGAATTCATCTCAGATTAGCTTTTACTGGCTGCTATCTTTCCTGAGATGACAGCTGGAGAACTGCAGACAGGATCTATTTAGTAGTACAAAGTTTATGAAACATGGTCACACAGTCGTAAGACTCCTCTTACTTCCCCCAAAATGTACATCTCAATGCTATCACTATCACCAGAACTGCAACATAACCTAGCTAAGATTAGCTATAAACCTTACTCATTTTAGCATCTCCCTTCTGTGTTAGATCTATTTCTGACCGCAGTCTGTCTGGAACAGCATAGGTGAGATTTGAAGGAGGCAGTGCTTTAAAAAGAAGAGTATCTTGAAATAACTACGTGTTTTGCCCAACCACCCTTCACCCTTTTCTCTGAAATAGCCTGGCTTGAGCTTCCTAGATTTCTCTATTATTAATCTCAACAACAGGTCATTAGACTGAAGTTCTGGGGGGACTTGAGTACAGCTAGAGTTTATTTATAGAGTATGATTAAAAATAATGATTGTAATATATGATTAAAAATATATTCTGGTTAACTTCCAGATTTCAACTCTTTGTGATTTGATGACCTCCTAATTTTCATATGACATGAGTGATGGCACAAATGTGGAAAGACTCAGAGAGGATCTGGACACTTAAAGAATGGTAAGACTATCCTACAAGAATAGTTAATGCAGATAAGGTTTCACGTCCTTCCCAAAATCAATGCTGTCAAACTTTTCAGCATTATAAGAAGACTTGTATGGATGTTCCATAGCTCCTTCCTACTCTACTTGCCTTTCCTCTTGAGTATTTGATGCTGGCCATCCCAGGAAGACGAGACTGAACAAGACCATACAACAAAACCTGTGATAGAGGACAGTGGGTTTACTAGCCAAGCTATTGGGGATCTTGGAGATTTTGTCTTAACTCCTACCTCTGAAAAATGCTTGGTTTAATCACCTGCTGTCAAAGAGGTTACATGGGCAGTAGCCATTTATCTGCTGCAGTAGTGCAACAAAAGATAGCTGAAATCATTGCTTTATTTTACGTCCCTGATAACAACAGCAGTCCAAACCTGATAGTCTCAGGGATATATATCTCGGGAACGGACTGATTTACTATTCTTCTCTAAATCACTAAAAGTCCTTGGAGTTGGTCCAAAAATCTTCCAATATTAATCCCCAAAGAACAGAACAAGACTGCAGCAATTTGAAGTCAGATTTGCATGGGAGGTGGCTTACCAAGAAACTGCAAAGAATGAAACAGGGGAAAGAACTGAGTAAAGTTAGCAAGATGACTTGGAATTTGTGTTTGTACGTAGTCCTACCAATGTTCTACTGATGTTTCTGGACTGCTTTGGTTGTATTTACCCTTCCCCAAGTTCTTAGTCTCCGCCTCATCTAATACTCCACTTAATATCTATTTTTTCTTTATGGCTGATGATTTCTTCTGCTCCTTAAGTCATCATGACCTCCACTCTCAGCAGAGGCAGACTCAAGTGACAGTGATCATCTTTTCATCTATCTGGAAGGTCAGTGCTATATTTGTTCATAAAGGGCTTGCAGATTCCAACACTGTCTATGCAGAACCACTTCATGTATGTTCCTTCTACTTGGGACGCACGCTCCAGAGGCAAGAATTTGACAGCACAGACCTATCTTAAACACACAGAAAGCTGTGCCTGGCCCAGCAGCAACCTCTGCCAATGGGCTTTCAGGTCTGTGCATCCAAGGGTAGATGCTCAGAACATATCTATTTACTGAGTGCCAGCTACATCATCTCAACATAGAATGTTCTTAACTTGTGTATTTCTATCAGGGATTGCCTAAACCTCCACAGGCTTAGATATCTGATAAATTGTGTGGAAAGATAAGGATGGATCTTAGCAACGTCTAGCTGCCAGCATGAAGATATTGCCTACAACAAATTGCTTATGAAATTCCCTGAGTGTTTCAGTATGATGGATGGATGGATGGATGGATGACATGCACATACATGCTCAGCTTTGCCAAGGAACATGATAGCTCGTCTTTCAGTCCACTTCATGGCTTATAGCACTAGGAGCCTTTCTTAGGCATTTTCAAAGTAGCTCTTCCTTCCCCCCTCCTCTAGCCCATTCAAAGTCAAGCCAAGGGAGCAGTGGAGGGAGGAAATCACCAGGAATACCTAGCCTTCTGTTTACCTGAAAAGTGAAAAAATAAATATATTTTGTAATCTGAAATTGCTTTGAATGCCTTGTGATTCTTGGAGAGAATTACTTCTTCATGTTTCTTTGGCAATTGCAAGATCAAAAGATCAGAACTCATTCCTTAAAACATATTTAGTACCTGCTTAATCATCATACTGTTTCTTGGTACAGTTTTAGTTTAAGTTAATATATTCTATATTCTGTTATCCTTCTCAGTCGTTACCGTAAATCTGTCTTTCTGGGACTAGAGGACGGCACGAAGAGGGGAGGCCAATGACAGAGCATTTTTAGCTTCTCAATGGAATATATTAATTCTAGAGGCCCTATTATATAGCCTCACACAAATTCAACTCAGTAGTATACCGTACCACATGCATATACTATTATTTGGAAAGTGAAAATTCAATATGATCTGCTGACGCAAATGAGTGTCTTTCAGCTCTTGTGGGTTCTTCAGAACAAAACAGCTTGGAAGGATAAGCACAAGGCTTCAGTGTTGAGGAAATGGAATTTCCTGTGTTAGAGGAAGAAAATCTGAGCCAATACTGCTGTGATCTGATCTTTTTTTTTTTTAGTTAACCAATTGGGTGGCTATAACAAATATATCAAATATGTCATTCACTTATCACCATCTGCTTCTGGGGACAGAGATATTAATGCAAGATCTTCCTAAGCAGTTGCTTTTTCAGCTCACTTTCACCCATATCTGTGGCATACATTCATCCTGTAAATCTTTATTCATACACTGAGGAAGTTACTAGGGACAAGGGTGAGAATGGCTGGCAGATGAGTGTGTGGACTCTTTTGCTTGTGAGGGACTGCCTACCTGGAAGAAATTTCCTTGCCCAAGCACCTGGGCGCCAGACTTCAGTACCAAGAGTGAGGGAGATGTCACTTGCAGACTTGCTTTATTCAGTGAAAATTGCTGCTGACAAGTCCATTTTGTTACCCAGAAACACTTGAAGGAAGTCTAATCCATTTGTTAAGCCTACGAGGGGTGGCTGGGCCGACTGCCAGAACCTCCCCTACATACTAGAAATAGGTGAGAGAAGGAAAAAAAAAGAATGGAAGGAACAGCTGGTGTTCATACAGGCTCCTAGAATCAAAGAGGGAGAGTGTAGTCTAGCTTCTGGGTACAGTTTGCTAACCTCCTGTAGCATCTAAAGTAAATGCCTCTCTCTGGAGCTCACAAAATATAAGGGGTTCAAAGTCTGTAACCAGCTTTTGGTCCCACTTCCATCCCTTCTCATGCTATATGGTGAATTATTCTTCGTGCACTTCTTTAACTCTTGATGTTCCAGCTACTCTAGGATGAAATAATCTACTTAGGTGACATAAGGATGATCCATTCATCCTCAGTTATCTGTGGCCTAACTTCATCATAGCTGGAATTAAGCCTAGATAACACTGTGCACAGGAAGAAGCCTAAGATGAAGTAGCTACTGTACAAAAAAAGTGTGATCCTTAAGGCAGTGAACATGTCTTGCATATACATATCTTAAAAAAGCATGAGCTTGGAGAAATTTGGAGAAGGTATTCAACTTTTAACATAACTGTCAGGTTTGGGACATGTGGATGGCTTGAGAGAAACTTGCTTTGAAAGCTCTCCTGTAGAGTGAGAAGCACTTGCATCTCTGAGGTGGGTGTCTCTTGTAGAGTTACTAGTTAAGGAAATGCTCTTTAGGTTTATGAGGGATGCGTCTCATGCTCTCACATTTGCCCACTAGCAGTGATTGACTCTGAAGCTTTTCTTCCTGCCATTAGTCTCTTTCTTAAGGCATAGTAGGAAGAGAGATGAGGGAAAGGATTGCAGTTCCCAGAAAGAAGTTGCTGGCTGGAAAAAGAGCTTGTCACCAGCTGCTACATGATTTGGATTCTTGGTATCAGGAAGGCATAGTCTAAGTATGAATTAGAGCCCAAGTGCTCTCAGGAGCAGAAAGATAGAATGCAAAGTGGTAAAGGAGGCAAAACAACAGAAGTGGGGAAGGGAGAGTGAACCAGAGTGACTATGAAAGCAACATCAAGAGGACTTGGAGGGCTGCCTTCCTGCAGATGTTCTTGAATCACATATCATACAGAATCCATTCACTCCATTTAAATTGGATTTCTCTCTTCCATAGGAACACCAGCCACAAAGAGCCCGGCTGTCTGCTAGCTGGACTGTTGCCTTTTTAGCATTACGATGTTGAAGGCAAAGCAGTGATAGTGATACGTGAAATACTCACTGGCAGTGAGGAGGGGATTAAGGAGTTGTATATTTCAAATACCTCAGAGGAAGCTATTATGTAAATGGGAAATAGTTTTTTTGTGTGTAGCTTCCTAAATTCCTTCAATGAAATCATTACCATAAACAGAAGTTGTATTGATTAATTTCTTAATGAAAAGACATTACATGGATAAAACACTACTATTCCAAGACAGTATCTCATCTTGTATACAAATACTTCCTTTTCTCTACTTCAGCTATCTTCAATATCATCATTTCTTTAAAAGGTTATATATGTATGGGAATAATTATATATCTGCAAACGATAATGCCCTTCCGGAGCTTTGAAATATCTTTTCATAACTCTTCTGTTTTGAGTTATATAAAGGCCCTTTCTTCTCTGTTCAAATAATAGATTTATAACTACGTAGAATGAAAGTAACTGGCAAAAGCTCACTTTTAATTACACTGATGAACATTCGCCAAATCTCCTCCAGTTCTTCATATATTAATTATAGTTTGTCAGCCTAATACCAATGAGTACATAGTCCTGCTAAAGAGATCCAGCATTAGCTCTCTGCCTGGATATGCTGCTAGCAGAGTAAATACCTTTTTGCTCTCCCATTTTGGTCTAATATGTATGAGTACTATAAAAAAGCTAAGGTCTGTGTTAGTGGAATTGGCCACCTTTTTGTAATTACTGGGACTGAGAGATATAAATGGAATTTAAGTATCCTCGTCAATAAGAATAAATTGTTTTTACATTTTCATTAAGCGTCAGGCTTCAACTCAGGATTTTTCTTTGATTTAGGTCTGCTTTTAATCAGGTTTAGACGACTTACCGGCTGCTCAGTCATGTAGTTTGCATTTAACCCTTTATTTAGCACAGGAAGAAAACTATAGAATTTTCTAGAGGTAGAAATCAAGCACCGGAGAATGGCACAAAGCTCTACCAAGGAGCACTGTTCAGTGCTGCAGAATCCCATAAACATGCAAATTAAGAGCCTATCTAGAAATGGCTCACCACTGAGCTCTTTATGCGCCTGCTGCCTTCTGTAGACTTGCCCCTGCATGGAGATGCATGGCCTGGTTTTCTGCTTCTACTGCTGTAATTCTGAGTCCTTACAGGTAGTTCAGTCTTTGCTGCCAAAGCAAAGACAGCACAATAGCGAGTTGCACCACCAGGGCAGTGATTAAAAGTTTATTACTACCCCACCGGACTCATGTGCTATATTTAAATTCTGCTTTTATTCTGCATACCACTGACTGAAGATTATCAAGACTGTTCACTGGGATAAGTCCTGCTGCTTAGGGTTCAGCTGGAAGAGTGAGCCTTGTGTGAGGGGAAAGCTGCTCGCCCCTTTCCCTACCATGCACAGCCATATGTTTGCACCAGGTTTTTGACAGAGTTCAAGGCTTGTTCGTTGTCAGCATCAAGCTGACATGGACAGCAGCGGAATTTGCGTATGTAGCTGCCCTGAAAAGCATTTGTCCCTTTGGCACTAATGAACAGCGCTTAAAAGCTCCCTTTCATGTGGGAAGATGATGGAATTTGAAAGCTGCAGTTCAACATTTGGACACATGGATACTTGGCTTTGCGTAAAGAGAAGACTTCAAAGGCTTCATATACTCCTGGCCTTCATAGGGTAGCAGGAGTTCAGGTGGGATTAATGAGCTGTCCAGGAAAAGCTATGGAAACTGTGCTCTTTCTCCTCCTAACTGCTCAATAATTCCTGAGATTTAAAACCATAGCAACACACAACGTACTATCAAGTCAATATCCTCTGCAAATATATCAAGGTGATTATAGACAATTTATGTTGCTCTCAATCCCTGGAATTGGACTGTGTTATAATCCATGTCGACTGGAGTTGCTTTGGGAGAAAAATCATCTGAGAAGGCATCATTTCTTAAGATGAGAGTTTCCTACACTGATTGATCCATGCCCTATCTCAGTACTGGGATACTGATGCCAGTCTGCACTTGTATTCCTGGCCGAAAAAGAGCAGTGCCTCCGCCAGTAATGGCCATAGGAACCTACAGCTTGCACTTGCAACCAATTGTAGAGCTACTGTTGAATTAAATGAGCTGCTCATGTCTTTCTATACTGAGGATTGTTGTGTAGAGCCTTATTGCAGCCACCTTGCACCTTGTGAGGAGTCCTACTTTGCTAAAGCATCTGAATTACAAGTTCACTATTGTTGCCTATTTAGTGCAGTTTTGAGCTTCTCACCAGTGTGCCCAAGCTCTTATTTATTCTCATCTTTTTAGGAAACAAAAGATCCAATGAGTGCTTCTGAAACCCTAAGAAAGTTCTCCATCCTACAGGAGCCCGAGGTTTGTTGAGATATTTCAGGGAAGCTGCAAACACAGTTAGTGGCAATCAGAGTCAGGGCCGGGGACTGATAATGCTCCTGAAACAAGATGACTGATGCAGATCTGAACCTTGTGGTGCTACAGCTGGCAATCTCCTCTAACAACTGAGATTTAATAAGTATGCTCCAGTGCCCTGGTGCTAGCCGGGCTTTAGCATAAGCTGAAACCATGTGGCTCAGCATAAGCTGGCAGTGCTATTTCTGCTTTCACACTTGAGCTGTGAAGCTACATCAGTGATGGTTCCAGAGCCTGTATGATGGGATGGGATGGGATGGTGCTTTCTGTCTTCGGAGAGGCAGTGCACACACCAGCCACAGAATCTGCAGCTGTAGTTAACACCAGGAGCTGTTGGAATCTTGTTTCTTGTGCCTAGACTCCAGTTTAGCCTCAGAAGTTGTGTGGTGGGGGAATTCCACTTTTGATAGCTGTTATTCTGTGAACAGCAACCCAGAAGAGTGTTCTCGGGGTGAGTCCAGAGCAAACAAATTGTAACAGGGATTCATTAGTCACTGGATTTCCTTCATGGAGATGAAACAGAGCTTGTTTAATGTGCACAGAGACTATCTGACCTCTCTCCTGTACTCTGTCTCCAGGGTCATCTACATCTATCTTGTTTACATGCTGCTCTATTGCTCCACTCGAGTCCTACACTATAGAGAAATAAGATCCTTCATGCCCAGTGTTTTGAGTCTGAAATTCCAGAATTCCTGTCTTCCAGCAGCTTCTTTTTCTTCTTCTAAAGGATTAGTACCTGATTCCCTATATCGTTGGCAGAGCTTCACATGTTCACACAATGAAAATATTCTTGAAATGCACAAAGAAGCACGGGTGCTGTCCTGGACTGCTCCCTGGGTGCTCTTGAGAAAGGCAGAATCTGGGCTACAGATGAAGCCTTGAGCTGGCTGGGGTCTCCAAGACCATTTGGAACAGTGATCCAGGGACCATTTATAACTTGAAATTCTTCTATACCATCAGCAACCACCTGATGAAAAACATCAGCAGTGATTCATTTTGCAGAGCAAGAATACTGAACAACCCTCAATCTCAGAACAACTTGACAAAAACTTCTGAATGGGGTGAGGGAGGGCACGCTCTTTCCAATTGAGACAAAAGTTCTTCTGTGCTGCTTTCAAAGTCAATAACAAAATAACATCGAGAAACAATTCCACGTTTTCCACGCTTGCATTCTGTTTTAACTAGAAAAGCACCTCCTCAACAGTCCTTATAGCTCTCTCTTCCCTGGTCTCAACTACTAAACTATACCTGCCAAGAGGATGTCCAACCTGGATTAGAATGGTCCTGTCATCACGTCCATGCTCCTGAGCTGACCTCTCCAGCATTTAACAGACCTTCCTGCTCAAACTACCTGCTTTGTGCAGCATTTTATTATCCTTTTTGTTGTATCTCTCATAAGAGTTTATACACTTTCGCAGCTGAATATTGATGGCTTCAGTGACCACTCTAGTTGGTACTTACTCAAACTACATATCTGTTTTTTTTAATTTGGTTTGATTTTGATTTATTCAGATTTGGCTTGATCTTGATTTATTTGGTTTGCTTATTTCTCTTTCTTCCCACCATGTATTCAAATTAAGCTTGAAGGATTTCTCCCTCTAGTCTGCATGGCAATAGCTGTGCCCACAACACAACTGGGATGGGGTTCAGTACAAAGTAGACTTTGATGGATCTGAATTATTATAAGCAAAAGATATCCTGGCAAGAGACCAACTGTAACAACGGTCAGTACGAAATATGTGTACTCTGGTAGGTGGTTTCTATCAGGAGGGACTTGGTTTTTGCAAGTAATTATGTTCTATTTACCAAATGACCAAAGAGATATTTTTGAAAGTACTGTATGCATCTGTATGTGGGAGGAGGGAACAGTGCATTAGAGTCTTGAGGTATTAGCACTTTGAATAAATCTGCATGATGAAAAGAAATTAAATTGATTCTTGCAAGTCAGAAGCTTCCCTCACTGATGGCATTTCTTTAATTGTGCTGCTGTGGAATTCCTTCTGCTGGTGCCAGACTCCCTCGTTCAAGGAGGCGTGGGAGGGAAGGGGAAGTGGGGGCAGCAAGTATATAAAAAGCTTGAGCTTTCTCTCTTCAAAGAACAGGGCAGCTTCTAATGCCTTTTTCATCCCCGTGCACCATCAGCCTCTGGTAACTGGCAGAGGGACCGCTTTGCTGTTCCACTCCTGCATCTCTGTCTGTGAAGGGTGAGGTGATACGGCCTGTGTCTGGTTTATGCTCTCTCTGCCCCACTGCGTTACATGAAGCACACCTTGCAAACACCCAGGCTCACGGTAACAGCAGGTCTGAGGGAGCATTTGCTCATTTTATTTTTATGCCTGTGTAGAACAATTGAGTTCATCCATGTTTTAGGTGTGTCGAAGAGCCCCTAGTGCACGTCACCGTCTCTGTTTTCCAAAGCAAATGAACACATCAGCTGGAATTCCCAGTACCTCTCAAACGCTGTTTCTCTGCACTCAGTTAGTACGTGCTCTAAATCTCAGAGAACAACCACTGCATTAACAATTATATTACTTGTGTACCAGCCGGTTCTGCACTGCATAATATTCAGATGGTGAAGATTAAATTGCTAAATTTTTCACCCAGCACAGAAAAGGCTCACTGGAACAGTATGTTGGGAAATTCCAAAAGAATGTTATTTTGGAATTTGCAAGATCTTAGAATAGCAATATTTTTTATTTTCTTGCCAAAGTAATACTCTTCAAATAAATAAAAGAGACTGTCTTTTTTCTTTAAGTCTTACAATGGCAAGACTTAGATTCCCTTCCCACTTCCTGTAGCTCCACTCACTAATAGGATTTTCCATGTGGTGACCAATTCTTACTTGGAAGGACACAGAACTTGCCATCCTGATAAAACATGTTGTATTATAGCCTGGACTTTGATGCCTGGGTTGTGCTTGGAATGGACCCCTCTCTTCTGGCATTTGTTGACATTTCATGGTCATTACTGTCATACAACATCAGAAACCAGTGCAAAACAATGCTGAATTGTGTAGTAGGCACTGAGAGGGGAAAACTAAGGGTATTTGGTGTTTCAGCCACTGCCTGGTACTGTATGCAAAGACCCAATTGCAGGGTTTAAGTGTCACTGTAAAGATGTTGCGTGGAGTCAGCTCTCATTGTTTACATAGCTGTAAATGCCAGCATAAATGCCAGCATATGTCAGAATAAACAGCATAATACATACAACAGTAGCTGGCTCATGTGCTTTCAAGATACAAAGCTATTTTTAAAGATCAATAAAAAATAAAATCCAGGGTGAACTTTGTTAGAGTGAAATCAAAGTATCAATGGGACACTGGACTTGATGGAGAAAAGACACCTAAAAGAACAGTCAGGGCAAAATATTCCTATATGTTATAGGCAAAACCTACAGCAATTTATGGGCATCAACAGCATTTGCATAG
>JAUBOD010000819.1:1335925-1347498 GCA_032353885.1 Nothura maculosa | reverse complement strand
AGAATAATGTAATTAGTGAATTTTGCATTATTTCTTATTCTGGATTCAGTTTGCCCAGCTTTACTAGAGAACTTCCTAAGTGCCATGGTAATGCTTCCATGCAATCCAGTGTTCAGCAGTTACAGAATGACAGAATTGCTGAGGTTGGAAGGGATTTCTGGAGATCATCTAGTCCAATCCTCTAGTCAGGTAGGGTCACAGCTAGAGAAGGTTGTCAGTATCTTCAAGTCTGGAAACTCTGCAGTTGCTCTGGCAGGCTCTTCCAGGATTTGATCACCCCCACAGTGCACAAGTTTTCTTCTTATGTTTAGATGGAATTTCATGTGGTTAAATTTGTGCTCATTGACTCCTGTTCTGCCATCTGGACACAGTCCTGGGCAATCTGTGCCATGTGACCCTGCTTGAGCAGGGAGATTCCAACTCTCTGCTTCTCCTCGTATGACAGACACTTCAGTCCCTTAATCTTCTTCACTGCCCATCACCGGACTTGCTCCTGTAGGTCTGCACTTTCTTACTGGGGAGCCCAATTGGTTTGTAGCCCAGTAGCTTCACACAGACTTCTGATTTCTCCAGCTTGCTTCCTATTCTGCATGCATTACTGTACAGGCACATCAGAGGGATATTGCCGTGTGATCTTCTCCCAGGAAAGGCTTGAGAACTTTCCACATGATACTGTTCTATAGGTACTTCCTTATTTACATGCTTACACTTGGTTCTGAGAGGAGAGAGATGGATAAAAGACTCCCTATAAGTCAAACATAAGCAAAACATAACAACAGTAGAAGATTCCCCATTATTAAAGAGCTTGGAAGGATTCCAGAAGACCCAAAGCTTTGCAATGATGCACAGGTGGACCTCTCTGTAGAGCTGGAACATAATGGAGGAGTAGGCAGCCCTCTATATATTCTTGTTCTTTTCAGAGGAAACATGTCATAACTGTTATCAATATGAAGGGCTTGTAATGTCTTTGACCACCCACTTCCTTATAGGCCTCAATTCCACAAATAATCATCATTTGTCCCTGAAATTTTCTCAAGGCAGAATGAATTTGATTGAAATAGACTGCTCCCTGGCTGCCTTTATGCAGTTCTCCATGATCACACTGTTGAAAATCCCCAAGCCTGCATTTTTATTAAACTGTCCGTTCGCACTTCTGGTACAAAGAGACAGAAAATGCCCCTGAACTGGGATAAGATGCCACACCACTACTGTTTCCAAACTTTTTAATCTTTCCCAGCTAATACAAAAGAAGCAGCTGGAAAGAGTTCGAGTTGAAATGGAATCTGATTGTTATTCAGCTGGGATCGTCTCCAATTCCTGCTAAACAGTCTTTCCACTGATTTCATATAGGATCTGATTTAAAGCCTCATGCAGGGAATCCTAGCCAATACAGCTCTTAAGGGAGGTCTTGACTCAAATGCTAAATATCTGCATTCAAAGGAAGGCTCTTCCTTCTTATTCTATTGAATGAGAAATGTCACTTACTGCCATTTCAAGCAGGAAAATTAGTAAACAATATATCTTCTCATACAGCTATCATCTCCTCTATTAATGCTTGTGCTGTCCTCCCTATCTCATTTCTTTTTCCACACTTGTTACTAAATAATTTCAAATTGGAGCATTTTTCTATGTGCAACAGAATCAATGACCTGATGTTCAGAGACCATGACAGTTCTATGTTGAGCCTACTTGAATGTGTGTTTATAAAGAGATTATGTATGTAGACATGTCATTCTGAAAATCTGTGTCTCACAGATAATCCTCAGTGTAGGACTGGCAAGAATCACAAAAAGATTGAAGGCACAGCAAGAGAGGAATGAACTGTCCTGCTTATCTCTGCAGAGTCTGAGTGCCAGTATCATAATGGGACTTGACATAAAATGACTTACTATATCCCTTTAAGTTGATGTTAAGAACAGGCCCAGCTTGCCACAGAAATAGGTGTGTGTTTCACCTATGGAAATAAAGAAGTAGTTCTGAACCTTCTCAAGATGCTAGGCACCTCATCAAAGACATTTGGTAAAGCCTTTGGAGATCCTTGGGTTGAAGAGTTTTGGAAGAACAAAGTGGTAATGTGCGGCAAGGATACTGTCCCCATGCTCCTGAGCTACGCACTCTTTGGGGGAAAGCTGAAGATGATTTGTTGAGGCATTCTGTGGAAGCCTGAGCAGACACGGACTGTGCTGTGCTTCTTTTCTGAGGTAAACAGAAAACCTCAGACTTCAGTAATGTCAACTCTGAACTTCTCACTAGGACTAAATTCCCTTTGAAGGGAAAAGAGCAGCAGGAGTGATCTCTATGTTTAGCTATCATCTCGTCTGTTGTCTTACATTGTCCTCTCATGAGTTTGCCAGAAGGCCAAAAGGAGACCTCTGATTGTCTTGACTGACCTGCAAAACAGGCTTTTTCGGTTGATAGTAGGGCATGTGGGAGACCATGAGCTGTGTTCCTGTTATACCTAATTCAGAGTGACTGCAGAGAAAAACCTTTGCTCTCAATCTGCAGGGGCTTGAACCTATGCTTCTCTCCCTTCCCAAAGAGCTCTAAATGCAAAAAAAAAAAACCTCTGCAGAAATGCTAGGCTGGTTCTGAATTTCTAAATTTCAACTTCCTTTTTTAATTAATATTCTCATTGGAAAGTTGTCCTATTGCATTTGGAATTTCTTACCTGGATACAGATGATCAAAATATTTAAGTACAGAGAATTTTATTATTTCTCCATAATGGACCAGATATAATTCTTTCTGGTTTTGTTTCCCTTGAGCTTTCCACAACAACTCAATCCAAGGTCCTTCTTTATTTAACCCACAAGAGAACACTTGCTGGGGTATAAAATCGTGCTGTTACCTGTATGTCTCAATCACTATACTTGCTTAGAGATGCTTCAAAGATAGGAATGAGGCTAAGCCATCTAAACTCGGTGTCCCAGGAGATCTCTCACCAAACAGTGCTTGCATCTCAAACCGCTGCACCTAACCTGACTGGAGGAGGCAATGGGGTTGTTCGGGTATATTACTCTTCCCTTCAGAGGTTGTGAAGACCCAAAGCTCAGTGCTGGCTGAAGGACAGTGCCTGTTGCCCAGGAATGTTCCAGCACAGCTGCCTGATTCCGGCTCTGCTCTAGTTTTTGAAGTTTTACTGTCTTGTGTGTGTCTAAATTAAAATACATTTTGCATTAAAATGATATAGAGAATTTGGCTTCAAAAGCTGTCTCCGAAACTGTCTCCTCTTTGTGACAACAATGCACAGTCCCACTCATTTCTTTGCTCCACAAAGTGCTGTCAAACACGTCCAGTCATCCAGCTCTCGCTGAAGCAAAACCCCTCAGCTTTCAAAGGCAGCCGTCTCAAAGCTCTTTACAAACCCCACTAGCAGACATCTCATGCTACCCCCTGCAAGAGAAGTGAGTAACACTTCTCTGCTCACACAGGGGGAAGCGGAGGTAAAAGCAAGGCAGTACAATTTGCCCAATATCTCACAGCAAGCGAGTCTGTAGAAAGAAGCTCCTACTTTCCTAAGCCTCAGTCCTGGTTTCTGTGCTTCCTCCGTATTCAACAGTTCAACAGCTCAAACTGCTGCAAAGACTCAAGTAGTCATTTATTCTCGTTTTAAGCTGGAGCCAAAAGGATTAATTTCACTGGGGAGGAAGGAACAAGCACAACAAATTCAACAAGTTTGTGGAAGAGAGGGAAGGAATGCATACATTGATGAAAAGACAGCAACAACCTATGTTGAACTGCTAACGCCTGCCGTCTACACCTCCTGTGCTGCTCATCTGTGATAACTGGGAAAGAAAAGAAAGCCTCTTCAGATGGCAACATTTACTGGAAAATATACAGCAAGTAACTCAAGTCACCTCCGCCAAACATCTCACCTGACCAGATGTTCCCCAGAAGTCACTGTAAATTCCTTTAGTGTGTATCAGCCCCAAGGAACAGATGAAAGTGCCTTTCCTTAAAAATAATGGCACCTGAATCCTGCTGCTCTTCTACATAGGCTAAATTGTAGTCCCAAAGTGTCTATGTGCCTCAGCAGCAGTACGCTGTCTCCGTCTGAACTGGGCTTTTTGCTCGGCCAGGCCTGCAGATGCTGTGCAATCTGTCATTGGAAAAGTAAATGAGCGCACACAACCAAAGAAGAGGCCTTGAACCTGACCCTTACAGGCTAAGTGAACCAAACCATTAGTTACAAGTAGGGAAGGCAACACAAAATGGGCAGGAACGAAATGGCTCGTGTCACTGATAAACCAAAGGAGCAGAAATCAGCCTGACCTGCACTGCCCAGTTGTTGCTAACAGGCTAACTTTACATGTATCCTAACCAGCCTCCTCTTTTTCAAACACAGACATCTGTGCTCACTAATCCACTGACAATCTGTGCTCCACCTATCTGTCAACAGAGAAAATAAGCAACACTTTTCTGTTGAAATTACTACTAAAGCTTACAGAAGTCTTGCAGCAGCATGCAAATGGGCACAGCAGCACCTGGCTAAGCAGCTGCTTTCATGTGGGGAGTAGAGAAATGGAGTTCCTGCTGCCCTTGTATGAAAAAATAACCCTCTCCTTTCTGAGCTGAAAGAGGATCTCCACAAAAATGCTGCAATTATTTCCTCCAGTCTCCTTAAACCAACCATTCTCCATCTCAACAGCTAAACTGCAAAGAAGGAATGTGCTCATGTTTGTTTTTATTTCTGGTAGCACTTATATGCAGGAAAAAAATTAAAGACAAAGGACATGCCTGGAATTTGGGTCTATTTCATGGGATCATTAAAAATGGTAACTGCATCTTTCCCCAGGGCACACATTAACAATCTACTTGAGTTCTCACATCTCATCTGCTTCCATTCAGGCGGAAGACATGTCATGAGGTGGGAAGTACAGCATAAGCCAGATATTTAATTTGGTTTGATTTTACAGAGAATAAAATAATCAGACTGGAGTTGCAACATGCCCTAATAGGCAATATTATCTCGTTTACTAACCAATTGCCACTAGCAGCCACTGCACACAATGGAAGAAGGAAAATGGAGGCCCAGCAAAATGGAAACCTCAGCCAGCGAACAGGAACAACTATCTACAAACCTTCATACATGCATTTGAGACCATCTCTCCTAATCCAACAATATAGAAAAAAATGCAGCCCAAACATAATCTGATTGATCCCTTTCCGTGACTAATCCTAACACATTTTCCTGTAAGAGGAAAGAGCAGGAGGGTCATCAGGCCCTCATTCATGCAGGGTGGAAGGGCAGTCATTTCCCCCCACTTCTGTCTTGCTCTCACATGGTGCCTCTGCTTTGCTGTCAGGTCTGAGAAGGCCTTTAACCACCGCAGATCCCACGGGCACAGGTTCCTCTGTTGAGGCAACCCACAGTTAGTCCGTCTTACTACAACTGTGCCCGTTCATACTGAATAGCTAGGAGCTTTCAGCACGCTCCAACTAACGTCACTAAGCCTTAAAATCTGGTGGGCACCATTCCACTTTGCTGCTATGCAGCCTCCCTCCTCCTGCAGACTAATCTTGTTGCTTGGCATCAATGGAAGAGCTTTCAGAGCTGAGGAGGACTGGCACACTTGAAATTTCAGCTAATCCCCGTTCAAAAGGCATTGTTGTTATTCTTGGAATAATGAGTAGGAAGTTTCCTTGGTCTTTAAATGGGTACAGTTAGAGTAAAAATTGCTGAGTCTTTTTCTGACAGCTTGCTTCGAAGATGCCATGACCAACACCAGTCCTGGTTGAAGCACAATAAGTTAAATTTCTAGGTGAAAGACAATTCATCTGATGACAACTGGTCAGAAATTGTTCGGTCAGAATTGTCGAGATGTTCTCCTGGCAATGAGTGCTTTTCTGATCCAGAAGGAAAACTTTAGATTTTTCATGTTTGTCAATTTTTTTTTTTAACCATCTTTCAATGGAAAAAAAAGTAGGAACCAAAGCCCATTGGCTGATTCTTATGTGTTACAATTATTGAAAGAAACAGGTTCTTGTGAGACTTCATCTGGTACTGAAAATCTGTGGGTGCTTTCTTAGCCAGTTTTAATACCCCCAAACATTGCAAGAGAGGGAATGCAAGAATTACTTAAACTTATTCTCAGTGAAAAAAAACTTAGAATCCTAACCAGGTTGTGTTACTTCTTGACAAGGAAAAGGATCCTCTTTGAGGCTAGCCACTAGATGGAATTACTCTGGTAGTACTATTCAATCATAATGGACCAAATGCAGCGTTTTCTTCCTCATTTAGTGACATGACCCAGCTGAGTTTATGGTAACTGAACTACATCTGAGATAATGATTTCTGTGAAAATGGTGGTAATACAGTTCAATATTACCTGTGAAAACAGCCCCCAGGTACGGTGTGAGCTGGCGTTCTGATGTCTGCCTTCACGCTCTAATTGTGAAGAAGATGTTGCAGTGCTGTTCATTGATCTGGGACGTGTCACAGGCTCCTTCTCATGCAGCAGTGGTGACCATGGATATATATGTGATTGTATTTGCTTTGGGGAGGAGGAAGTGTTAGAAATCTGATTACTGGAGATGTGTTGAACAGAAAAAACTAATGTCTTGATACTAAACTCATTTCTTAGGCCCTGTGTAGGCCCAGCTGGACAAGAGAGACAGTGAAGATGCCTTGCCATGCACAGAACTACTGTTTGGCTTTGTTTGTTTGTTTGTTTTGTACAATGAAAGTAGAAGGGTTGTTTGGAATAGGAACAATAAGGAACTTTCTTAATGATTCCTTTAATCCCCTAAGTACTTCTTAGGGGGTTGTGTGTGTGAAAAGGAGAGAGACATTGATGTTCAGCCATTTCTTAGGGGGGATTTGGCACTCAGTGCTGCGTGGCTGTGTAGGGAGGAGCTCTGAGCCAGGAATATATAAACACACCTTTACTCTTGCAAAATGCACTAGAACATTATCTAGGACTTCAAGTCTGCCTAGGAGGATCCTTTTCCATGAATGTTAGTGGAAACTAGGAAATGGTGATGGAAACTATTTCTGGTGACTTTAGAAGTCCCAAGTCTTTACATTAATATGCATTTATTCAGAGCAGATGGGAATGCTGCCCTTCAGATGTCAAATCAGAGATTTGCTGTTTCACAGTAAGCTAATGAAATGTTAGTTTCCTTTGCCTTAGAATAGAACCCCGTTCTCCTGGGTTAGGGTTTGAAGCAAAGTGGTCAGATCATTTATTCATTTGGAGAAAGAATTGCAGAACTGTCCTGATCAACTGTGAATTTCAGGTATTCTGACAGACTCATAAATTATGGCAACATATCTTCAGAAACTAATATTCCTGGAAACATGAAAACATGATGGGTTTCTTTAAGCTAATTCTGGTTTTGCAGAATAAGCACAAAGTCCATATTATTTAAGTATGCCATTCTGCTTCTTTTAGCTTTTACCTCTGTAAGATTCTATTGATTCTTTATCCCTTTCCAACTTTATTTATTTATTTATTGGACTTCTTCACACTAACTTGTTGAATTTGGTCTGGTTACACTCACGGAAATTATCCCTTCACCAAGAAGGACTTGGAGAATCCTTTACAGAAGAAAAATGGGGAAAAGTGTTGAGAACAGGTACACGTTTAGGCTCACCTAGTTCAAGATTGGCACATGGAAACATTTTGGGCATAAGAACAGACATTGCCTGTGTTGTATTATCGCCACCTGCAAGGGTCTGCTTCTCTTTCTTAAAAAGAATGGAATGGGATCGTTGTATTTAAGAGGATAAAATTCATAGCAAAGTTAAACTCAGGGTGATTCAAAAGCAAACAGACTGTGTCAGGTTTTCATTGCAGTTGCTAGACTTTTTGCATTGATTTGAAGCAGAGTCTGTTTAGCAGCACTCGGTGGCCTGCAGCTATGCTTCCTCGGGCGGGACTCTTGTCAGCTATTATAAGCTAAGTGGGTCAGTCTAGGCCTGCAGTTGATTTGGAGACTTCCAAGAAAAACTGAAGGGGGTGCTGCTGAAGAGTAGGGGGTATTCCTTCATCTGAGTCACCAGGGAGCCAGTGCTGTGATGTGGTGCTACAACTTCCAGGGCCCCCAGCAAGATATAATGCTGAAGTCCTGACCTCTTGAACCCCATAGTAAGAGAAAAAGGATTTTTTTGTTGTTTCATGCTTTTGTGTCTAAAGCTGGAGTCTTCTGTCAAATTGCATTTGGTTAAGAGAAATCACTGTGCTCATATGCCCTGGTATCAGTTGCTCTAGCCTAACACCTGCACAACAGTTTTTGTGGGAGGAATTGCAAAGCTGATCCTGGAGACACTGCTGCCTTGCAGGAACACTGCTGCCTTCTGGCCCAGAGGCAAGTGGCTCTCAGGGGCAAGTATGAGCAGCGTGAGTGCTCAGGATAAAGAAAGGTTCTTTAAATGTAAATTAATATTCTTTTGACTTGGAAATGAAGTACAGTGTCCCTTAAGGCAAGAAGGAAATTCCATGTCTATGACCATTATTTGATGGAACTGTTTCCAATTACTTATCCTCTGAACTCCTTAATTCACTGAGTCTTATGTCTAAGGGGGAAAATGTTTTCAAAAAGCTTTGTTAAGGATGTGGATGGGAGGAGAGAATGTCTTGACTGCCTTGCTAGGGAATAGGAGGTACCTCATGGTTCTATTAGAGGGATGCTGATCTGTGGAAGAATTGCAGGGGTGGGTACTAGCAAGGGCCATGCACACAAGGGCAGACATTCCTAAGCAAAACTACATAGCAAAGAGCTAAGGAATGAGCTAAACTTTCCTGCTCTGCACACGTCCACATTATATCACTGATTCTCGGAATCTGGAAATCCAGTGGTGGCTAGCGGGAATTGTAAGATATTAGATCTCGGCAGGATATTCCTTGGTCTTGCTTAACACTTTACTGTCATAGGCTTACATTTTATTTCATGATTCTTAAAATGGTTTCTTTCTTACTACTCTCTTCTCCATAATCCAGAGCTAAATACCTAACTCTGGAAATATTTCTGTAACTAGACTAGCTCTTTCTCAACTTTTAGAAACTAAAATGCAGCTGAGGGCAAGAGGTGCTAATGCGACACTTGCAAGCAGAGAAGGAGCGATGGTGTTTTGAGTCACTCTAGGTGTTGTTTTCCTTCGTATCTATAATACCACAGCTTGGCAGTCTCTATGGCATCTGCACGGCAGCTGCAACCAGCTCAGCCAGCTCAGTCCAACTCAACAGCTTGCTGCTCCATGTGCCAAGCACTCGAAATGAAATGGTGCTAATGCCTAGACACTGACTTAGGTTCCTTAACAGAATCTTATGGTGTCTGAGGGGTTGTGGTTGAGGGGGGAAGAGTTCAATTATGTGTAAACATTTCTGTGCCACCTTCCCTTTTGAGGAGACTCTAAATCAGAAGCATTTGCCAAGTTTTTTCCCTGCCGTCTTCAGGCTCTCATTATTCTCTAGTCATCCTCCTCTCCAGTGGATAGCCTGCTTTCCAGGATCACTGAGCTTTATTTACCACACCATTCTTCTGCAGTAATTTAGGACTATGTGATAGTCTTGATTTCCTTTGATTTCTTTCTAATACATTTTATAGTCATGGCATCTTTTGCTAGTGGCTGCCAGATTTGTTGGAAAGTGTTTTGAAGCTTGCAATACATAGAGAATAAAAGCGAAGTGGATTTTTTGTTGTAAGATATCTAATGGATAGTTGCTTGGTTTTGCAAGAAACTAGAACCAGTGACTCAGTTGGTCTCTTCTGGCCTGTTGGTTTATATGTTTTTGTAACAGCTGGCACTGAGAGCTCCTAGTGTCAAGGTAAAAATAGGAGATATCTGTACTCCTTTCCTTTTCTTTAGCTTATCTCTTGCTTATGATGACTCAGGAAGACCATGGCAGCCTCAGCATCTTACAAATATCAAAGGAAAGGCACTTACATTTATTATTTGACCTCAGATGAAATAAAAATCTTCTGTCTTTCTGATGATGTGCTCTTTTTGACTGATGGCAGATTCATAACAAGAAAACCTGCAAGGAGCCAGGAGAAAAGCAAAAGGAACAGAGCATGATGGAAGCACAAGAATAGGATTCAGGAGCATTATCCTGTGGATGGAAGTTCCAATTCTGTTTTGGTGACTAAATAAATGAGGTCTTATACATCAATCTAAGGAGTGCTCCAGTGAAAGAAAGGATGAGAAACTGCTAATAATAGACGGAGAATGAAGCCACCAAGAAAGAAAATGGAGAATTGTACAAGCTTATAGAAATAGAATTCAGACCCATCTGCAGGCTCCTCCTGAATGATGTATCTGCAGGCTCCTCCGCTGATGGGCTCCACATGTAATACAATGGTCTGTGAGGCAAATGAGGACCTGCAGGAGCAAGCAATTCTAGCACATTTGAGAATGGGAAACTTGCCACATCACCCTTAGCTCTCCATAAAACAATAATGCTGCCTCCTGAGAGCAGATCGCTCAACATGCTCCGGCAATACAGCCACCTGGCCCACGAGCAGCCACTTGAGTGTTCAGATGCCGTCCTGCAGAATGTGCTGAGGCTTTGTGACTCCTGGATGGCATGAGCCCCTGAAATGCAACAGGTCTGATCAGCTAAATGTGCTAGTTTCTACTTCATCCTCTCTTTCCAGTAGTTTTTTGTTTTGCTGTATTTTGCTTTATTTTGTTTTAATTAACCCAGCCTTCTAAGGGAGAGGGCTATGCAGCAGTCATTCTTCTGTTTAACTTCCTTCATCAAAACAACTGCTGTCAGACAGTGTCAGGGTTGGAGTGATTACAAGATCCTTTACATAAATTCACCGCCATAAATCACTCAATCCTGAAACTCATTTGTCTTAACAAGTTCTTGTATCAATGTTCTCCTTATTATCTCTCCTTGGGAGAGCTTGCAGTCTGTCTAAAGACCCTCATTTTGTTAAAGGAGAGGGTGAAATGAAGGCAACTGATGAAGTTTACTAGAAACTATGCCGGTATTATAACAGGCTGACTGCTGCACTCATGCATGGCCTGTAAATGCTTTCTGGGGAAATGCACGGCAAAATGAAGCATTAATTTTTGCTACTTTATCATTTATGAAGGCTGCCTTCAGATGACACTGTGTGGTTTTAAATTAATACTCCCTTTCCTCTCACCATTTTTATTCAGTCTCACCAACTTTTCCTTTTTTATATTCCACATACGAGTTCCTTACTGAAAGCAACCTCATAGGGCTTTTGGTCTTCACACTGGGTAATGAGGGAATTGGGGAGGAACATAGGGTAACTTTTGTTCTTGTTAGGGAGGGTTTTGTGATGATCGTTTTCTTGGAGACCTTTTTGAACTTTTTGAAAGAAAAAGAATAAATATTGGCGTATGGAAGGAAAGCAGTGCTTAAGAGTGTTGGCTTCATGTGATGTTCCTATTTGTGGTTCTCCAACTTGCTCTGGTGCATTCTCCAACAAAAAGGAGGAAATAGAGGAAACAAAGATGTCTTGCTTTGAGTGTCCAGAAAATAAAAATCCACTGGGGCTTGAAGGGGTAAATTAGAAGGAAAAAAATCATTCTCAATTCATCTTTATCTCACTTGTGACAAACTGGAATGGACATGAATCTTGAGATATGCAGCA
>JAUBOD010000819.1:1298492-1310289 GCA_032353885.1 Nothura maculosa | reverse complement strand
ACAGATGTTCCAGGCCCCTGATCATCCTGGTAGCCCTGCGCTGGACTCTCTCCAGCAGCTCCACATCCCTCTTGTACCAGGGAGCCCAGAACTGGACAGTCTCCAGATGTGGCCTCACCAGGGAATGATTAAACGTTTCTTTCCAGTATATTTTTCAAACAAATTTCAAAATGTTTGAATTTTGGAGGTGAATTCCTAAGGGAGTAAGGAAAGAGGGGAGCCCCATGCCACTATCCAGCTGCCACGGCCCAGCTGCACAGCAGATCCTGGTCATGATGTCTATGGGAACAAGAGCACTGAGTAACATCCCACATGTGCCCAGATGTATCCCATTTACCAGGAAAAAGGCCTTAATATTGGGGCATAAGGTGGGTCTCCTTCATACACTCCAGTTTGCATGAAATCCCTCAGATTTGTGAATTGTCAGCTTTTTTTTTTCCGAGTCTTTTTTTCTTCTCCCTAAAATGGGGGAAAGAAATAAACACCTGGAAGAGTAATTTGTTGACATTTGATTTTTATTTTTCAGGAATGAGCAATGCAGTTTCCCTAGCACATAGAAGTACTATTAGGTACACTTATCAAATAAATGTGCTGTCTTTATTATGGAATAATGACAAATATACTCACTGCTAAAATGGATGTTCTGATGCACGCAATATTGTTTTGCATGTTGACATCTCTCTAAAATGGAGAGGAAAATTAAAGACTAAAGTGGGAAATATACATCCTAGTGTTTTGTAAATGAGAAGGAAGATTGTATCTATAGGTCTTAGAAACAGAATTAAATGGAGGCACAGCATTATCAAACAGATGCAAAATAAGTTCATGTTTCTACCAAAAAAAAGTTTGAAAATAACCTGACACCTCAGTATACAGTTATTACAATGCAGTTCATATGGCACAATTTTAAGGATGAGGAGGCCTGCAGGATATAGGAATTATAACAGCCTAATATGGTTTGAAATGAGCTTTCAAATGAAGTAACTTCATGTAAATTCTTAACAGCAATAGAAAGCATGTGAAAGATTGAAATGCAAGAGTAATAACATCCCTGGAAAGGTTTACCATGTATTTCACTGTTTATTCTGAGAAGTAATATTTCACATAAGAATTTCAAGTGTTCACTACATTTCCAGTTTGGATAGAAATGGTAAAACATCTCTAAATGCAATGTCTAGGTTCTTCTGTGAATCCAGTCCTTTGATTTTATTGCAAATACCTGGAAAAAGGTGGCAGAATTAATGCTGGACCAAACCAATCAAAAAGCAGGTAATTTACCCCGAAGTGACTGGGTTTTATTTGTTTCAATTTAACAGATATACCACAAATACTTTGTTTTGGGGTTGACCATAAGTCAAAACTGGGCTATTTAGAGGTTAAAAATTAGAGGCTAATTTTTTGATTCAATGACAGAATCAAAAAAATTATTCACACTACCCAGCCATTTGAACAACCACTTAAATCCTAAAATAGGAGCTTGCCATTAACAACGAAGAGTTTGGATCAACTTCTCCCAGGGGCGAGGCTCATTCCCAGGGAATATTGATTTCTTTTTGTTAGTCTTTACATTTGCAAAGATGAAAAATTGTTCTCAGCTTCAAACTAACTCTGCAGGAGCAAGCTTTTATGAAAGCAATTTTTTTGGTGCAAAGATTATTTTTTTTGGTTTGGTTCTAACCGTGTTAGCCTCCTCCAGAATACGCTCTTATTAGGCAATATCCAAAGTACAGTTTAATGGTGTAGGACCCTAGCTGATGTTGTCCATAAGCAAATGAATTGCTTCATCAAAGCTTCTCTTTATGTTCTGCCCTCTGATTATTTTGTTTGGAAACAGGCTGCCCTAAACTGTAGGCAGTGTCCTGCTGTTGCTATTTAGACTAACATATGTCAGTAGAGTCTTAATAATTTGAGAAAGCTTTTATTATAACATCTTCCTCTAGCTATATTTAACTCTAATCTTTAATGTAGGGACTTGCATCCTTTTTCCATGCTTCTCTTTGTATTAACTTTCCGGATATATTCAGAAATCCCCTAATTTGCATCCAACGACTTAAGTCTTGAAGCATTAATATGTACAGTTAAAAACATTGAAGCTAATGTAAGAAAATGATAAAATACTATTAAAAGTTCCTAGTTTGAATATATGTGATGTCATACATCAATCTTTTAAAGACACATTTAAAAATAGGAAGAATTGTTATTGAAAAAAACATCCACCCTTTTTTTTCCTTGGGAATTAAGGCCAGCAGAAGAAGAAAAAAGCAGGTCTAAAGCTGAGTAGGAAGAGCAGTGAATTTTCATCAGAACGCAGACATTTACTTCAGCCTCAGAATGGAAAAAAAAATGAAGCTCCAATTTTTTCTGAAACAAGGTCTAACAGTTAGCACTCTCACAGCTCTAAAGAAACCCAGCAGAGATGGTCAGCATTAAAAGAAGGATGTTACATGTCTTGCTAACATGGGGAATTGTAGCTGGCTCTTTAACTCATGGGTTAAAGCCCTCTTCTTGCGGCAGAAGGGGATTAATCGGTTCGTGAGGCCTTGTAACTTCATTGCAGTGATGAAAGAGCTTGTTGTGTTTCCGTTGGCCATAGCTGTTCTCTGTATTTCTCTCTTTCTTGCCAAATAAATTTTGGGGTTTTGGGTCTTTTTTTTTAAAGACACGGTCTTTTTAAAGATCTTGATCTTTTTCCAGGTAGCCGGAATGCTCTGTTCTGTTAGGCAAGAAGCAGGGGTTTGATCCCTCACTGCTCTTACCACGCCATTAGGAATTGATGGCTACAAGAATAAAAGCCTTAGCCTGCAGCCATGCTGCTGCAGGCGGCACTCTTGTCACATCCCAAGAGTCGAGCAAGGTCGTTCCTGCTCAGGACTCATCCTGTTGGGCAGTGCAGTGGAGGTATGGAAAGGAAACAAAAGGTATTTTGTATTTGTATTTTTATGGCTGGACGTGCTCCCTACAGTACCACCCGAGAAGCAGCCACCGCCAGGGCCCTACGCGAGACGCTGCGGCACCTCATGCCCAGGGCACTCGCGACCTAATCCACGGACATCGGGATGGCTCGGGCACCTGGGAATGGCGAGTGGTGTTTAAAGCTGAGAGCTTGGCGGAGCAAGAGGCTGGGATGAAGGGCAAGAAGGTGAAGGGGAAGCAAAGAGGCTGAAGAATTTGTCAAGCCAGGCCCGGTGGGGAAAGGGGGAGAGCGACGGTGCTTCTGCCAGCCATGGATTCTGGCTTCCTGCACCCGCCTCCTCTTAGCCCAAAGCCCCATGACGAGGGAAGGAGGGATCCCCACATCGGGGAACAACCCACACGGGAGACACCTCTCCTCTCCACACACCTGTATCACGGTAAGCACGAGCAGCGGGCGACAGCTGCCGCCATTTTAGCCACCCGCAATAACATACCTTGGACCTAACAGGGATACTGAAAGTCATACTTGAGAGTATCTATAGCTCCAGAAAAAAAATGCTAGCACTTAGCACACCACTTTGTTTCCCAACTGATAAAATATTGTTTGCTACTGGGCAATCTCCCAGAAGAAGGTTCTGACCGTTACTGTGCTCTAAGAGGAGGAGCTGGTTGTGACCAGACACAGAACAGGGGACAGCTTTCCAAGAAATATCCTGCATATTCCCCTAAGGCAAATCGGAAAGCAAAACATAACAGTCAGGCCAGAAGCAAAACCTGAAGTCCAAACACTTCCAAATGTTAGGTGAGCTGGGTCCCAGTTCCCAAATGCAACAGCAAACCACTCCTCGGATCTGAAAGACTGCAAAACTACAGGGAAGCCTGGGATAAGATCCGATCTATTTTCTGGCCTTGTGCTGATCTTGTGCAAAAGTCTCAGTCAGCTCTGCTTGAATGTTCCACGAATGCTATTCAATGGACTACAGGAATTTGCCAGTGTCTTCAAAACACACAATCAGAGCAGCATTCTGTATTCTGCTCAGCTTCCCTTTTTCCCTCTTCCCTTCAGGTTCTGAGGTTTATGTTATTAGATTTTGGTGTAAAACATTATAATAAATAATAAGTAGCAGCATTTTCCATCCTAAAGATATCAAAGGTGGAAAAATGTTATTGTTTCCATTTCTCTAGTGAAGAAAATGAGGCACTAATTACTTGCCCAAGGTGACTTTGCTCAGTAAAAGATATTGCAGCAAGAGAAAGAGCAAATTAATTTAACGTTTTGAATGTGGGCTTTTTTTTTTTTTTTTCTTAAGAAAAAGCACTCTGGTGGAAAAGTGCAGTTTTAGAAAGTGAAAACGAGTAAAAATATAATGTGAGTCTTAAAGAACTGGCTCTTGCACATGAACTTGCAGCCGTGACAGAAGAATAGATGAGTGATCAGTCTGTGTACAGATAATGGCAGGGAGTGAATCTAGACCACAGGAGAAAAAATACCTTTATGCAGGAGTCCTGGACATAGTGCTTAAATACTGCTCCGATGGAAAAGCAAGCAGATGATATGAACACTGGAGACAGCTGGACAAAGAACGACATGCAAGAAATCCGTGCCCTGCACTGCTCCGGATCAGTCACTAAGGTCCCACATGAGACTGACAGCAATGCAGAGAGCGCACGGAGAGATGGTGGAAACGGCAACTGTCTTTTCCTCAGCAGGCCACAGGCAAAATCTCATCCTCATATGAAGCCACCCCACCGAGGGCCAGGGGATCCAGGCTGCTGTCCCCGCATGGCAGGACAAGGGCAGGAAAGGCAGCCACGCCACGGCCGACCAACCAGGGCTCTCTGCAGCTCCCGGACTAGTGCCTCCCATTGGGATGGATTCAGGTGATGGATCCAGCAGAGCTTAACGTGTTTCCCCAAAGAGTGGGCAGAACCTTTGGCAGAGTGGCACCATGGCCTGGCATCCTACTCGGCTGTCCCCCTTGTGCCCGCTGGAGAAACACATCCTACCAACTGCTTGGGTAGAGGGACCTCCATCTAAGCCTTCCCTTACTTGGGCAAAATTTCCTTTTCAGAGGAGAAAAACACGTGCCCAATTTTACTTTTGTCCACTGCTACATGGCACACGCAGTGCCCAGAGAGCGCTACTATTTCCTCGCTGCTTTTCCCTGCCCAGCTCCCCTTCTGCCTCCTCCCAGCCGATCCCGCAATCCTGCTGCTTCCCCCCTGCTGCAGGATGGGTGTCGAGGGCACACGGAAAGAGGGGGCTGCCTCAGCCCGCTGTCACCTCCGGCTTTATCCTGAATTTCCCATATGGGTTGGTTGAACTGGATTTTTGTCTGAGTATCACAAAGCAGCTGAGCGGCTTTCCGTCAGCAGTATATAAATAAAAATGAATCAGAATAGACCGGATTGTTGCCTCTTACATCCGCTTCCCTATTTTGTTTCTGACAGGTCCAGACACCCACACACACGCTCCTTGCTCAGACTCCTTTTTGTCTGCTTGGGATTTTTGGCAGGATTTTACACTCCTTATAACCTCTTTCCCTTGCAGAGAGTTTCAGTAGCTCTTAGCCTGCCTCTTGACTATTAACACTAAAACATCTTGGGGCAATATTGCACCTTCCTGTAGGCTTCGAAACAAGTGCAATGCTGATACTGGCTGCTTGTTTGCTTTGGGTTTCCATGGGGTCCGATACCTCCCGCTGCTTCGCTCCGCAGCATTCCTGATTGTGCCTCCCACTGCCAAGGAGGGGAAATGGGCGAAAAACCTGCAACAGGTAATTTACGTAATGGCTTTTTGCTTTCTCCCTGAGTTGAATATGCATGAGCAGATCCGCATTTCTTCAAATGTATTCACTATTTGAAGAGGTCTGACTAAATTTTTTTAAAACTTGTGTACTGTTTTTAACGCTCTGCATCAATCACAAACGCTCCCTCGATGCACTCAAAACCTGGTATTTGCTATTCAAGTAGCGTTATGTTCTAACTGTTTATGTACATCGTGAGGAACAGTGGGTGAGCTGCAGACACCTCTGTTATGTCTTGTATGTGCCCCTTTAAAATGTGGTATTAATATTTACAGCAGCCCGTCTCAAAACCCACTTTCGAGGGGTATTTGTGCTGGAATGTGCACACAAGTTGCTCAAACGCACGTATAATGGGAAAATATAAATGAGGCACCAGAACAAACCGAGAGAAGGTAGTTAAAACAAAAAAAAAAAAAAAAAGGAAAAAGTGTCACATGCTCTAGTTGTGTCTCCTTGAGCAGGAAAGTTGGACTAGATGATCTCCAGAGGTCCCGTCCAACCTTGAAGATACTGTGATACTGTGAAATGCTCATTATGAAGTCATTTTTAAAATTGCCCAACTCTAGACACAAATATGAGAAAATAAGTGACACTCTTTGCCCTGCCATGCTCCGAATCCTGTATGTGGAAGCAGAAAAGATACTGGGGACAGAGAGCTGGGGAGGGAGGGGGAAAAACAGCATCTAGGGGATATTCTCTTAAATCAGATTGCTGCACCCAGCAGGAGGCAAGGTCAAGAGCCTCACGGCACCTGCCTCCTCCTCAGGGCACCACGGGCCCACATAGGGCTCGCTGACACCCAACTGCACGGGGCACACAGGGCACCCCAATGGCGGGGCCAGGCTCGCGACATGGCCGCCGGCCCCAAACATGGCTGCCGCCCTTGCGCCACGGCCGGCTTGTGACGTGGCAGCCAGCCTTGTGACGTCACGGCCGGCCCGCGCGGTGCCAACGGCTGGCGGGCGCGCTCGCCATTTTGAGCCGCGGCGGCGCGAGGCCGGCAGGGACGTGGTGGCCGGGACGTGGTGGCAGGGGAGGCGCTGCGGGGACCGGCGGCACCGGCGCCATGGCCGCCGTGCCACAACGGAGACCCTCAGCCCGGCTCGTGCGACGCGCCAGCCGCCCGCCCCTGCGCATGCGCAGCCGCCGTCCCCCCTCGACCAGGGCCTCGCAGAGGGGAAACGCTCGCCCTACGCTCGCCCAGGGACTGGCGGAAGTGACGGAAAGTAGGGGCGGAAGCGCTCCCCGACGCCGCTTCCTGCTCGGGCCGTGGGCGCGGCTCGGCTGGCGGCAGGTGAGGGGGTTACCGTTAACGGTCGCGTTTAACGGCCGCGCCGCTGGCGGGCGGCGCTTGGGCGGGCGGCGCGGGGCCTGGACTGTGAGCGGGGAGTGCCGGTGGTCGCCGTGTTTCGGTGCTGCGCGCCGAGCGGGGCCGCCCAGGCCCGAGGCGACTGTGGGGGACCCAGCCTGGAAGTTGTTCGTGGCCAGGAACAGTTCTGAAAGTCAGAGCTGAGGTTCTGCACAACAGCAGTTTGTGATGGAGCTAGATCTTGGTAGTACTGGAACAGGCCTTTTGGACTTCATTTTAATATATATATCTCAAATCCTTGCAGATTTTTTTGGTAGTTGAAGCAAATGCAGCTTAGACAGAACTCAGTTACAAGGAGTTAGAGCTGATAGAATTTTGCATCTGAGTTGGATCTATGCAAGGAAGTAGGACCTGATTGTACAGTGTGTGTGTAAAGAACAACTCGAAGATCCACAGTGTGTTGTGAATACATGAAATACCTCTAGCAGTGACAGACTGGGCCCATCCGTGACCATGTCAAACTGGGGAAAGAAGCGCTTGGTGCTGTGGAATGAGACTCCTGGTTATACCTGTTTTAATGGGAGGACAGGCTTAGCCAGTGCTTTGTTACATCCTTTGCTATGAAACGGGCTGTTGACAGCCTGCAATGGGCGCAGTGGATGCTGAAGTCTGAAGCTGGAGGTGATATATGGGGACCCTGAGACTCAGCGTAGGACTTCTGGGATTGGGAAGGCTGGTGCTTCCTCTGTGTAGATGAGATGTAGAGAGATAGATGCTGCACCCTGAAAGGATTAGTGAAGAAAAACATGAGTGCTCAAGACTTCCAGGATTTGAATAAAGGGTGTTTTTTTTGTTTTTTTGTTTTTTACTGCTAGTATTCCCAGTACCAAATAGTTGTAAAAATTGTAAAGTAGCAGCTAATTCAAAGAGTGCTACAGAAAATATAATTGCTGGTCCCTCAGCCCATCAACACAGTTTCTGTCTGAAGTATTGTAAAATCAATTTTAATGTGCGTTGTCTTGAAATTGAAGCAGGGTGTGCGCCTTGCTGTCAAACTGGTAGTTGTGGTGGTGTAATTATTTGTCAAATAAAAACACATTGATACTGTTTGCAAAGTGAACCTAAATGCTGTTGTGATAAATGCAATTGTTGTATATCTTTTTCTCTGTGTTCCAAATAAAGAATGAGTCGGGTAACAGGAATAAGACCGTAGGGCTATTAGATCTAGCTGTGTGTGCACTATGACAGACACAGTGAGCACGGTGCATCTATATCCAGTGGTGATGATCATGGTTTGTATTTACTTCAGTAGTGAGCAGAAACCCAGTTGTGAGTGCTTGGGCTTTTCATTTGTGAGGTTTTCCCTGAGACCTCTTGCTCTAGAGGAGGCTCCTGGTGGAGTGTAGGTGGCTTCTCTGCTCTGTTCTCCAGTGCAGCCACCAACAAGGAGTGCTGGGCAGTGCCAGCTGTGCTAGGGGCATATCAGGTGGTTCAGGCAAATACCAGCTAAGAGCTGACCTGAGAAGACCTATTTATTTCACTTAGCTTGTGCAGCAGGTATTGTTGGCAATGTTTTGCAGACCTTATAGGCTTGTCCTGGAACAGATAATGTAAAAACAAACCTGTCCCTATTTCTTCCGAGTCCCCTGAAATAGGGGAGCAGCGAAAGGAAGCAGAGTAGGTAGATGGTGCTGCTTTGCTTGGGGCAGGAGCTGGAAGCAAACTAACTTCAGCATGTCCTTGCAGAGGCTTTCTGCATGTCAGTCCTGCTCGGAATTGGAGATGCTCCTGTCAACCCTCCCTTCCTAACACTTTCTATTTGGTAGTTTAACTAGGATATCAGCCTTCCTGATACTTGCTCTAAGAAGAGCTGCCCAATAAAACTGCCTAATATAGCTGTGTGTTCCTGGAATGCTTTGGTTAGGGGGAGGTACTGATCTCTCCACAAGGCCCCTGGTCAGGAAAATGCCTGAGCAGCCCTGGAGTGGCCCAGGCTGCTAGTTCTGTCATGTATCCTCCTTCTCTTACTCTGGTTACTTTAATCTTCATTCCTTCAGATAGAAAACCCTACTGTATTCTCTCAGCTCCGGACTTCCCTGGCAATCAAACTGAAAGCAGATAATCCCTGGGGGCTGCTCTGCAATCTGGCCACTGAGTTTTGCTAATAGCAGAACCACAGTCCCTGCATGCACAGCCCAAGTACTGTGAGAGGGGAGTAAAAAATAAGAGCTGGAATGAAATAGTGCTGAGATAAACCTGAAAGCAAGGGAGATGCATTTTTTTAATCTTATTTTAGATTAAAGCCAGTGTGCAGAGGAGGAGAGAGATCATGTCATCTGAAGTCATGGTGTTTCTTGTGTCTGTGGTGTATGAGCTTGAAGGGAATCGTTTTTATCACTCAAAGGCAATTTCTGCAGCTAATCAGCTCTGCTTGGACCTCTTCACACGATAACCTTTGCCAGAACACGGTCCAGGCAGCAGTCTGTTTTGTGGATTATTGATTTCCTGGGTGTCACTCTTTTGGCCCAGCTCTTTGTCAGCTCCTGTCATCCAAGCCATCCTGTAGGGGCATTCCTGCTAGCAAGTATGAGCAGCCTCCAACAGATTCCCTTTTAGTGAATGAGTTCCCAGCTGCTACCCTGTCATCTTTCAGAAATGCAAGTATTCCTTTTGCCTTTGAGTGTTTCTAACTGGCAGGAGTGGGCTTAGTGATTTTGTTGTGATTTGATAGTTGCCTTTGTTAAATATGTCAAATCCCAACATATTTATGTAGAGATGAAAGATGGGATGTTGCTAATTAAGGCTTGAGAGGGTGATCTTTGGCAGTCGTGGGATTGCAACTAAGTTGCCTCTGCATAAGACTGGATTCACTGCAGCAGTTGGATCCTATTTTCAGGAATGTGCTGTATTTTTGGAAGTATGTCTTTGTTAAAATGAGTTGATATTAAATTGGAGCAGCTACTTGTTTTTCCGAAGCAAAGCTCCTGTGGGAGTGCATGTGGGGGCCTTTCAGCTAGCCCGCTCCCAGAGCACTTAAGGGCTTGCTCCAGGTAAAGGGCCTCCAAAGGGACTTCAGCACTTCTGTGTAGTTTAGGCCTGCAAAAACCAACTGCCCCCTAGGAGGATGTCAGATGAAGAGCTGCCCCTGCCTGCTTGGGCTGGGCCTGTTAGCCTGTCCTTAAATGCCTTAGACTTAGCTAAGTGGTCACTGAAGTTTCTTTCATGGTTAATAGGGAGAGGAAGGCAAGGCAAGGCAGGCACGGTGTGTTTGGTCGGTTTTAGATGTCTGTCTTGGAGAGAGATCAGTTGTTAGAGCACCTGTTTCTCTCCACTAATGATAAGGAGAGCCAAGGGTGACAGCGTTGGTTCTTCTTCACTGTGGTATTAACATCTCTCCGTCAAAATGAACTTTATGTATCTAATGGAAGAAAACATTTTCAGTTTCTGCTTAGAGGAAAACCCCTTCAAGAAGCTGCAGCTGGCAGCCCAGTGCCTTGCTGCACTAAGGGCTGGTGCCCAGGTCTCTCAAGGCAGAGCTCTCCATTGAGAGGAAAGGTTTGGAGCAAATTGCTAGCAGGGATGGTTTAGAGGTCATCTTAGCTTGTGGAGCTTTGAGAATTGAAGCACATCTCTCACTCTTTAAGTCTCTACCTTTCAGATTCTGTTTGACAAATCATTTAATAGCATTTCTGTCTTCTGGAGAGTTAATCTCACTTGACTTATGTGATCCAGCTTTAAATGTCATGTAATTTGCAATTTTCCAGGAAGTTGACATACACCATCATAAAAGCATGGCTCCAGGGGCTCAAATCTTGAATCTTTGTCTTTATCCCAAGTGGGATGAGGCAGTGTGACAGGTGGGAAACCGGCAAAATTAAGTTTCTGAGTTTTGCTCTAAAGAGAAAGGGAGGATCTCCATTTGAGCACAACGGCTGAGTCTCTTGATACATTGGCTCACAGAATCACAGAACGGTTGAGGTTGGAAGGGACATCTAAAGATCATCTAGTCCAACCCCCCTGCTCCAGCAGGGGCACCCAGAGCACGGGGCGGCATCCAGGTGGGTTTGGAAGATCTCCAGAGAAGGAGACTCCACAGCCTCCCTGGGCAGCCTGTGCCAGGGCTCTGGCACCCTCATAGGAAAGAAGTTCCTCCTCACATGGAGATGGAACTGCCTGTGTTTCAACTTGTACCCATTACCCCATGTCTTGTCACTGGCCACCAATAAGAAGAGCTTGGCCCTTCCCTCCCTACATTCTCCCCTCAGATATTTACACATTTTGATCAGATCTCCTATCAGTCTTCTCTTCTTGAGAGAAAACAGGCTCACCTCGCATAGTCTTTCCTCATACAACACATGCTCCAGTGCTTTAATCATCTTTGTTGCTCCATGTTGGACCCTCTATAGAAGCTCCACATCCGTCTTGTGCTGAGGAGCCCAGAACTGCACACAGTACTCCAGGTGCAGCCTCAGCAGAGCTGAGGAGAGGGGCACAATCCGCTCCCTTGACCTGCTAGCAACAGCCTCCTGATGCAGCCAGGATCCCATTAGCCTTCTTGGCACGAGGGCACACTGCTGACTCATGGTTAACTTGGTGTCAACCAGGACTCCCAGGTCCCTTTCTGCAGAGCTGCTCTCCAGCAGGTCGACCCCTCATCGGTACTGGTATCTGGGGTTGCTCCTCCCCAAGTTCAGGACCCTGCACTTGTCCTTATTGAACCTCATGAGGTTCCTCTCTGCCCAACTCTCCAGCCTGTCCAGGTCCCTCT